>CM022953.1:47233558-47552328 GCA_012931725.1 Litsea cubeba
CCTCCAGCACCAGTCAGAGCGTCAACGTCGTCTTCAAGGAGCCGATCTACCGTATCCTGACCAAGATAAAGACCAAGCCATTCTTCAAGTGGCCTCTGCCCTTGAGGAATGAGCCCGCCTCCGGCAGCCGGAGCAAGCTCTACTGCTCTTACCACAAAGGTAGCGGGCACAAGACCAAGGACTGCAACTCTCTGCAGTGGTATCTGGAGAAGCTGGCCGAAGAGGGCCACATTCCAGAGTTCGTTGAGGCAGGAGATGCTGGCGGCAGCGAGGGCCGAGTTCACCAGAGCGCAGCCCAGGTTCCAGACAGTGAGGATTCGGAGAAGATCATTACGTGATCCATCTGGCGTCCTCTGTATCCATCTGTATCCCAAGAAATTCAATTTCTAAAAGATGTAATGAATCTCTGAATCAATGGAAATAGCTTTCGCCCCTTCATCAATCTGTCATCTCTCTTTGATCGACTTCGGCTACAAGGGTTAACAGCCCTGGAAAAGGCCTCGAGTTCGGACGCTCGGCCAATTCCTAAACTCAGGGTCTTCACCCATCTACAAGGGTTAAGAGCCC
The DNA here is from genome assembly GCA_012931725.1 of Litsea cubeba. NCBI lineage: Eukaryota > Viridiplantae > Streptophyta > Magnoliopsida > Laurales > Lauraceae > Litsea > Litsea cubeba. The sequence goes on from CM022953.1 coordinate 47,234,126, forward strand.
TGGAAAAGGCCTCGAGTTCGGACACTCGGCCAATTCCTAAACTCAGGGTCTTCACCCATCTACAAGGGTCTACGCCCTGGAAATGGCCTGGAGTTCTTACACTCAGCCTTTCCTAAAGCCCCGTGTTTTGAACACAATCAAGGCTCTACGCCCTGGAAATGGCCTGGAGTTCTTACACTCAGCCTTTCCTAAAGCCCCGTGTTTTGAACACAATCAAGGCTCTACGCCCTAGAAATGGCCTGGAGTTCTTACACTCAGCCTTTCCTAAAGCCCCGTGTTTTGAACACAATCAAGGCTCTACGCCCTGGAAATGGCCTGGAGTTCTTACACTCAGCCTTTCCTAAAGCCCGTGTTTTGAACACAATCAAGGCTCTACGCCCTGGAAATGGCCTGGAGTTCTTACACTCAGCCTTTCCTAAACCCCGTGTTTTGAACACAATCAAGGCTCTATGCCCTGGAAATGGCCTGGAGTTCTTACACTCAGCCTTTCCTAAAGCCCCGTGTTTTGAACACAATCAAGGCTCTACGCCCTGGAAATGGCCTGGAGTTCTTACACTCAGCCTTTCCTAAAGCCCCGTGTTTGAACACACAAGGCTCTACGCCCTGGAAATGGCCTGGAGTTCTTACACTCAGCCTTTCCTAAAGCCCCCGTGTTTGAACACAATCAAGGCTCTACGCCCTGGAAATGGCCTGGAGTTCTTACACTCAGCCTTTCCTAAAGCCCCCGTGTCTTGGACACACTCCCGGGTACATACGCCCTGGAAATGGCCTGGAGTTCCTACACCCAGCCTTTCCTAAAGCCCCCGTGTCTTGGACACACTTCGGGTACATACGCCCTGGAAATGGCCTGGAGTTCCTACACTCAGCCTTTCCTAAAGTCCCCGTGTTTGGAACACACTCAAGGGTTAACAGCCCTGGAAAAGGCCTCGAGTTCGGACACTCAGCCAATTCCTAAACTCATGGTCTTCACCCATCTACAAGGGTTAACAGCCTTGGAAAAGGCCTCGAGTTCGGACACTCGGCCGATTCCTAAACTCAGGGTCTTCACCCATCTACAAGGGTTAACAGCCCTGGAAAAGGCCTCGAGTTCGGACACTCGGCCAATTCCTAAACTCAGGGTCTTCACCCATCTACAAGGGTTAACAGTCCTGGAAAAGGCCTCGAGTTCGGACGCTCGGCCAATTCCTAAACTCAGGGTCTTCACCCATCTACAAGGGTTAACAGCCCTGGAAAAGGCCTCGAGTCCGGACACTCGGCCAATTCCTAAACTCAGGGTCTTCACCCATCTACAAGGGTTAACAGCCTTGGAAAAGGCCTCGAGTTCGGACACTCGGCCGAATTCCTAAAATCAGGGTTTCATCCCACTCTACAAGGGTCTGCCGCCCTGGGAATGGTCTGGAGTTCCTACACTCAGCCGTTTCCTAAAGTCCGGGTTCATAAACCCCTCACACCTCGGCGCAAGGCAGTTCGGCCAAGGTCAGCCATTTCGGCCAAGGTCAGATTCCTGAAATCCGGGTTCATACACCCCTCAGAAGGCCATAGCCGCACTCACTCTCGCCTAGCCGAGTCCAACGGAACGATGGATCTACCCCGGCGCAAGGCAATTCGGCCAAGGTATGGATCCACCTCGGCGCAAGGCCAGCCATTTCGGCCAAAGCCAGCCATTTCGGCCAAAGTCAGTCGGCAAACACAGAAAAGCAGCACAAAAACACAAGTATTCCAGAACAGTGCAAGGAAAGTAAGAAAGAACTCAAAAGCATTGTACACAGTTTGGGTGATCACAGAACTCCTCCTTTTTATTCATTGTAAACGGCTTCGTTACAAAAGTTACAGAACAGAAAGCAAAGTACAAAAAGGAGGATCGCAGTCCTCTGAAAACAGAAAATGAAGCAAAAACCTTACACACAGAAAGACAGAAATAAAGAGCCCGGCTACTGTGGCTTCGGCGACTCCACTAGGTCGATCACCGTATCTGCTGGACCAGTGGATTCGGCCGAAACCGCGACCTTGCTGGGAGCGTCGCTGGCAGGAGATTCTTCGACCAGAGCCTCATTTGCTCCAGGGGCAGAAGAGGCCTCACCCTGAGGTACGGCAGAAGCATCACTGGCGACCGGGGCACCGCTCAAGACCGGGGCAGCTGGAGCATCTTCCGGAGCAGGAACCACTGCAGGAGCTCCAACTGGGGCACTTTCGGCTGCAGGAGCGGAGCTCGGCTCAGGAGCCGAGTCCGAGTACTTCGGCAGGTCCCGATAGACAGGATGGTCTTCAGGGACCCCCCGCACGTCTCAGTGCGGCCAGGCATCCTTCCTCGAACAGGATGGCGGTGATCTCCTCCACCTGCTTCTCGTACAGCCCAGTGGCTCGATCCACCCCATCCTGGAAGGCGGACTGGGCCTCAGCCTGAAGAGAGGCCTTTTCCTTCTCCAGCTCGGCGTTCGCCGTCTTCAACCTTGCCGTTTCGGCGCGCCCAGCCAGCACTTCCCCACGCAGCCTCGTCCCCTCAGCAGTAGATTCAGCCTTCAATCTGGCCAGCTCAGACTCCAGTTCGGCGGTCTTCTTGTTCCTCGCCCAGACCTCGCCTTTCAGATGATTGGCCTTCGACGTAAGTTCGGCGACATCAGCCAGAGCCGATGCCAGCCGAGCAGCCTCTTCAGCGCTGGCCTTCTTCATCCCCTCCATTCCTTTCCGCGACTCTTCCAGCTCCCTCTTCAGCTTGTCCCTCTCAGACTCCAGCTGAGTGACCCGCGTCGCGTTCTTATCGCTCCTTCCCACCACGGTCAGGAGCCTCTGCACGTTCTGCAAATGGAAACAGAGGGTCAGGTTCGACCAAGACACTTGAAGAATGAAGAAAAGCGTTGCAAACACTTACCAGAAGATTAGCCTGGAACGCCGAGACCATCAGGCTCTCATCGTCGAACCTCTCGTGCGTCTCCATGTCTCTTGGCAGAGCACAGACCTTGGCGAGAGCTCCGATTACCTCGGCATTCCCCAACAGCCGGTCCTCAACGTTCAAAGGCTTACCGGGCTGAGTCTCCATCCTCGGCCTCCATGGCGCTGGGGCACTCCGGGGTCCGGAGGCCGATCCAGACCCTTGCCCCACCGAGATCGTCAGCTCGCGGGTCGCTCCACCGGTCGGCTTGCTGACCTGCGCGCTCTTCTCAATAGGAGCCTTGGCTCCGGGGGCCCGCGCAGGGGCCTTATTCTTCGGAGGCTGTTCAGCCCCCGGGTCCTTCTCCCCGGCCTTGGACTTCTTTCTAGGCGGGGACCCCTCCCTTGGGCGCTCCGGCGAGCGTCGCCGCACTCCCGCACTCGGAGCAGGAGCAGGAGCAGGAGCAGGAGCAGAAGCTGGAGCAGGAGCAGAAGCTGAAGTAGCGCCAGCACCTCCCGAGCTCGAAGCAGCGCGGGTGCTGGCAGAAGATGGCGTCGCAAACGAAGAAGACCCCCGCCTAAACTTGGCCGCTAGGTCCCTAACGACCGGCTCCCTCGACCTTCCCGCCATGTCTTCTTCCCGATCGGAAGAATAAGCGTCCACTATCCGCCTCAGGTTCGACGGTTCCAAACTTGAAGTGGACGCCTCGGAACCAGATGCAGCTCGGCTCGCAACTGGATCGGTCACAGGGATCCCGGCAGGCACGGCAACAGAAACGGTCGGACGGTCGGGGTGCGCCTCGTCCTCCTCGGCAACTCCGGTCCTCCTGTAGTGACCGCGATACCTTGGCTCGTACCCGAGCAGCTTCCAGGCCGACCTTGTCTCGTGCCCCTTGTATCCCTCAACCTTGTTGATGTCAGCAGCGTTCTTCCTCCAGCCTTCGCTTGCAGCTCGGCGTCGTCTAGCACCTACCTCTGCACAACAAGCCATAAGAGTGTCAGCTCGGCATAGCCGAGATCAAGCAAAGCAACAAAGAGTAAAGAAGCGGTGTTTACTTGGGACAGTCCCGGGGCGACGTGGGACCGCCAGCCTCCTGCTTTCGCCATCGCCGAACTCCCAGTCCCCCGACACACAGAAGACGGTCTCCTCGGCATTCTTACTTGAATCCTCCAAGGCCAAGACGAAGCCTTTCCGCTGCGGCTTCACCCGGAGATAATATTTCCCTTCCCTAGCCTTGCAGATATCGTAGGTGTCCTCGATATCGTGGACACCTAGGTCGGTCCCCAAAATCTCATTCAGCTTCGCCGTGCCCATGATGACCTTATAGCCATTGGGCATCAGCTGGCAAGGGGTGAGAGACCAGGTACTCAGGCAGGCTCTAAGCAAGGGGTGCAGAGGAAATCTGACCCCGCCCTCGATCACGGAGATCAGAGGGAACGGCATCCAGCCGCCAGACCAGCGCATCGTGGCATAGTCGACGGCGTCCGCCGGCCTGAGGAGGACTCCCTCTGGAATTTTGAAAGCAGCCCTAAACTTGGCTATGCCCTCCTCGGTATCTAGATCAAACCTAGGGGTGCCCATGCCTGAGAAGAAAGGGACAGCGAAAGAAAAACCCTAAAGGCTGCTAAACCCTAGGAAGAAGCTACACAGAGGCGTGAAGCAACTTACAGAAACGAAAGGGGCGACTCGAATACAGATCCCGGCACACCCTATGGTCGTCCTCGCTAGAGAGATCTTCAGCAGCAGCAGAGCAGAAATCGGAGAAGAAGGCAAAGGCGAAAAGAAATCAGAAACAAGAAGGGAAGAAGACGACCCTTTTTATGGAGAAGAAACCCTCAGCGCGTGCTGCTTTCGAAATCCAAAAGGACGGATTTCGCGATCCGCACCCATTCCATCAATAAGACAGCGCAATCAGTGGAGAGGCGACGCGTGTAGCCGTCGACTCGCTTCCCAGTACAGACAGGTCAGAATGTTTATTGCTTTAGGACAATTGAAGCGACACCAGGCAATGGTCACCGCATCCCCAGACGGATTCTTCTAGCTTTCAACCCCTAAAGGCTAGCACACTTCAGAGGTCAAAAGCTAGGGGGCAATTGTGTGGGGAGATTTCCAGGACCACAGGATTACACTAATCACAGCCATCAGATGAGACTAAGCACTCTCACGTGCCATCCGCGTGCTATCCACGTGGCACCAAGCTCACCCCGGCCACCAGGGCAGGAGGTCCGGCCGAAGTCAGGCGGCTCCGGGCCACTAGCGCCGAACTGGCCCACCCCGGGTGCCATCTCGGCAGGGAGCTCCACCTCGGCTGGGCCACCCCGGATGCCATCTCGGCAGAAAGCTCCACCTCGGCTGAAGAAGCTGGGACAGAAGCCGAAGCAAGAGAGAACCTTCACTTGCGCCCCTCATCCCCCACGTCATCAGGCACGTGGAGGGATAGGGGCACGAGCTAGTGGGACAGACGCGACATCCAGCCGCCCACAACCTTCGCCAGATCCCTGACAGGGCGGCATCCAGCGGCTAAGGCCACATCAGGGCAAGGCCCGAGGGCAGATCCGATGGTACCCCTACCGCCAAAGGCGTCCAACATGATCTGGCCCAACAAGACGTGCATTAAATGCGACGTGGGCTGACCCGACGCGCATTTAATGCATAGTGGGCTGGATTGGACCGCAATTAATGTAATGTGGGCTGATCGTGACTTCCCTGTCGAATCACGGGACCCACACCACGATATCTCCCAAAGATACGTTCCAAACTCTATAAATAGAGGCTCATACCACCATCAAAGGTACGCACAATTTCATTCACAGAGCCGTTACTCTGTCTCTCTTCTCCCTCTCCTTCCATTTTTCCAGTTCCCACACTGACTTTGGCATCGGAGAGCCTTGCGCCGCCCAGGCCAGGGTCCTTTGATCGTTTGTTCATCTCTTTCAGGCTTTCGGACGGTATCCAGTCATTCCCAGTCACCATCTTCTCGGATAAGTCCTCTAAGGCTCCTCCTTTATTGTGGGTCATTATTTTCTGCACCTACACCTACAATGAAATGAAAACACATCCAACCCAGCCCAACTCTCCCTCTCATTCTTAACTACACACCCAAAAATCAATGACCACATCACGAATCAAATAATTCCCCCATATCAATCTGAATAAAAAAAAATCAAAAAATTCATCATGGCCACTCTCATTATCCTGTCAATCCCAATTAGTCACAGTGGCTGCCCATTTTCCACTCAGATTGATGTAGCCATGAAACTCCCACTAAGATTGCTAACCTCACAGCTAAAACAACTCCACACCTTCTTCCCTCATCAAAACCCACCAATTCCATAGGCACCCATGGCCAAAATCAAGCCCAAAACCCCCATTCTGCAGCCATAGTTCATAAAAAAAAGTAGTAGAAAGAAGAGACGTCGTGGGGCCCACATACCTGGACACCGCCGGACCCGCACTGCCTTTCTCCTCTGTTGCTCCCTTCCTCAGCCCACTCGGTCTCCACTTGCAACAGTCACAACATAATCAAAAAAAAAAAAAGGGAAAAGAAAAGAAAGAACAGAAAATGGCAGAGGGCGGGACTCACATACCTGGCTATCTCTCTCTCCCTCTTCACTCTCCCCTCCACTGGGCCTCCACCTGCAACAGTGGCAGCAACAGCATAAAAAAAAGAGGGGGAAGAGAGGAATGGAAGGAAGGAAGAGGGCGGGACCCACATACCTGAGCCAACCAGAACTCCCCTCCTCTTCCTCCCTCTTCTCCCGCATTCACTCTCCCTGCTGCTCGTCCTTCACCTAAAGCCATGGCAGCAATAGCATTAAAAAAAAATGTTCAAAGAACAAATGAGAGAAGAAAGAAAGGAAAATGGCAAAAGGCAGACCCACATACCTGGCCCTCTCTTTCCCCCTTCTTCTCCTCAGCCCATCCGTTCCCTACCTGGAGCCATGGCAGCAATAGGATTCGAAAAAAAAAAAAAGAAAGAGAAGAAAGAAATAAATAAAATGGCAGAGGGCGAAACCCATGTACCTGGCTGCCTCTCTCCCTCACCCTCCTCTCCTCACCTTGCTCGGCCTCAACCTGAAATGGCAGCAGGAGGGTTCAAAAAAAAAAAAAAAAAAAAGAAGAAGAGAGAAACACAAAGAAGATAAGGAATGGAAGAAGAAGAAAGGGCGGGACCCACATACCTGGACCAAGGATAAGCTCCCCCACTCTCTCTGCTGCTCGTTCTCCACCTGGAACCATGGCAGCAATGAGATTCAAAAAAATAAATAAATAAAGAAAATGTGTGGGGATATTTCCGAACTCACCGGAAGACTGGCCTGATGCTCCATCTCGCGCTCCGGCACCCGCTAGGCCATCTCGGCAAGGCTCGCATCAACATCCACCAGCTCGGCCAAGTGCTCCCACTTCGGCCAGAGACTCAGCTCGGCTCCTTGCACAACTCCACCTCAGCAGAGCTCCACCTCGGCCAGGTCGTCCCCAGCTCGGCTAGGGACTTCATCCCGTTCCTCCACTTCGGGGTCTCTGTAAGGTCTCTAGCCAAGGCAGGGCCTGACAGCTGTCCTCCCTTGGGCACTCATGCACGCTACAGCACGTGTGACGAGACAAGGGCACGCCCGTACTCTCTGACAGAGCCTCCCATGCCGCCCACGCTCTCTGACAGCGCCTCCTATACCGCCCACGCCCTCTGACAGAACGGCGTCCGCAGACGCCCGGGTATGGCCCGATGCGACACGACATGTCACGATGGGATAGCTCCCTGACAGAGTCACCTCCTTGTCTCCTCTCCCCCTCTATAAAAGGGGCCAAACCAGAACAATAAAGGGACTCTCTCTCTCCGGTCCGAGAGAACCACACTGGTATCACCTTCTCCCCCAAAATCTCCTCCTACTGTCCAGTACTCATACTGACTTAGGCATCGGAGAGCCCTGCGCTGCCCACAGCCAGGGTCCTCTGACCTATTTCTTCTCCTTCTTCAAGGTTCTCAGGCATCGGTTCTTCCATCATCAGCGAGGAGACGGGCGGCTCCAGCCTTCGTCCTCCTCAGTGAGTCTCAAGAACACCACCCTCACCGGGTTCGTGAATTTTTGTGCACTTATAATTGGCGCCGTCTGTTGGAAACGCTACAAAAAGCCATCTTCCCAAACACCATGCCTCGAAGAACCAGAAAGGGAAAGGAACCGCTGACACTGTCGACACAGCTGCCGACGGTCCCCCACTGAGAAAGGTCAGGAGCAAGATCTAATCCAGCAAGCGTCCAACAGCAGGGTACTCAGTCAGGTTCATCCTCTAAGGGTTCGACCTCGACTCCACCTTCCAAAAGGCGCACCCTGAAGGACAACAGAAGCAACCAAGCTCCGGGCAACAACCACGACTTCAGAAAGTGGCTTGATCGACACATCGAGCAAGCAGTACGACAGAACATGGAGGTTGCCGGTTTCGCTCGAGTTCCGCTGAACTCTGACGATCTCGGCACATCTCCCCTCTCTCCAGAGATCAGGAGCTTCCCCCCTCCCGAAGATTTCAAAGTCCCGAGGTTCGTCGTTTACGATGGAACCTCGGATCCAGCAGCACACCTCCGGCACTTCACTCAGAGGATGTCGGTGTGGGGCGATGCAGGCCACCTGAACTGCAGAGTCTTCTCTTCCAGCCACGGGGACCTCCCCCTAAAGTGGTTATGCGCACTCCCCCAAGGATCAATCAAAAGTTGGCAGCAGCTCCGGAATTCCTTCATGACGAAGTTCCAACCTCACAGGGTCGTCCCCAGGTCGGCCGCCGACCTGATGGCCCTCAGAATGAAGCAGACCGAGAACGTCACGCAGTTCGCCAAAAGGTTCTGGACTATCTACAGCCAGATCGAGGATACTTCAGATGCAATAGCGGTCCTGTCTTTCCAACAAGCCCTCCTGCCAGGCAACGAGCTACGAAGGGACTTGGTCATGCACCCCGTGGTCACAATGGCAGCACTGATGACCAGGGTAAACCAGTTCGTCAGGCAAGAAGCAGACGAAGCCCGAGCCCAGAAGCGTTTCAATGACATTCAACAGGCCGCGTCCATCTCGGCGGACGCCTCCATCTCGGCGGATGCCTCCAGCTCCGCAGCAGCGTCCATCTCGGCGGACGCCTCCATCTCGGCGGATGCCTCCAGCTCCGCGGCAGCGTCCATCTCGGCGGACGCCTCCATGACAGAAGCCTCCTCCAGCTCGGGGGGCTGCTGAAGCCTCCAATCGTCTTTCAGCTTCGACCGCCCGTCAGCATTGATCGCACGACCCTCTACCGTCACTTCTGGCGGCACGGTCCTCTACTGTCAGCTTCGATGGCGCCGTCAGCTGCGACGACATCGGTACGACCCTCTACTGTCGGCTTTGATTGTACGACCCTCTATTGTCATTTCGACGGCACGGTCCTCTGCTGTCAGCCTTGATCGCACGGTCCTCTGCCGCCGCTAGTCGTCCAGAGCTACGTACCCCTGGTGACGAGCCAGTGGGATCTCCATCGCGTGCGGCAGGCGCATCTCGGCCACGCGCCAGATGCCCGGCACAGGCCCCTGGTGACGAGCCAGTGGGATCTCCATCGCGTGCGGCAGGCGCATCTCGGCTATGCGCCAGATGCCCGGCACAGGCCCCTGGTGACGAGCCAGTGGGATCTCCATCGCGTGCGGCAGGCGCATCTCGGCCACGCGCCAGATGCCCGGCACAGGCCCCTGGTGACGAGCCGGTGGGATCTCCATCGCGTGCGGCAGGCGCATCTCGGCCACGCGCCAGATGCCCGGCACAGGCCCCTGGTGACGAGCCGCTGGGATCTCCATTGCGTGCGGCAGGCGCATCTCGGCCACGCGCCAGATGCCCGGCACAGGTCCCTGGTGACGAGCCAGTGGGATCTCCATCGCGTGCGGCAGGCGCATCTCGGCCACGCGCCAGATGCCCGGCACAGGCCCCTGGTGACGAGCCAGTGGGATCTCCATCGCGTGCGGCAGGCGCATCTCGGCCACGCGCCAGATGCCCGGCACGGGCCCCTGGTGACGAGCCAGTGGGATCTCCATCGCGTGCGGCAGGCGCATCTCGGCCACGCGCCAGATGCCCGGCACGGGCCCCTGGTGACGAGCCAGTGGGATCTCCATCGCGTGCGGCAGGCGCATCTCGGCCGCGCGCCAGATGCCCGGCACAGGCCCCTGGTGACGAGCCAGTGGGATCTCCATGAGCGCATCTCGGTACCCATTCTCCAGCTCGGCAGTCCTGTGACTCTCCAGCTCGGCAGAAGCACCCTGTTACAGCTTAGCAGTAATGCCAACCTCTAGCTCTGGTCCATTGCCAGCCAGTCATCCTCCATGATACTTACCTTCTAACCTCAAAAGAGCGGTCTATTGAGCTTAGAAGCTGGGGGGCTATTGTGTGGGGATATTTCCGAACTCACCGGAAGACTGGCCTGATGCTCCATCTCGCGCTCCGGCGCCCGCTAGGCCATCTCGGCAAGGCTCGCATCAACATCCACCAGCTCGGCCAAGTGCTCCCACTTCGGCCAGAGACTCAGCTCGGCTCCTTGCACAACTCCACCTCAGCAGAGCTCCACCTCGGCCAGGTCGTCCCCAGCTCGGCTAGGGACTTCATCCGTTCCTCCACTTCGGGGTCTCTGCAAGGTCTCTAGCCAAGGCAGGGCCTGACAGCTGTCCTCCCTTGGGCACTCATGCACGCTACAGCACGTGTGACGAGACAAGGGCACGCCCGTACTCTCTGACAGAGCCTCCCATGCCGCCCACGCTCTCTGACAGCGCCTCCTATACCGCCCACGCCCTCTGACAGAACGGCGTCCGCAGACGCCCGGGTATGGCCCGATGCGACACGACATGTCACGATGGGATAGCTCCCTGACAGAGTCACCTCCTTGTCTCCTCTCCCCCTCTATAAAAGGGGCCAAACCAGAACAATAAAGGGACTCTCTCTCTCCGGTCCGAGAGAACCACACTGGTATCACCTTCTCCCCCAAAATCTCCTCCTACTGTCCAGTACTCATACTCACTTAGGCATCGGAGAGCCCTGCGCTGCCCACAGCCAGGGTCCTCTGACCTGTTTCTTCTCCTTCTTCCAGGTTCTCAGGCATCGGTTCTTCCATCATCAGCGAGGAGACGGGCGGCTCCGGCCTTCGTCCTCCTCAGTGAGTCTCAAGAACACCACCCTCACCGGGTTCGTGAATTTTTGTGCACTTACAGAAAAGAAAAGAGAGAGAAAACAATGCAAGAAAGAGAATGAGATTGAAATCCACATACCTGGCCCTTTCCTCCCTTCCTTTCCTCTTCTCCACCTTGCCAATGATCTGCTCTCCACTTTCCCCTGGCTCGCCTGAAGCAACAAGAATGAAAGGAAGGAGGGAGGGAAAGAAAGAATGAAAAAAAGAGGGGGGGGGACCCTACACTTGTAACCTAACGCCCAAGCTGGGCGTAGATAGGCCCAGCCCCATCACATGGTGGGGTCCCTCTCTAAGAGGGACCCACCTGAAACGTGGCCCTGTGTCTTTCACCCAACAGATTAAAAAAAATGGAGAGATGGTCTTTGATGAAGATAGAAATAAGTGCTGGACTAAAATAATGAATAACACTAGTTAGAGGCAGAAGGTTCCCATAAGCTAAAACTTGAGATTAGTCCAGACATCAATGGAGACAGAGGACTAGCCTTCGGCTTTGGCAAAATCTCAGCACAGTAATCGGCAACCCAGTGATGATTCATTCCAACTTATTGAGGAAAGGTGGCACCAACAAAAATAGACAGGTCAGTTGATCCAATTCAAGAAAACATACCATTGACTCTTATGTATCATGCATTAATTGTTCATGCATCATTCCAAAATCCAAATCCATGCATTTACCTCATTATATGTTAAGTAGGGTGCACACACATTAAGAAAAACAAAAAAAAAAACAAAAAACAAAGAAAAAGTAGAGTTGAAAAGTACAGGCATAACCTCATAATTTACAATCCACCGCCATAATCAAACATTCATCACCATAACTCATCATCATAAATTCACAAATCAAATCTCATAACTTATAACCCTCACCATTCAATCAAACATCACCACATTATAAGAGGAAAAGGTGAGTATAAAAACTTAATTCAACTTCTATTAAATATATCCATAAGTCATTATATAATAAAGTATAATAATAAATTGGGTTAACAAGGCCTAATCCTAAATAAAATAAATTGAGAGAGGTAACAACTTTTGCCCCCAAACCCTACAATGAGGCCTATTATAAACCTAGCCGGTCCTAGCGACCCAACCTCTCAATCAATACCTAGCCTAGGATATGGACTCCTAATGAGCCATTTAGAGGGGATGAACCACCCCATTGAAGGCAAGGAAGCGGGCCATCCGTGCTTCCATTCCACTCATATGAATCTCAAGTTGCCCTTGCACTTCTTCAAAGTTGTCTGGAGGATTCCGAACAGCATCGCATATTTCTCGAATCCACCAGAAATCCTCCTGATAAGCTGTTTATGCTGGGTGGATGAGTTCTGAAAGGGTGGTGTTCTGCATTTCAAAATATTGCCTATAACGCCTCGGAACAGATGATTCGGCTTCGTGTGGACAAGACATGGTCATGAGCTCCAGCTGGTCCATTCGCCTATGCAGTGTGTCAAAATCATCTATAGGGGCCCTCTCGTTGGTAGTCTCCATAGCCTCCCAGATATCGAACATTGCCCGAAGATCCAACATACTCCACAAAAGGGATTGAGCACTTTGCTAATAAAAGCTGGTAGGTCCTCCAAGAGCCCATCATAACCGCGGAACCTATTGAGAGCAGTCCTCCCCACAATGCATAGATCTCCATATAACCCACAAATCCCTTTATATTTCATGACCAATAGGTCATATTTTTCGCGCTTAACCTCCACAATGTGCTTGTCCATCTCATCCTCAAATTGATAGACGCAATCATAGGTAGCGGGAATAGAGGATTCATGCTCAAGGTAGAACTCTGCCCGCTCTTCAGAATCGTAATACCCTATCTTTTCATCCCCGGGAGACCAATATTCATCTCTTGGCAAGAAGGTTTTACAAGCATTAGGGCCCGCAACACCATCGACGACAAATGAGAAGATTGGGGAACCGGCCATTAGGAGAATTCAAACCTGCAAACAAATATATACATCTGGCCTTAGAGACTCTCCACATGAAAAACATCTCGAACAAAAAAAATATAAATAAATGAAACAAACAGGTCACTTGGGCGCCCCAGGGGTGACGCCTAGGTCTATTTCAATGGATTTTCCCCAAAGAGTTTAGTTTCAGCTATGATCACTCTACTGAGCCATCATAAATCTGTGGGAGATATTTTCAGAGGTACTACAGGGCTGTCCTAGGCACCTCTTGAGAGCCAAAAGTCCAAACTACATGCCCATATAACACACCACCTTAAAACACGAAGGAGAGGAGATAACAAAATACTAATGAAAGTAGCCTCATGAGATTGAAAACAATATAGTAATAACAAGTTGAAGCACAGAATAAGGATTAAAATAAATACCTAAAACAAACGAATTAACAAACAAAAAAAAAACACAGACCAACCACCTGGGCACCACAAGGGCGGCGCCCATCCCAAACCAGAAATATCCCCCATGGAGATGTCATTGTTTGGCCAAGGTAAGACCCTTAGTATTCCTGAGTCGTGTTCTTATTTCATATTGCAAATTTGAAAAGAACCAGAATTTAGGAAAACACCTTAGAAATTCAAACTCGCGAGTCTTTAGTGCAAACCGAGAGGATAGCACCACAGGGGTGGCGCCTACCCTCCTCAATTGGTGCCTACTAATCAGAATGTCCCAACCCAAACCATGGAAACTTGCATCAAATTGACTAAGTAAAATTATCTAGACAATTCAAAACACATGTGAGGCATGTTATTCATTCCAAAAGAAAAGAGAGGAGAAGATACTCACTTGGAAGCAAGGGAGGACTTGAGAATTCTGAGACTCGAAATCTGGAAGAGCAGGAGTTGTAAGAAATTCGTCGCTTTGATTCCCTTATATAGATTAGAGTTTGAATCCAATAAGGAATTAGAGAGAGACGAAATTCCACCTGGGCACCACTCCTTGGGCGCCCAGGTCACTTATCTCCTGCATTCAGAACTCTAGTCTGTAATGGACTGTAAGTCTTGGAGACGAAACTCCACCTAGGCACCACACCCCAGGCGCCCAGGTCACCTCTGAAACTCAAACTTTCACTCCGACAGGAACTCTCACTGTCATGGGTTGAGCACGAACTCAACTTCGAGACCATCTCAAAGTTCCACCTAGGCACCACTCCTTGGGCGCCCAGGTCCCTTGTCTCCTTAATTTGGAAACTCAACTTCGAGACCATCTCAAAGTTCCACCTAGGCACCACTCCTTGGGTGCCCAGGTCCCTTGTCTCCTTAATTTGGAAACTCAACTTCGAGACTAACTCAAAATTCCACCTAGGCACCACTCCTTGGGCGCCCAAGTCACTTGTCTCCTTAATTTGGAAACTCAACTTCGAGACTAACTCAAAATTCCACCTAGGCACCACTCCTTGGGCGCCCGGGTCACTTGTCTCCTTAATTTGGAAATTCAACTTCGAGACGGACTCACAATTCCACCTAGGCACCACTCCTTGGGCGCCCAGGTAACCCATTTCCTTGAATTTGAAATTTTACTTCAAGACCAACTCTAAATACAACTTGTTTCATTAAAGTCAAAACTTCATTCCAAAGCGAACTAGAACTACATATTGGATGCCACTCCTTTCATGTTCAGGTGACTTGTCTTCTGGATTAGGATTCTACTCCGAGGCAGACTCTGTTCATGCAATTCCACCTGGGCACCACCCCTGTGGCGCCTATCCATCACCTTAGAGAACCAAAATGTCTCTTTGAACCAAGTTGTCCTAGAATTATAAAAGTTGAACCCGAACAAGAATTGATGATGATTGATTATAAATAATAATAATAATAACAATAATATAATAATAAATAAATAAATAATAAAACCAAAAGGGAGCACATACACAAAAGAATGGCATATCGTCAAACTGAAACATTGTCCCATCACATGAGGTCCCGTTGCACGCACATTAGTCCCATCACGCATACACCTGATGTTGTGCACTGCATCTCATGCCATCTTCATCAATAAAATTAGAATGGTTACCTCTGCTGATTATAAGACTGAGTACTAACGAAGAAAAATGCAGAGTCTTTTAGTGTTTATTCAATGCAGGATCCAGAATCGAAAGCAAAAACACCAAGGTGAAGGACCTTCAAACACGCTGATGGAGATTGATGACAAGTTCACAAGCTTCGGCAAACAAACAACGAAAGAAAGCAGCAACGATCCATAACATCAGATTTATGGAAAGTTTTTGAGGTAAGTACCCCAAACTATGATTTTCATAATTTTACCTCACATCTGGAAACTGAGTCGCCGTAGGCCTCCCTTAAGCGCTTATAATCGGTATGGCAACTATAATACCGTGTTCTTATAATCGGTATGGCAACTATAATACCGTGTTCTCATGAATTGTGTGTTCGCCGACTCAAATCTTGATGTTGGAGGACGGAAACCGTGTAATTCGAAGCTTTCCATGATAAGCACGAAAAGACGATCGAATCTATCCTAGGTTCTCATCTAAGCTTGGGTGAAGACCAAGATCCCTAGAGAGTGACGGTTATTCTGGTGACCAACTTCCATTGATTTAGCTTTTTCGATGCATACCCGAGTTTCAAAATCAAACATCTCTTTAAAAAAAATGCATCTCATTCTCACATACACTCACACTATTGTTTGAACTATGTTTATGATTTCCGCTAAGATCCCTATTATTGCTAGTTAGTTTCAACTATGCTTTAAACATTTAACTATGGATGAAAGTCAAAAGATGTTATATATGACCATTTGGAATCAATTCTATTGCAAGAACAAATGAAATTCTGATAGTGACTTAGCTAATCGAAAGATCGACTTCTGATTCAGACCACTGGGGCACAGTTCCCACCACCATTTTAAATTCAGCAACTGGGGCACAGTTCCCACCATCATTTTAAATTCAACAACTGGGGCACAGTTCCCAACCCACCACGTGGCAATACCACGGGCACCGAGGCACAGATCTTGGGTTTCCAATCAAATCAGTAGGCACGTAACTTCTTTTTTTTTATTTTTTCCCCTGAATCAGAACCGATCCTAGAAAAGTAAACCTCACCTTTGGAATGAGTTTGCAATTGCATACATCCATAGGTAGCCACTCCCGCGAGCTCAAAACCTCCCGTGAGTCATGAGTGGTGTGTCTACTTTCTTTGGAGCACAACTCTCCACGTGCTGTTCTCCAAAGAGGGGCATACTGTAGACACCTCATTTGGCCCCTATGATAGCCTTAAACACCTGTCATATATAGCGATGCCCCCATTTCACTCATAATTGAATGATTAATGATAGAATTCAGATTAATTAATGACAATGAAGATGCTTGTTGATAGTTTTAAACATTAGTTTAGCAACTTCTAGAAATTCGTGAGAAGAAAGCCGAATCGCATTGAGATCTCGAGTCCAACTCACCTTTCACACAAGGAGCGGACCACAATACTATTCAAACCTCTTTCGGACCACTTAAGACATGCTTAGGCCAGTTCTTACAAAGATTACACTTAGCTTGCCTAAATGCCATCCGATTACCCTAAGTTAGGAAGCCGGATCCATTGATCCAGAGGTCCCCATCTTTTCTCAGCCGATAATCATTAAGACAGCTGGACCATTGGATTCTTCACTTCGAGAGCTTTCCGACAGTATATAGAATGTCCAAATCCAATAAGCAGATCAAAAGTTATGAGTTTTCGAAGTTTGCCTTAGAAAGAGAAACGGAAATCCATCTAGGCACCACCCAACTGGCGCCCACACTCTCCATTGCATCTACACGCCCCAGGCTAGGTGCCCACATTAGCCGTGACCACCTAGGCACCCCATGTGTGGCGCCCACCCTCCAAAATTACTAGTTTGGCCTAAAACGGACCGGAACCACTCAACGTTGGACCGAACTTTAAAAATGAAGGAACTCCACCTAGGCACCCCATGTGTGGCGCCCACATACTTCATACCATCTAGATGCCCCATGGTGGGCGCCCATACTCTTCAGCCCACCGAGGCACCACATGTGTGGCGCCCACCCTCTTATTCCACAAGTTTAACTTAGGGCAGCCCGCAACCACTCCAAACAAAGACCCACACAACTTTCCATCTAGGCACCACCCTTGTGGCGCCCACACTCTCCAGTCCACATAGGCACCCTGTGGTGGGCGCCTACCATGTCCAGTCCACCTGGGCACCACCCTTGTGGCGCCCAATCAATTAAGTGCTAGTGTAGGTCCCCTCAGTTGAACATCTATCCATTCTATCCCGACTTCAAATGGGACCAAACTTTGAGAATGATCCGAACCACGTAGGCTCCACCCCATGGGCGCCTACCATGAACCAGTCCACATAGGCACCAGCCCTGTGGCGCCCACCCTATGCAGTCACCTGGGCACCACCCCATGGGCGCCCGGCCTCTTTTCCAAACCCTAATTTATCCCAAAACACTTAAGCTGCCTTGGGATGTGTGGAACCTTCTAGAAACACGAATTAATGAAGCCCTAGCCCTCCTAACACTACACCAAAATAGGATATTAGTAACGCTCAAGGTTTTTGGTAAGTAACGATTTTTAAGTGTAACTAGTTTCCTAACGTTTTATGAGCGTTAGCATTGGTTTTAAAGTGTTATTTAAATTTTACTTAATTTAATAATTATTTTGTTAGGGTATCACTACTGGAATTTAAGCCATTGACGCAGGGAAAAAACGGCATAGCGGTCACTAACCCAAATCCGTTTTTTCTTTCGTTTTTCCTTCCCACGTTTTTTCCCCTCCCTCGCTCTTCGTTTTCCCTCTTCCTTTTTTCATTCCAATCTACAAATGAAGAAATCGTAATGACTCAACTGCGAGAAAATCTGCAGAAAGAAAAGGGAAAGAAAACCCTAATACCTAACCTTAGAAAAGAGGGAAAAGAAGATCGATCTACACTCACAACCCTAATCTCGCCAATAGTTCACTGCTGAAAGTTAGGGTTTTTTCTCTTTCGGATGTGAGAAGATCAGATCCGCCATGGCCGATCTCTGCGACGACCGTGAGGGCTCTGCAAATGTAACTGAGCTGAGCTGTAGCAGCGGCTGCAATGGACGGTCTGAGACGGCGACGCCTCATCAGCTGATGGTTTCGGGGTCGCTCAAGGGAGATGGGAAGGGGCCGAGGAGCCGGATGCCGATTGGGCCGAGGAGCCGGATTCTGATTCGGCCGAGTTTGGACGCGGACGAGTTTATAAATCTGCTGCACGGGTCGGATCCGGTGAAGGTGGAGCTGAATCGGTGGGAGAATGAAGTCAGAGGTGGGAATGTGGTTCGATCTGCTGGGGTTTTGGTTTTATTGAGTCTGTTTTGTTCTTGTTTCATTTGAAAAAGATTGGATTTTGAAGTGGTTTTTGTCTTTTTTCAGACGAGGATCGGGAATTTGTTCCTGTTTGCCTTGAAAAAGATTGGATTTTGAAGTAATTTTTGTGTTTTTTTCAGATAAGGATCTTGAATTGGGGGAGGCGTAGGCGCAGGCGAAGATGAAGGCATTGAGGTATTCTGAACGACTGAGAGAAAAGGCCGTTGAAGATTATATGAACTGATATTGACCCAGATAGGGAATAGAGATGATAATTACAATGTTTTTATAAACAATTAAATATAGGAGTAATTTGATGTTTTCAGGAAATTTGTGGGACGAGCCTCTTTTGACTTTTTTTTATTGATTGTTGTGATATTTTTTATGGCCGCCAAATCATTGTTATTGTACTTAGATTAAATCTACGGACTTTCAGGAAAATTTTGAAGAAGAGCTCCGAAAGCATAAAGATAAGGCTGCTTCCAAAGTTGAAGCTGTTTTGAAGAGGTTGGAAGAACAGGGACGCATGATAGAGTCACTTCACAGCTCTGTAAGTCCTATTGAGGGATTGACTTTCTTTTGCAATCCGTAGCATTTTTAAATATCTGACCATCTATTTTTACATTTGTGATGATACTGTTGGTAGTATAATGATGCCTTCATAACAGTACTAACTTTCTTTCACCGGTTGCTATGTACAAGAGACTGTATGAAGAACAACTTATTCCTCCATCTCTTCCTCACTCTGCAGAACTCGGTTCAGGTTTTATGCTGGGCCTTTCTTTTATTTTTTAATCAAGTTTATGTAACCGTAACGCGACGAGGGCATTGTTTTTGTGCCCCCTTCGTTGCCTTGCTGAATCAAAAACAGCTATAACATTTTCCTTCTGTTTGTGGAATCGAACCATGTTTGGAGTAGATGCTGCTGTTGCCATTATTATGTGGATGTTTGATGCTGTTCATAAAAATTCATAATGTGATGCCTATGGTCTATAGAATTTGCTCCCTGTTTGGTGAATTAAACCATAATGGAAGATCTATATATGTGTGGGATTTTTTTTTTTGCTATCTGAATGTTTGTTGCTTCTGAAAGAATTTGTTTATTTAGGGTATGTTTGGTTGTCTCTAAATTGGTAGCACATTGGATAGTCTTGTACCTTTTTTATTCGTTCGATGATAAAAGGGGTATATATATTATAGTGAAAGACAATTTCAATAAGTAAATAACATGAGTGAGTTACCAAGCAGCACAAGTTGACACCAGATTAGAGTGAGGCTTCATTGATGATTACGGTTGATGAAACATGCAACTGTCAGTAGATGAAAATTAATGATTCATTGTTTATCTAATGAATACCTTGATTTCTGATGTTGTACTCTTTTCCTTTTATTTGTTGGATTTAAATTTAACTAGAAGATGAAAATAATGATAAACCTGATTTTTAGATATAAATATGCACACACTACTAGAAATAAGTCTTTTGGCGACAGCAAAGCTGAATTAATCATTTTTTTCCACTTATAAGTTGCATGCCTCACGAGGGATTATAGTATTATATTTCACCTATCAACATTGTATTAATTTGATGATCTTCACAAATCTACTAAGCGCAATATTCTGCCTACCTTTGATTTGGACGGAGTGAATGTTGTACCATTTTTAATGACAATATTTGATCAACTATGATTAGAAATTTGTCATATGTTGGTTTCATTTCATTTCATTAAGGTTCTGTTAATATTTATTCTGTAGAAACAATTCAGAGAAAGACCCCATGAACTATATCATACCAGAAAATCTCATGGTTAGCCGACAATCATTAACCAATAATTATGTTGTTTTCACTAGAGAGAGCAATACATATGAACTTGATGATGACCAAGTACCTAATCTGATCCCAAATCCCATCTTTCAGTACTATATACAGTGTACAATACATCTAAGCCTAGATTCCCCCAAATCACATATTTGATATGCTAGAAACCGGATTGATTTGTTTTATTCTTTGATGGGGAGAAGATGGCTTGAAGTGAGCTGTAGTATGAAAGTAGGACTTGAGTCTTGAGAACAAATGATACTATTGCTTGAAAATTTTGAAGTGTAACAAACTACTAATTATAGTTTTTGTAATAGATATGTTATAAAACTTCTGTACAAAGTACAAATGGCTGCACTCATTTGGGTAAGGCTTTGGATTTCAACTATTATGCAAATGATCATATGTATGCATGTCATGTACATGGCTCTCTTTCCTCTTGAATTTTTCTTTTTTTATTTTGGTGTGTTGGGTAGGTTCTGATGGTATTAAAACATGCCTTTTACGAAGGGGGTCCGGGGGTATCCCCCGGTGAGGGTCGAGCTGACCGGTCAGCTCGCAGGGGCCCAATGTGGGTCTTATTTGGCTTTCACAGTTTTACTCTTTTCTTTTGCTACATTATTGGCTGTGCACTGACTCAGTTAATGGCTTTGAGCCTGCTAAAAGCAACATAATTTTTGGGGAAATCCTGGTACAGCAAAATGGTAAAGCTTGTACATTTTATGCTATTCTTTAAACTCTTCATGCCAATATCTGCTACTACATTAGTAACCATAAACATTAGAAGTACCTTTTATAAAAGTAATATTTGAAATATTTCATCATTCAAATAACATACACACATACATATATGTATATAGTGAAGTATTTCCTTTGCTATGGACTCTTTATCCCAAACTATGAATGTATGATATTTCTTGACTCATCGTATAACAGGATCAGATTAATCAATCATCTGAAAGAGTATACATTCTGAAGTTCAGCTCTGACCGTTGGAAGTTCTTTTTTTGGATGCAAATGTCTGAAATGTTGGAGGACACGGCTGAAGATGAGATCTCATCAAGGTGTGCACTTTAGCATGGATTTTGGTATATAGTAGAATGTTAGCAGAGAAGTTCCCACATTATTTGCAGAGGCATAATTCATATGTTTCAAAGTCTATCCTTGGATCAATCTATGATATGGTGAATTCATTTAAATTGAAAAATTCATCATCAGAGGGTGAGGATTTATTCATTTCATTATTACACCATGTATGCCTTCTCCTGGTAAAGAATTAGTTGGGTTTAGGTTTTGTTGGGTTCTGTTAAGTAGTGGCTTTCTCATGTCTTAATTAGTCGTATGGAATCTTCATTTAAGATAAAGTCATTACTCATGTTTTCTTTCTCCTTGTTTGTATCCACAGGTTTTAGAGAATGTAACGTTTATGGCCGAAATGGTATTGTTTTCTTCACCAAAGTTATTATAAATTTACAATAGAATCTTTTTTGAGTTTTTTTCCCAGTTTCATTGAACTTGATGTTTTATTGGATGAGAATGACATGAGCTTTAAATTAGGAATTTTAATAAATGGCCTTGGTGGAATCTTGCATCACGTGTTTAGTCCAAAAAGGATGTCTAGGCAATAATAAGGATTTGATGCTATGAATGACTTGTCCATTGAGAATTATTTGTATTGAGAATTTTCTTTCTTCATAAAGGTCACGGGCTGAGAATGTGACTTATCATTGAGATCATCTTTTACATGCTTAATAGACCATCACTGGTTATTTGGATGTATCTTGAAACATGTATGCCAACATGCCATCAGAGCACATATATGCCTACACATCAAACATGTTAGGCATTTCAGGTCTGTTTGGTTGTATCTTGAACTAACAAAAACAAAGAAAAATGGAATCATTGCAAATGGGCTGATAAGAGTATACAAAGAATAGTATACACATCAACATGGTAGGGAGATGATTTAAAAGCAGAGAAAGGTCGAATGGTGTATGATTGATGACGTAGTGGTGATGACTTTGTAGTGTGTTGGGGCATTGGGTTGTTTATATGAAGTATTTTTTGTCATATACAGGTACTTAGCAGGTTGTAAAAAAAATTAAATGTCACACGTACAGGGGAGACTATGCCGAAATTTCGAGAAATCTTTTACATTAGAAATTTTTACACAGTTGGTATATTAAGAATATAGAGACTCTTGGAATGGAGATTGAGACTCCATTTGATTTGTCCCATGGTGTCATTATATTGATTTTGTTGGGTAATCTGCCTGCAAATGTCTTAACAATTTGAGAGGCTTTTTGTACGAAAGACTTTGAGTAGTTCTTTTGGATTCATTACTCTGTGTCTCTCTGTGTGTGTGTGTGTGTGTGAATATTTTTGGAAAATGAGTGTTCTGTCTTCTTTTTAAGTATTTGAATTTTTAGTATATAATGCTGATAATTGTTGTATTTAAAACTTAGGTTTGGACTCTTTGGTATAGAGGTTGCCAAGGTGCTTGGTGGTGGTCTTGTACCAGGTACATTGTTTTCTTCTACGTGTGTTTATATTCATTTTCATTTATTTCGTTTTCATGTTCATTTTCAATTGGGATTTCACTAATGCAAGGATTAATTGAATCCTCCTTGAAACTACTGGAACCATTTCAAATGAGCACTATTCCTCAAATGCATCATGTTCAAAAGTATGCTACTTAATGCCAAACCTTTCTCCAGGCTGTTGGTATGACTTCCATGGTTCTTTCCACACAGTTACAATGGTAAAGTAATGGAAAGAAATATCTCTTGCATACTGTTCAGTAATAAAAATGCAATGTGGTAGGAAAGCATGTTGTTCTGCCCTTGCACTGCAATAAGGATCTAAATTATTATTGAATGATAATATAGTTGAGAGTTGCTCCTTAATCTGAATGATAATAAACTTATATTCCCATATGCCTGGTGAAATTTGTTGGCCAAAACGATTCTAGGGGTCTCAGTTTATTGATTTTATGTACTGTGTTTTTTTATATTTTATCCAAAGCTTGAAAATGATGGAACAATGTCAATTGAGTATTTGTTTTAAATTTTTTGTTTATGTAATATCAACTGGTGTACAGCTTAGTTTGTATCATCATTTTTTTTAAATTATAGGTTTTTAAATTATTTGATCGGATGTAAGTGTGGGATTTCTTGTTAATGTTTGAACCGTGTAAAAGGACATTTTTATATATGCAGCAGGTTCGGTATTTAGGGGTGGTTTTTGGATAATTTTTTTTAACATATGAAACAGTTTTGTAACGGTTATAAACCGTTACTAATTTGTGCGAATAGCAACACTTAAAAAACGTTACAAAAGATTTCACAGCCGTTAGGAATGTTATGAATAAGTAACACAAATTTGGCACGAAAAACCGTTACAAAATTTTGAAAACCGTTACAAATATTTAAGTGTAAATTACCGTTACAAAACTTGCGAAACTGTTACTTTTTTATTTAAAATTATTAACACAAATGAGCATTAAAACCGTTAGGAACTAATTTCAGTAACGGAAATAAAGCGTTACAATTAATATGTTTGTAACGGTTTATAACCGTTAGGAATGTTTATAACAGATTAGAAACGCCCAAACTGTGACCCAGAAAAACTGTTACAAATTTTTTTAGTAACGGTTTTAAACTGTTAGGTATGTCCTAAAATGGTGTAGTGAACTCATCCCAAACCTCTATTTAAGGATCTCTTAACCTCATTTACAAGGGAGCTACCCTAAAAAGAGAGAAAATTATAGAGGATAAGCAAAAGGAGAAAGGTAGCCACCATTAGAGAGAAAGCTTCGGATCTAGAGAAGAAGAAGGGGAAATAGAGGAGAAGACTTCCATATCTTCAACTAGGGTTATGGTTCTTCGCGTAAGCTTCGTTCTAGGAACTTGAAAAGTGTGATTCAAATCGGTATTCCTAGATCTTTCTATTCTTTTATTGCATTTTATCATCATCTTTGTTAGAAACATGCTTAGAATCATTCATGCATCATAGATCTATATTAGTTCTTGATAAAAATGGTATCAGCATCTCATCATATTAATAACATGTTTAGATTCAAACCAGTGGTGTAGATCTGCATTGATTTCGTAGTTCTAAGTGCTTAACTAGGTTAGATCTCGCATTTATAGCATCATCATCATCATTTAGATCGAGGAGATCGCGAAAGGCCTATCTCAGGAGGCTGGGCGCCACCCACTAGGCGCCTACCATCCCTAGTTTGGCTAGGCGCCACCCTCTGGGTGCCTACCCTTTCGAGACAGGGTTTGGGTTTTAGATCTCTACTTTTTACATCGTTTTCTCGTAGATTTGCCGGTTGTATCATTAGTAGTTCGCATTAGGACACCCGTATCAGTTACTGAATATCGGAAATTGTGTTGAAAATCTTAAGACTGTTGTGCATTCGTTGCGATTCTTTGAAAACCCTGACTGAACAGGGTAGGCACCACAAGTGTGGCGCCCAAGTGGACTTTTCCACTTCCACACACAATTTTCTATTTTCCGCATTTAGTTCTTAGAAATTGCATAACAATGATGTGTTTTTTTACTTGATATGTTCTGAATTTCAAATTATCGTTTCTATCACACACCACCATATCATTTGAATCATAAAGTCATAAAAACCCAAAAAAATCATAAAACATAAAACTACTTCTTCTCTTTCCTTACTCTCTAGTAAAATAGAGGAGAAACCAAAAAGACAAATTAAAAAATACAAAGAAAACCCAAAAATAGTAGGTAGATAGCCTAGGTTATCAAATCTCGTGCCTAAGTAGGATAAACCCTAGGGTTAGCTAAAATATCATAATTAATTAACTAAAGGACCATCAAATCATTAAGAACCCTAAAATTAATAATCTAATTAATTTGGACTGAAATTGGACTAAGGAATCACTAAGATTGTTTAGGGAACCGCTTCTCCTCTTTTGAGCTTAACTTGCTTATTCACTAAAGGTCCCTAATTAAGGATTAAACATAATTAATTAAGGCTCTAATCTCACATCAATTAATACAATAAATACCTTTAATCCAAAAGATCTTGAGACCTTAATTAATTCGGATTAAAAATAACCAAGAACTCAATTAAAAACCTAAAACGTAAAACAGATCCATCTAGGCGCCACCCCCTGGGTGCCCTGCTGACAAGTCCACTTGGGCACCACTCCCTGGGCGCCCAGCCTATTCATTCCCTAAGAGGCTCCACTTGAAATTTAATCTAATTAATTAAGAATTTAACCAACCCTAATTAACACTCTAAAATACTCTTAACTTGAAAGACCTGAAAACTTAATCAATCTAAATTTGAATAAATCTAAAACGAACACACAACACAAAACCAAGACAGACATCCACCTGGGCACCACTCCTTGGGCGCCCATCCTTCCAATCCACCTGGGCACCACTCCCCTGGCGCCCAGCCTTCCAATCCATCTGGGCACCACTCCCCTGGCACCCATCCTATCCCTTTACTAAGAAATTTCTAATTGAAACTTCTAATTAAACCAACCCGAATTAACACATTAAAACACTTTAGGACTTAAGAAACCTGAGACTCTAATCAATTCACCCTCGGATTAACTTAAAGGCCATCGAACCAAATCAAATCACAAGGCAGTCACCTAGGCACCACCCCCTGGGCGCCTAGCCTATCAATCCACCTGGGCACCACCCTCTGGGCG
Source organism: Litsea cubeba (assembly GCA_012931725.1). Taxonomy (NCBI): domain Eukaryota; kingdom Viridiplantae; phylum Streptophyta; class Magnoliopsida; order Laurales; family Lauraceae; genus Litsea; species Litsea cubeba. The sequence continues at coordinate 47,259,974 of CM022953.1, forward strand.
CCCAGCCTGTGAATTCCACCTACACTACTCATTTCTTGGAAACCAATCAATTAAAAATTAAACCTAATTAATTTAAACCTAATTCATTCTCAACTAAATACTAAAAGATACCTTTCATCCAAACGCATTAAACCACAAAACCCAACTTCGAATCAACCTAGAACATCAAAACCAACCCGAGCCTCAAGACAGTCACCTGGGCACCACTCCTTGGGCGCCCAGCCTGTCAATCCACTTAGGCACCACCCCCTTGGTGCCTAGTCTGTCAATCCACCTGGGCACCACCCTCTGGGCGCCCAGCCTGTGAACTCCACCTACCCTGCCCATTCCTTAGGAAACCATTAAACCTAATTAATTGAAACCTAATTCATCCCCAACTGAACACGAATAAACACTTTCCATCAAATCCTAAATCCTTAAATCAATTCAAGCTTGAGTTGACCAAAGAATCATAAAACCTAACCGAACCATAAAACACATTCGTCTAGGCGCCACCCCCTGGGTGCCCATCCTGTCAATCCACTTAGGCACCACACCCTGGGCGCCCAGCTTACTCTTTTTCATAAAAGCCCTAAATTCACAAGTTAACTTAATTAATTAAAACCTCAAACCAATTACAATCCACATAATAAAGCACTTTAAACCTTAAAACACTGAAACCTTAATCGATTCGGACTTAATACCCAAAACCCTTTGGAACCGACCAAACCATAAAGATTCCACCTAGGCACCAATCCCTTGGCGCCTATCCTATCAATCCATCTAGGCGCCACCCCCTGAGTGCCCATCCTGCCAGATTCACTTAGGCACCACCCTCTGGGCGCCTAACCTACATTTCAACCCTACCCAACCAACTCAACTAAAAACCAATAATTAAACACCTTACAACTTAAACTAATTAAGACCAGAACCTAAATCAATCTCCGGCCCCAAAGACCAATAATTAAATCCCATCCAGCACAACATAAAATCACAGGCGCCAGTCCCTGGGTGCCCATCCTGCCAGATCCACCTGGGCACCACTCCCTAGGCGCCCATCCTGCCAATTCACCTGGGCGCCACCCCTTTGGTGCCTATCCTTCCACTTGCACTAAAACACGAATTCTTAATTTTGTTTCAAAACCCGGACCCGTATCACTTTGACATTAGAACATCATAGACATTAAAACATTTCTCAGATTATAACATAGCCCTTAAAACCCTCAGAATTCCGAAAAGAGATCGAAAAGTCTGAAAAGCATAAACTGTCAGGATAGGCTCCACCCCCTAGGCGCCTACCCTGTTTTTAATCTTGAATTGTGATTTTCGACTACTTTTTAGAATTCTGATTTAAATTAAAAATAACATAACTTTAAAATATAGAAAAACACATTAACCAGATCCTTAAAACATCCCTAAACCACTTTCAATCAAAACCACAACTACTCACAACAAATAAAATCAATTAAGAATTTACCCAACAAACAGCTTAGGCGCAGGAATTATCAAACTTTGGCTATTTGCACCCTAGGATTAAATTGGATTACCTTGTTAGGTAGATTAGAGCATTAGACTTCACCCCATCACTCTTTCTGTTCCGTTAGGGAATCGGGAAAGCTGATGTGGGCGGTCTATGACCTTAGGTTAGGGTTAATCCGATGATCAGTAATAAAGCATTAATTACGTAAATCCAAGTAAGTCCCCTAGTTAGGCCCTTCTAGCCCCACATCAAAAATCCATAAAAACTATAAAACCAACAAAATAAACCCAAAAAGATTTTTTCCCTTTATTTCTTCCTCCACCTCAGGTGCTAGATATTTAATCGAACTTAATGATAAAAGGAAATGAAGAATTGACTTCTAAAATTGAATAAATGAGAATGACGAGATGAGATGAGTGATTTCACAGACGGGCGGTGTGTACAAGGCCCGGGAACGAATTCACCGCCGTATGGCTGACCGGCGATTACTAGCGATTCCGGCTTCATGCAGGCGAGTTGCAGCCTGCAATCCGAACTTAGGACGGGTTTTTGGAGTTAGCTCACCCTGGCGGGATCGCGACCCTTTGTCCCGGCCATTGTAACACGTGTGTCGCCCAGGGCATAGGGGGCATGATGACTTGACGTCATCCTCACCTTCCTCCGGCGGGCGCGAGCCAATAAGATAGATGCGACATCCAGCCGTCCACTATCTTCACCAGATCGCTGACATGGCGGCATCCAGCGGCTAAGGCCACATCAGGGCAAGGCCCGAGAGCAGATCCGATGGTACCCCCAACCGCCAAAGGCGCCCAACACAATCTGGCCCAACAAGACACGCATTTAATGCAATGTGGGCTGACCCGACTGGCATTAAATGCAGAGTGGGCTGGATTAGACTGCATTTATTACTTTGTGGGCTGATCATGACTTCCCAGTCGAATCATGGGACCCACACCAAGATATCCTCTGAAAGATACGATCCAAACCTCTATAAATAGAACTCCATGCACCATGCAAGGTACGCACAATCTCATTCACAGAGCCCTTACTCTGTCTCTCTTCTCCCTCTCCTTCCATTGTTCCAGTTCCCACACTGACTTTGGCATCGGAGAGCCTTGCGCCGCCCAGGCCAGGGTCCTCTGACCGTTTGCTATTCCCTTTCAGGCTTCCGGACGGCATCCAGTTACATCCAGTTACATCCAGTCACCATCATCTTCTCGGATAAGTCCTATAAGGCACCTCCTTATTGTGGGTCATTATTTTCTGCACCTACAATTGGCGCCGTCTGTGGGAAAGTAATATCCCAACCTCTCAAAACCTTCCCAACCTTCTTAACCTCAACCTCTCAGAAGCCATGCCTCCGAAAGCTAAGAAGGGCGTAGAATCCTCAAGAGCAGCGCTCGAGCTGCCACCACCGCCAACGGACGTCCCTCCTCAAGGACGCTCCCGTACGGTGCATGGCACGACTGCAGGCGAGGGCCGCTTAGGCTCTCAGCTCTTTATCGAGTTCCCACTCCAAGAGGGACTCGAGGCCTCGACCTCGTCAGAAGAAGTCGCGCCACCCAAACGCGATGAGCGTCAGCATAAGCGTCCCCGGAAGGACAAAGCCGTGGCCGTAGGAGAGACGCGCCACGCTCAACCCCCTGGAGAGGTTCCCGAAGCTGCCCTCCTCCAGAAGCAACTCCAGAAGCAAGAACGGATGATTCGCGAGCTCCAGCAGCAACTGAGGGCAGTGCAAACTGCCTCCTTGAGGCAGGTCTCTGAGCCTCAAGGGAAAAAGAAGGACGCCCCCAGCAGGGCAGCCCAGCCTCCCCGCGAGGACCTCAGAAATCATCTGGACCAGAAACGGAGCCAGATCCGTGACGAAGGCTCGAGCAACAGCCGAAGTCACCATAGCCGCGATGGCCGAACTCATAGCCGTCGTAGCCCGAGCCATCCCAAGCGGAAGCCCCGAGCTCAGACTCCAGAGAAGGACGACGAGCAAGAGCGATTTGACAAACGTGTCAGATTGGCTCTCCAGCACAACTTGGACATGCGGGACCAGAAGCAGATCTGTGGTCACATTGATCTGGGGGGCTCGCCCTTCACAAAAGAGATCGAGCGCACCCCCTTGCCCAGGAAGTTCTCCGTCCCGCGGTTCGTCCCCTATGACGGACTGTCCGACCCGTCCGCACACCTCCGACACTTCTCCCAGAAGATGTCCATCTGGGGAAACGAGGGTCACCTAAACTGCAAAATCTTCTCCTCCAGTTTGGGTGACCTCCCCCTGAAGTGGTTCTGCTCTCTCCCGGAGCAGTCGGTTTCCAGTTGGAAGGAGCTCCAGCTCTCCTTCCTGAAGAAGTTTCAAGCCTACACCGTCGTCCCCAAGAAGGAAGGGGACCTCATCGCCCTGAGAATGAAGCAGGGCGAAACCCTCGCCAAGTTCACCCAGCGATTCTGGGCGGTCTACAGCCAGATCGAGGGCGCGAGGGAAGGGATAGCTATCTACGCCTTCCAGCATGCCCTGATCCCCGGCATCGATTTGCGAAAGGACTTGGCCGGGAACACCCCAGAGTCTATGCCAGAGTTGATGTCCCGGGTGAAGCGCTTCATCGCCCAGGAGGAAGACGAGATCCGAGCCAAGGATCAGGACGGGCATCCGGTGCCCGAACAGAAGAATGACCAACCTCGGCAGAGAGGCGGGAGGCCCTCCCAGAAACAGGAGCCCAAGCGGGCCTGGGTCTCCAGTTCGGCGAAGCCTTCGTCATCCAGGTCTGGGGGCAATTGGAAGCCCAGACCTCCCTCCAGCGCCAGTCAGAGCGTCAACGTCGTCTTCACGGAGCCGATCTACCGCATCCTGCCCAAGATCAGGTCCAAGCCGTTCTTCAAATATCCTCCGCCCTTGAAGAATGAACCCACCGAAGGCGCCCGAAGCAAGCTCTACTGCTCCTTCCATAAGGGTAACGGGCACAGAACCGGAGACTGCAGGACTCTGCAGGAGTATCTGGAGAAGCTGGCCGAAGAAGGCCACATCCCGGAGTTCATCAAGGCAGGTGATACCGGCGGCAGCGAGGGCCGAATTCACCAGAGCACGGCCCAGGCTCCAGACAGCGAGGACTCAGAGAAGATCATCAACGTGATCCATCTGGCGTCCTCAGCTCCCGCTTCCTCGTCTCGGGGAAGCTCTCAAGCCCGTGCCGAAGCCAGGCGGGCTTCGCACGGGAAAGAAATAATGAAAGCCGAACTCGCTCCGGCATCCAAGAGAGCCCGCCGTGACCGACCCGCCATCTCGTTCTCGGATCGAGATTTAGAGGGGATCCAGGTCCCTCACAACGACCCCCTGCTCCTCACCATGAAGCTGAGAGACTTCACCGTGAAGAGGATCCTCGTCGACTCCGGCAGCTCCTCCGAGGTCCTCTACTACGACTGCTTCAAGAGGATGAAGCTCTCCGAAGCAGACCTCAAGGAGGTCCGAGCACCCTTGCTAGGGTTATCCGCCACGCCAGTCTATCCCAAGGGTCGGATCACCTTGGAAACCCAAGTTGGTGGGGCATCCGTGCTGGCCGACTTCCTGGTTGTGGACGCCCCTTCTCCCTACAATGTCATTCTGGGCAGAACGTGGCTCCACAAGCTAGAGGCAGTTCCTTCTTCCCTCCACCAAAAGCTGAAGTTCGTCCTTGAGAACAAGGAGGGCAAGATGGAAGTCATCACAGTAAAGGGAGACCAGCAGCAGGCCAGGCAGTGCATGCTGGCCGCAGTCCCAGCAGTGAAGGAGCCAGAGCGCGTCAACCTGGCCGAGTTCGAGAAAGGCCTCGATGAGATCGGCCGGGACCCTGAGAAGAAGAGCATCGAAGACCTGGCCGAGGTCAGGCTAGACCTGGCAGACCCAGACAGGTTCTTCCTGATTGGCACCCAGCTGCCAGATGAAGAAAGGGCCGAGCTCTCTCGGTTCTTGATGCAGAATGTGGACGTTTTCGCTTGGAGCCCAAGCGAAATGCCTGGGGTCGACCTGAAGGAAATTGCGATTCAGATCTGAAACTTCTCCTAAAGAGACTACTATGGCTGATGCAAAGCATGACAGATTTTAAAAAATCTGATTTCTGCACTATGCAGCGGAAATCAACCATAAAGAATCGCATAGAAACTCCATTAAATCATGACCAACATGTGTCTAATTAATAGGGATGATAGAAGACTATTACCTCGAAGATTTGTAGACTTCAAATCTCTGAAAAAATAGATCCAAAGGCGCGAACTCAGACTTGCAATTTGCAAACAAGTTGCTGGAATTTTCTTGCACTAGTATTGCCTTTGATCTTCTCCTCTATCTCACTTCCAAATCTGATTGGCTAAGATGGTGGGATCTTAATCTAGGAAACAAGAACTATTTTTCTCATGAAAAATCTCAGACCTACAACTTTCTTCAATGGAGAAGAGAGGAACTCAAGGGCTGGACGTGTGGGAGTATTTCTTGCATTAGTGATGTTGGACGTCCAAGATAGGAACAAGTCTCCTTTTATAGAAACTATGGAAACCTTTTCCTATAAAGGTATCTCTTCTAATTCTCATTGATGTCCAAAAAGGAAAGACTTATTCCCTTTAAGAAACACTCCAATTAGAAAAGGAAACTAAAAAGAACTTTCCATACAATTAGTAATACTAGTTGTAGAACACTTACTAATTTTAAGTTCCTAATCCAAAAAGGAAACTAACTCATAGGAATACTAATCCAAAGAGGAGTCCAACTTTCCAAGTAGAGTCCTACTCAAAGTTGGAAACCTTACCCATGGAAATCCTATTATGGACGTCCCACATATCAATGCACACCATGGCCCACATACAATTTATCTAGAGTTAAATTCATGTATGCCATCAAAGGCCTATTTGAATTTAAACTCAAAATTATTTTTCCACTAAAATAATTCATCCTTATGTTATCTAAACATCTTAGGAAACCATGCCAATCTTGGTAAGTGACTAGAGAAGGGACCAAAAGACATATTTGCCATTGGCTCCCAAAATGACAAAAATGTCCATGCTAAACCCATAGCAACATTAAGACCATTTTAACCTTAACTCATTCCACTAAAGAGTTATGGTTGAACTCCAAGGACAAATATATATTATAATAAGCTCGTCATAAAATGACGGTTGTCTTCGACCTACTAAGTGTAATGACCTGAATGCCCCTCTATGTAACATCCATAATCGAGTCAGGTTATCACATGTACTATCAACCTTCCCGATTACATCTAAACCTTAGAACTTCATATCCTTAAACATAATCATCATTCGAATATCATTCTCTTGATCCAGGGAGCGACCCACAAGTTCAATATCCATATGGAACATCCATATACTAAGATCTTAGATTTTGATGATTAATCGGATAATTCTAAGGGGACGATTATTCCATCATCAGATGGCATAGATTCTATATTGCATTTGCACGTCCCAACTGATCAAGTCCGAGTACCCAAAACACAGAGCTGTTGACCCATGAATAGAATCTCACCCATAGTGAATTAAAGCACAAGAACTTGACTTCGTCAGTTCATCCACAAATGCTCAAGATTAAGAGCACCGGTTACTCAGTAGCATGAGGTGACTTGATCTCTTTTCTGTGATAGTACTATTTTGGAGATCACACCTACAACGGTCATGTTCAATGCATGACACATGCACTAATGAGATAGATCCGGGAAAGCCCTCCGGTGACTTAGGTATGTCACCCTATATAGGAGAGTATCTCATTATAACTTCTACCAAGATGAAGTGCCCAGCTCCATCTTTCAGTTATGAACAAATATGATGTTTCCTGTTGTCCATGAATTAGACCTATCTGTGTGTAGACACCACACACCTAATTCATTTACTAGAAACAATGGGCCTTACACAACCATATATATATATATACATGTTTAAGCATAAAAGAGTCTTTTCATTAAATAACCAGTTAAATATCCAGTAACAAAGATGAGAATGCAACTAGTGGGCTTTAGGGCATACACCAATCCCAACAAACTCCCACTTGCACTAAAGATCACTGCTTCCTAACCTAACACCCATAGACTCAACATGAGAAGTGAAGACTTTCTCAGTAAGAGTCTTAGTGAATGGGTCAGCTAAGTTATTTGCTGAAGCAATATGCTCCACCACTATCTCTCCATCCTGAATGAATTCCCGGATCAAGTGGTACTTTCTCTGAATGTGCTTGCCTTTCTTATGATTCCTGGGCTCTTTGCACTGTGCTACTGCACCAGTGTTATCGCAGTACATGACAATCGGTTTATGCACTGCAGGAACAACTCCTAATTCCAACAGGAATTTTCTGAGCCATACCGCTTCCTTCGCAGCTTCCGATGCCGCCACATACTCTGCTTCCATGGTAGAATCAGCTATACATGATTGCTTGACACTTCTCCATGATATAGCCCCTCCTGACAAAGTAAAGACGTACCCTGAGGTAGACTTTCTGGCATCACTATCAGATTGGAAATCAGAGTCCGTATACGCCAATGGCGTCAGATCATCTGCTCGAAAGGTTAGCATATAATCTTTCGTTCTCCGAAGATACTTGAATATATGCTTAACAGCTGTCCAATGCATAGGTCCAGGGTTTGACTGATATCTGCTAACCATGCCAACAGCAAAGCAAATATCTGGTCTAGTACATAACATAGCATACATGAGGCTTCCAACAGCGGATGCATATGGAACTCTCCTCATGGTCTCTATCTCTTCAGATGTCTTTGGACATTGATCTCGGGACAGTGGTACTCCATGTCTAGAAGGTAGGAGGCCCTTCTTGGAGTCATGCATGTTAAACTTGACCAATATCTTCTCAATATAAGAAGATTGGGATAGGGCTAACATCTTATTCTTGCGATCACGCAAAAGCTTGATCCCTAAGATATAGCTGGCCTCACCCAAATCCTTCATCTGAAATTGAGAGGATAACCAAACCTTTGTGGATGACAATAAACCTACATCATTTCCTATGAGTAATATGTCATCTACATATAGAACCAAAAATGCAACTGCTTTCCCATTTCCTTTCTTATACACACATGGTTCATCAATGTTTTGATCAAAGCCAAAGGATTTGACTGCCTGATTAAACTTGATGTTCCATGCTCTAGATGCTTGCTTAAGTCCATAGATGGACTTCTTAAGTTTACAAACCATGTTATCTTGGCCACTAGCAATGAAGCCCTCTGGTTGCATCATATAGATGCATTCGTCAAGACTTCCATTAAGAAAAGCTGTCTTGACATCCATCTGCCATATCTCGTAGTCATAATGACATGCGATGGCCAAGAGAATCCTTATGGACTTAAGCATAGCCACTGGTGAAAAGGTTTCCTCATAATCGATGCCCTCTTTCTGAGTATATCCTTTCGCCACCAGTCTTGCTTTGAAGGTTTCCACCTTCCCATCCACTCCTCTCTTTCTCTTGTAGATCCACTTGCACCCTATGGGTTTAATCCCTTCAGGTGCATCTACAAGTTCCCAGACTTGATTGGAATACAAAGAATCCATTTCAGATTTCATCGCTTGCTGCCACATGTCAGCATCTATATCCGTTACTGCTTCATCATAACTAGTAGGATCCTCAACCAGATCTTCAGAGTCTGTCTTAAAAGACACTCCTAGATATCTTTCTGGTTGTCTAGAAATTCTCCCACTACGACGAGGCTCCGGAGTGTTCAAAGGAATATCTTGTTCATCTACTGCCTCAGGATCTGGTACAGATGTTATAGGAGATCCCGGAAGAATCTCCTCAAGGGTTTCTTTACAACTAAGCTCTTGGTGCATCATGCAATCATCCTCCAAGTACCTAGCATGAGTGCTGATGAGCACTTTTTGCTCCTTTGGATGATAAAAGATGCCACTTCTCGTTCCCTTAGGATACCCAATGAAGTAGCACATTTCCGATCTGGGTTCTAGCTTGGTAGCTTTATCATTCAGTACATAGGCTGGACAACCCCAAATGTGGATATGATTTAAACTAGGTTTTCGACCTGTCCATATTTCTTGTGGTGTCCTAGGTACTGACTTAGATGGTACCAGATTTAAAATGTATGCTGCTGCTTCTAAGGCATATCCCCAAAAAGATATAGGTAGGGTTGCATGACTCATCATGGACCTTACCATATCAAGAAGGGTACAGTTTCTTCTCTTCGCTACACCATTTTGCTGGGGTGTACCCGGTGCAGACAACTGAGACATAATCCCATGTTGTGTGAGGTACTCCTTGAACTCACCCAGGAGGTACTCGCCACCTCGATCGGATCGAAGGGCTTTGATATGTTTTCCTAGTTGTAGCTCCGCCTCAGCCTTGAATTGTTTGAACTTATCAAACGCCTCAGACTTGCGTCGCATTAGGTATACATATCCATATCTAGAGTAATCATCGGTGAAGGTGATGTAATACTCATACCCTCCTCGAGCCGGTTTGTTCATAGGACCACACACATCAGTGTGAATCAATTCTAACAACTCCTTTGACCTAAGTCCCTTTCCAGAGAATGACCGTTTGGTCATCTTTCCCTTGAGACAAGATTCGCACTGAGGAAAAGGTTCGAAATCTAATGAGCTTAAGGGCCCATCTTCTACCAACCTCTGAATCCGTTTTAGGTTAATGTGACCCAAACGTAAGTGCCAAAGATATGTGTCATTGATTGAAGATACCTTCCTTTTAAGGGAAGTTGAGCTTTCTTGTTGTACATTATGCAGTGTGGGAGCAATAGGATATATATAAAATAAGTTGTCATGTATTCTACCGGAACATATAATATTTCCATCTCTACTGATATCAATACCAGAATGGAAAGAAACTGAATAATTAAATTCAATTAATCTGGAAACTGAAATTAAATTCTTCCTCATGTCCGGAACATAGAAAACATTATTTAAAACTAATATCCTATTACATGGAAAATGTAAGGTAACTACTCCTACTGCAACTGCCCAAACTTTAGCTCCAGTTCCGACTCTAAAGGCAAACTCTCCTTTCTCAATTCTCTGCATTATCTGAAACCCCTGCAATGAATTGCAGATATGATTAGTGGCTCCTGAGTCTACTATCCATGAGTCAGTAGAATCAACCACTAGACAAGTTTCAATGTAGTATGAAAAAGATGTACATTTCTTAACTGAGGCCAGGAACTTGGGACAATCTTTCTTCCAATGACCTTTGAGGCCACACTTGAAGCATTTCCCTTTAGGCTTTCCATCTGTACCCTTGTCCTTCTTATTACCAGCATTGTTCTTTTTCTGCCCTTTTCCCTTATTCTGCTTCTTCTTGGACTTCTTCCCTTTCGGGTTCAGTTTAGAGGAAGACTGGAAAAAATGAGCTTGGGCTTTGGGCTTCATGATAGCCTCTGCCGCCTGGAGTTCTTTCATTAACTCAGGTAGAGTCATGTCCATCTTGCTCATATTGAAATTGAGCTTGAACTGATTGAAAGATTCCGGCAAAGTTTCGAGAATCATGTCAGTCTGACTCCCTGCATCAATCTCAGCCCTAGAATCTCAGCTTCATTGAAACAATCTATCAGCTTGAGCATATGCTCTCTGACAGGTGTTCCCTCAGCCATCCTAGCATTCATGATGGTCCTCATAGCAGCTTGCCTAGCTGGCCTGCTCTTGTCTGCAAACATCTCAGACAAGGACATCATGGTTTCATAGGCTGTGTCCATTTGCTCGTGCTGTGTTTGCAACACGTTGGACATGGAAGCGAGCATGTAGCATTTAGCCATGCTGTTCGCTTTCTTCCATTTCCTTTCAGCCTCTCGCTGGTCATCAGTAGAATTAGCATCAACATCGGGACAGTTTTCCAGCAAGACATACTTGTACTCCTCGGCTGTGAGTACTATGTCAAGATTTCTTTTCCAGTCTACGTAGTTAGGGCCAGTCAGTTTATTCTCACGAAGAATGCACATCAACGGACTAAAAGAATCTCTACCCATCTTTTTCTGAATATAAAACGGTTTATAATTAGACATGCAGTATATATGTAATATGCATATGGTGCTTGTTATAAAAGGAAAAACAAAGCACGAAACTTTTTACATTATTCAACCCCAATCATAATGTATCAATGTTTCAACCTCCTCATAGACCCTCCATCGAAGGGATGGCCGAGCCTACAGTCACGTTGAATTAAGGCAGACTTATTTGGATTATCACTATCTGGACACACATCCAGTGGTAGTCCAATCACTGATTGGTTTGGCCTCATATGACAAATAACCCTTAACTCGTAAGGAGAGGTCATCACCGTCTTATGTCAAGTGTATAACCATCTCTTATGAAATTCCCAGAATGTCTATGATTAAGTCTTCCGAAGGGAAGAGACTTTTATCCTTCCTAGAAGTGAACTTTAGAAAAGAGCTCCACCGAAGGGATGGCCGCTCCCACCAACACTTCATTGACATTCTATAGAGGTGATCTTTAGTAAAGAACTCCACCGAAGGGATGGCCGCTCCTACTAACACCTCATTACGAATATTCACATTAGTTCACCCATTAACCCATCAAAGCGTTCTTTAGTTAAAGAACTCCACCGAAGGGATGGCCGTTCCCACTAACACTTTAATGAGGTAACATGAACCGAAAATGGAAGGCCGTGCGGTCTTTCCTAAAACCCCTCTCCCACTTGATTATTTATCGCTAGGGTTTATACTTTTTGACCTTTACATTGTTTTACTCAAAAGCCCTTTTTAAATCTAGCAAACTTGGTTAATTAAATTCATGACTTAAGTCATCTTAAAATCAAATAACCTTTGCTTTAAAACATTTGAGCAAATCCCTTCAAAGAGTCAAAAACCTATCTTGGGTTATGAAAACCCATAGGTAGCATCTACTTAGATTTTAGTTTAGCCTCCTTTGGAAACCAAGGGTACCAAGATAAACTAAACCCTATCCAATTTTAAACCTTAGACAAATAGAAGGTGCTGGTCTAAGTTCCGTTTAAAACAATTTGCCAAACTAAAAACAATCTAATACAATAAAGATGCCAATTTTAGAACCTAACGGTGGCCATGTTTCTAGGTGACAATTATAGCAATTATATAAAGCATTCAACCATGCATTCCATATATAAAAGCAAATAAAAGTATGCATTCCTTGATGGCTCCTTGCTCTTAGGATTTCAAATCCTAATCGAATTAGGACTCCTCATGCATCTAGAAGTCTTGACTCCTTGATCTCCAAGGACTCCAATTTCTTGCAACCTTCTTGTCTTGAAACAAAACCAAAATTACATTGGAGATTCCTATGCTTTGCAAGAAAGCTTACATCAAGACTAGTTGGAATAAAATTAAGGAAACTTTACAACTTCCTATGATTGCTAACCGCGCAATCGTATACTTTCCAACTAATTAAAAAACATCCAAATCCACACAACATACATGCGAACCATCAAGGATGCTAATTATGGCTGCAAACAAAGAGGTTAGTGCATGCAAACTCACTATGTGCATCATTAAACAAATCTGGAAAATAAATTCCAGCAATGTTAATGAAACTTGCACACAACATGCATCACAACATAACTTTAATAGGGTGCCACCATACCCATAATTAATCTAGGATTAATTACACACAACATGGGATCATGATTTCACATGGAGTGGCTCTGATACCACTGAAAGAAATTGCGATTCAGATCTGAAACTTCTCATAAAGAGACTACTATGGCTGATGCAAAGCATGACAGATTTTAAAAAATCTGATTTCTGCACTATGCAGCGGAAATCAGCCATAAAGAATCGCATAGAAACTCCATTAAATCATGACCAACATGTGTCTAATTAATAGGGATGATAGAAGACTATTACCTCGAAGATTTGTAGACTTCAAATCTCTGAAAAAATAGATCCAAAGGCGCGAACTCAGACTTGCAATTTGCAAACAAGTTGCTGGAATTTTCTTGCACTAGTATTGCCTTTGATCTTCTCCTCTATCTCACTTCCAAATCTGATTGGCTAAGATGGTGGGATCTTAATCTAGGAAACAAGAACTATTTTTCTCATGAAAAATCTCAGACCTACAACTTTCTTCAATGGAGAAGAGAGGAACTCAAGGGCTGGACGTGTGGGAGTATTTCTTGCATTAGTGATGTTGGACGTCCAAGATAGGAACAAGTCTCCTTTTATAGAAACTATGGAAACCTTTTCCTATAAAGTTATCTCTTCTAATTCTCATTGATGTCCAAAAAGGAAAGACTTATTCCCTTTAAGAAACACTCCAATTAGAAAAGGAAACTAAAAAGAACTTTCCATACAATTAGTAATACTAGTTGTAGAACACTTACTAATTTTAAGTTCCTAATCCAAAAAGGAAACTAACTCATAGGAATACTAATCCAAAGAGGAGTCCAACTTTCCAAGTAGAGTCCTACTCAAAGTTGGAAACCTTACCCATGGAAATCCTATTATGGACGTCCCACATATCAATGCACACCATGGCCCACATACAATTTATCTAGAGTTAAATTCATGTATGCCATCAAAGGCCTATTTGAATTTAAACTCAAAATTATTTTTCCACTAAAATAATTCATCCTTATGTTATCTAAACATCTTAGGAAACCATGCCAATCTTGGTAAGTGACTAGAGAAGGGACCAAAAGACATATTTGCCATTGGCTCCCAAAATGACAAAAATGTCCATGCTAAACCCATAGCAACATTAAGACCATTTTAACCTTAACTCATTCCACTAAAGAGTTATGGTTGAACTCCAAGGACAAATATATATTATAATAAGCTCGTCATAAAATGACGGTTGTCTTCGACCTACTAAGTGTAATGACCTGAATGCCCCTCTATGTAACATCCATAATCGAGTCAGGTTATCACATGTACTATCAACCTTCCCGATTACATCTAAACCTTAGAACTTCATATCCTTAAACATAATCATCATTCGAATATCATTCTCTTGATCCAGGGAGCGACCCACAAGTTCAATATCCATATGGAACATCCATATACTAAGATCTTAGATTTTGATGATTAATCGGATAATTCTAAGGGGACGATTATTCCATCATCAGATGGCATAGATTCTATATTGCATTTGCACGTCCCAACTGATCAAGTCCGAGTACCCAAAACACAGAGCTGTTGACCCATGAATAGAATCTCACCCATAGTGAATTAAAGCACAAGAACTTGACTTCGTCAGTTCATCCACAAATGCTCAAGATTAAGAGCACCGGTTACTCAGTAGCATGAGGTGACTTGATCTCTTTTCTGTGATAGTACTATTTTGGAGATCACACCTACAACGGTCCTGTTCAATGCATGACACATGCACTAATGAGATAGATCCGGGAAAGCCCTCCGGTGACTTAGGTATGTCACCCTATATAGGAGAGTATCTCATTATAACTTCTACCAAGATGAAGTGCCCAGCTCCATCTTTCAGTTATGAACAAATATGATGTTTCCTGTTGTCCATGAATTAGACCTATCTGTGTGTAGACACCACACACCTAATTCATTTACTAGAAACAATGGGCCTTACACAACCATATATATATACATATTTAAGCATAAAAGAGTCTTTTCATTAAATAACCAGTTAAATATCCAGTAACAAAAGATGAGAATGCAACTAGTGGGCTTTAGGGCATACACCAATCCCAACACGACCCTGAGGTCATGTGCCACAAGCTCAATGTCGACCCCAACCACAAGCCGGTAGTGCAGAGGGCCCGCAGGACCGGGCTGCAGCAGACAGATGCGGTCGTCGAAGAGATCGACAACCTGCTAAAAGCAGGAGCCATCCGGGAAGTCCAGTACCCGGTATGGCTGGCCAACACGGTGGTGGTCAAGAAGAAAACTGGGAAGTGGAGGGTGTGCGTGGACTTCACCGACTTGAACAGGGCTTGCCCTAAGGACAGTTTCCCCCTCCCAAAGATCGACCAACTGATCGACGCCACCGCCGGTCACGACCGAATGAGCTTCCTTGACGCCTACCGAGGCTATCATCAGATCCCGCTCTACGAGCCTGACGAGGAGAAAACATCATTCATCACCCCCCGCGGCACATACTGCTATAAGGTGATGCCCTTCGGGCTGAAGAACGCGGGGGCGACCTATCAGCGCCTCGTCACAAAAATGTTCCAGGCCCAGCTCGGCCGATCGGTAGAGGTGTACATCGATGACATGGTCGTCAAGTCTGTGCGCTCCAGCGACCATCTGGCGGATCTCGGCCAAGTCTTCGGCATCCTTCGCGCGTACAAGCTCAAGCTAAACGCTTCCAAGTGCGCCTTCGGCGTAGCCTCTGGCAAGTTCCTCGGCAGCTTGGTAACGCGGAGGGGGATAGAGGCCAATCCGGACCAGATCACTGCCATCCAGGGCATCCAGAGTCCCTCTACCACAAAGGAAGTTCAGAGGCTTACAGGGATGGCCGCAGCACTCAACCGCTTCATCAGCCGGTCGTCAGATAAGTGCAGGCCTTTCTTTCAGCTTTTAAAGAAAAATTTGAAGTTCCAGTGGACCCCTGAGTGCGACCAGGCATTGGCCGCACTCAAAACTTATCTAATGTCGCCACCCTTACTCTCCACCCCAACTCGGGGGGAGATTCTGTATTTGTACCTTGCGGTCTCGGATCACGCAGTGAGCTCCGTCCTCATCAGGGAGGACAAGGGAGTTCAAAAGCCGATCTATTACATGAGCAAGACCCTGCTCGATGCCGAGACCAGGTACCTCCTACTGGAGAAGCTTGCGTTGGCTCTCGTCACCGCCTCCCGCAAGCTCTCCCATTATTTTCAATCCCACACCATTGTGGTGATCACGGAGCACCCACTCCGTTCTTTGTTGAAGAAAGCTGACTTTTCAGGGCGCATATCAAAGTGGGCAGTTGAACTGGGGCAGTATGACATACAGTACCGTCCCCGAACTGCGATCAAAGCCCAGATCCTGGCAGACTTCATTGTCGAATTCGCCTCCCCCAACCCGGCTCCGACCCAGCTCGGCACGGCACTGGGGGGCACAGGGCAAGAGCCAGTAGAAACAGAGGTCCAGCAGTCTCCCACCTCGGCATGGAAGATCTTTGTCGACGGGTCATCCACCTCCAAGAGAGCTGGCGCCGGCATAGTTCTCCAATCGCCAGAGGGACTGGTCATAGAGCAGGCCTTCACCCTGGACTTCAAAGCGACTAACAATGAGGCAGAGTACGAAGCACTAATTGCAGGGTTGAACAGCGCCCAAATCCTCGGAGCCCAGCACCTGGAGATCTTCAGCGACTCTCAACTGGTAATTAGCCAGCTCGCTGGGGACTATCAGGCCAGGGACGACAGGATGGCGGCCTACTTAGCCCTTGCGAAAAAACTGCTCTCCCACTTTCAGAGAGCCGAGGTCAGGCAAATATCCCGAGATACCAACACGCATGCAGATGCGCTTGCAAACCTGGCCTCCGCTGTTAAAGCAGGAAAGAAGAGGACCATCGAGGTCGGGTCAGTATCAAGGTCAAGTCTAGAACTCCATTCATCTCGGCTTGTCCTCTGTGCTGACCTCGGCCCCAGCTGGATGGATCCAATCGTCGCCTACTTGAAGGACGACCAGCTCCCCGAGGACAAGACTGAAGCCCACAAGATCAGGCTCAAGGCAGCTCGGTTTTGGCTCTCTCCCGAAGGCAAACTCTACAGGAAGTCCTTCACAGGTCCGTACCTCCAATGCGTCCACCCGACCAAGGTGGACGACTTCCTGTATGAGATCCACGAAGGAATCTGCGGCAGCCATATAGGAGGTCGGTCATTGGCCTACAGAGCAATCAGCCAGGGTTACTGGTGGCCCTACATGCAGAAGGACGCCCAGGTCTACGCCAGGAAAATGCGAGAAATGCCAGAAGTTCTCCCACTCCCTCCATCAGCCAGCACAGGATCTGAGTCCCCTCTCCAGCCCATGGCCCTTCGCTCAATGGGGCCTGGACATCGTGGGGCCCCTTCACCGAGCTCCAGGGAACAAGAGATGGCTGATAGTGGCTACGGACTACTTCACAAAGTGGATAGAGGCTGAACCGTTGTCTTCCATCACGGACAGGGATTCCAGGAACTTCGTTTGGAAAAACATCCTTACGAGGTTCGGCATCCCCCGGACCCTGATCTCGGATAATGGGACTCAGTTCGACTCCAAGTCGTTCAAAGACTTCTGCCAAGAGCACGGCATCAGAAACCATTACTCCACCCCGGCATATCCACAGAGTAATGGCCAGGCAGAAATCTCCAACAAAGTGATCCTGGACGGCCTGAAGAAGCGACTAGACAAGGCAAAGGGCAGATGGACAGAGGAGCTCCCGAGCGTGCTGTGGGCATACAGAACAACTCCAAGGAGGTCCACCTCGGCAACACCTTTCTCTCTGGCCTACGGGATGGAGGCGGTCATTCCCTTGGAAATCGGCCTTCCTACCCTGAGGACAGAGCTGGTCGACCAAGGCCGAAACGAGACGAACCTGGCAATGGAGCTGGAGCTGGCGGACGAACGACGAGAAGCAGCAGCCCTGAGACTGACCGACTACCAGCAGCGGTTAGCCAGGGAATACAATCAAAATGTCAAAGAAAGAAGGTTCACCACGGGAGAGCTCGTTTTAAAGAAGACCCTGCCAGCTGACAGAGAACCAAACGAGGGAAAGCTTGCCCCGAACTGGCATGGTCCGTTCAGAGTAGTCTCACTGGCGGGAAAGTCGGCCTACAAGCTCGAAGATTTGGAAGGCAAGCCACTGCCGAGACCATGGAATGCATCCCACTTGAAGAAATTTTATTTCTAAGGATGTAATGAATCTCAGAATCAATAAAAGCAGCTTTCACATTGTCATCAACTTGTCGTCTCCCTCTGACTGATTCCGACAGCATGGGCCCACTGCCCTGGAAAAGACCTCGAGTCCAGACTCGGTCGTTTCCTAAAGCTCCTGGCCTTGGGCCACGGAGAAGGCCTCGAGTTCGCTCGGCCGGGATTGGGCCCACCGCCCTGGAAAAGACCTCGAGTCCAGACTCGGTCGTTTCCTAAAGCTCCTGGCCTTGGGCCACGGAGAAGGCCTCGAGTTCACTCGGCCGGGATTGGGCCCACCGCCCTGGAAAAGACCTCGAGTCCAGACTCGGTCGTTTCCTAAAGCTCCTGGCCTTGGGCCACGGAGAAGGCCTTGAGTTCACTCGGCCGGGATTGGGCCCACCGCCCTGGAAAAGACCTCGAGTCCAGACTCGGTCGTTTCCTAAAGCTCCTGGCCTTGGGCCACGGAGAAGGCCTCGAGTTCACTCGGCCGGGATTGGGCCCACCGCCCTGGAAAAGACCTCGAGTCCAGACTCGGTCGTTTCCTAAAGCTCCTGGCCTTGGGCCACGGAGAAGGCCTCGAGTTCACTCGGCCGGGATTGGGCCCACCGCCCTGGAAAAGACCTCGAGTCCAGACTCGGTCGTTTCCTAAGGCTCCTGGCCTTGGGCCACGGAGAAGGCCTCGAGTTCACTCGGCCGGGATTGGGCCCACCGCCCTGGAAAAGACCTCGAGTCCAGACTCGGTCGTTTCCTAAAGCTCCTGGCCTTGGGCCACGGAGAAGGCCTCGAGTTCACTCGGCCGGGATTGGGCCCACCGCCCTGGAAAAGACCTCGAGTCCAGACTCGGTCGTTTCCTAAAGCTCCTGGCCTTGGGCCACGGAGAAGGCCTCGAGTTCACTCGGCCGGGATTGGGCCCACCGCCCTGGAAAAGACCTCGAGTCCAGACTCGGTCGTTTCCTAAAGCTCCGAGCCTTGGGCTCTGGAGAAGGCCTCGAGTTCGGACACTCGGCCGGATTCCTAAGATCAGGGCTTTTACACCCCTCAAAGGTCATTGCCGAGCTCACGCTTCCACAGCCGAGAACAGTGGAATGATGACTCCACTTCGGCACAAGGCATCTCGTCTCGGCCAAAGCCATCCATTTCGGCCAAAGGCAGATTTCCAGAAGAGGGCTGTGCCAGCACTCAAACACAAATGCAAGCATTCCAGAACAGTGCGAAGAAAGAGAAGAGAACTCAAAAGCATTGTACATGGTTTGGGTGATCACAGAACTCCTTTTTTATTCATTGAAAACTGCTTGATTACAAGAGCTACAGAACAGAAAGGAGAATACAGAAAGGAGGATCACAGTCCTCTAAAAATAGGAAATAGAGAGGCTCGGAGACTCTGATCTTCACTCACTCCTCGGACTGTGTCGGACGAGAAGTGCAGCGGGCGCCACCGCCCCTCTTTCTCTTCTTCTCTCCATCAACGAACCCCAGGCGCAGCGGGGCCTCATCCCGCCTCCCGTACGACGGGCGCACAGGGCCGTGTCGGACGAGAACGCGCCACCGTCCCCCGCAGCGCATCCTCATTCTGTCTGGCCAGGGGCGGATGGCCACGAACCCACGTTCAGAGAGCGCGTGGTCCACGGGGAGTTCCTTCAGAGAGTGCGCAGACCACGATAGCCTTCTCCCCTCGGGGATAGCCGTCCAACGGCGCAGGGTTCCCCCCGGATCAAACAACTTCGGACACCTCCCGGACATGGTTCTTACAACAACTATGTTCTTTCCTTCTCCCATGGCGAGCCTGCTCCCCCTACTTATAGGATGGAGAAAGGCTCAGTCTCCGAAAGGAGTTATGAGGGCGAAGTCTCCCACGCGTTACTGGGGATTCACGACTGTTGACCAGCGATCCCTATGGCGCCACGTGGAGGCATCCGTCCGATTCCCTCGTTCTCCTCAATGGTCACATCACCTTGCTTGCAGCTATTCAAGATCGCCCAAGATACGGAAGATCAGCGCGAATACCAAAGAAAATCTCCTAAGATACAGAGGATCAGCGCGAGTACCAAAGAAAATCACCTAAGGTATGGAGTATCTACGCTAGCGCCCAAGAAGACCACTCGACACTCAGTCCAAACGTTTCGTCACAAGAAGCACTCTGCCGAACTCAAGCATCGAAGTACCATGCTTAAAAGAGACAGAAGCACGAGTATTTGAAGAAACTTTCAATTGTATTAAAATCTCACTCGTTACAGTGTTCAGCAAATACAAACTGAAGAAAATTACAGAGCATAAAGCAAGAAAGCGAATCTCCCGAGGTCACGACCGGTGAGTTGCACGGGCTGCGGCGTCAGAGGCTTCGCCGGATGGACGGGCAGAGGTCGGCACCGGAAGCGTGTACGGAGGGGGCTCCCGAAAGGAGGGATGGCCCTCCGAGACCCCGACCTCCTTCATGCCGGCACACCACCCTTTCGCCCAGGCCTTATCCCTCACCACAAGAACCCTTTCCTTGTAGTGGGCGGTGACCTGCGCTCTGGCGTCCTCGAACGCAGCATCGCACTCAGACTCGAGCTTTGCCTTGGCTTCATCCGCCCTCTTGGACTCGGCTTGAAGCAGGGCCGCGTAATCGTCTCCCATCTTCGAAATGGAGACCTCGAGCTCCGCCGCTCTAGTCCTCTCCGCCTCGGCTTCTTCCCTCGCCTGCTCGAGCTTCGCCGCGTATTCCTCTTCCACCCTGGCTAACTTCTGGCTAACAGCGTCCAGGGATTCCTGCAGGCCGTTCTTCTCCACGGTCAGTTCGGCAACGTCCATGCTGTACCTGCGGATCCTGTCGGCAACGGCCATGGACTTCTGTGCCGCCTGTCAAAGAAACGGGGTGTACGTGTTAGATCCAAAGAGCGTCAGACGCTAAATCGCTAGTTTGACGAAGGAAAATGAAGATTTACCACGAAGTTGGACTACAACATCGACAGAATCAGCTTCTGATCGCTGTACTTATCCAGCCGCTCCATGTCCCGGGGAAGGGCGCAGGCTCGCCCTAGGGCTTCGAGGATCGGGAGATCGATCTTGTGAAGAATGCAATCCTCCATCGTCATCGGCCTCCCCGGCCCAAGCATGAAGCTCGGCTCCCATAACGGCGGCCCTTGGGGCAACGAGGCAGCAGCCGAGCTAGGGCCCGCGTCGGTCCTCGGCATCTTCAGCGGCCGAGTTTCCTCCTGCTCAACCTCAGCCGGGGGCAGGCGTACCTCTGGATCAACAGGGCTGGGGGGCGCGGGAACCTCCACCACCTCTGCAGGGGAAGCTACCCGAGCCCTCGGAGATGGCTGCTCCGGGGGATTCACCGGCTCCTGGGGGGCTCGGGCGTCCTCTACTCCAAGCGCCAAAGCCTCGAGGTCCTCGAAGGACAAGCGCCTGTTGTGCCTCATCTCGGAGCCTGGCGAGGGAGATCTGGCGGTTTGACTCAATTCCCTTCCTGAGACCTGGAGAAGTCTCGATCCCGATGTGGAAGCTAGGGTTCCAGACGTGGCCCTAACGTCGGACGACGCCCGCGAGGGCTCTGCGACCTCCGGGCCGGCCTGCTCCTGACCGACCTCGAGCCCGGCACCTTCACCCTGGATCGGCTCTACGGTCCCCCTCAAATACCCACGGTACTTCGGCCGATACCCTAGCAGCAACCAGGCCGCCCTGCCGTCATGACCGCTGTACCGCTTCACCAGGCGGAGCCAGGCCTCGTTCCTCTTCCAAATGTATCTGGCGTCCCTGCTTTCTCTCCTTCAAAGCTGCAACAATCAGAAGCATAAGCGCGGCAGAACAAAAAGAAACTTATGTAAAAAGAAAAAAGAAACGGAGGGTGTTTACCTGGAATGGTACCGAAGTGGCGAGGGACCTGGTAGCCTCTATCGGTGTCGGCCACCCCAAACTCCCAGTTCCCCGAGACGTACAGAAGATCGTCTCCTGCATACTTGCTTGAATCCTCCAAGTATCGGACGAAGCCGTCCCGGCCTGACTTAGCCCGGAGATAATAAGAATCTCCGAACTTGCATATGTCGTAGACGTCCTCAAGGTCGAAGACGCCGAAGTCGGTGCCCAGGACCTCATTCAACTTGGTCGTGCACATCACGATCTTGAAGGCATTCGGCAGCAGTTGGCAGGGACAGAGACGCCACTGACTAAGGCATCTCCTGAGAAGTGGGTGAAGGGGGAATCGGACCCCGCCTTCTATCACGGCCACTAGCGGAAAAGGCATCCAGCCTCCCGAAAAGTCGCGAGGGTTGTAGCCACGGGGTTCAGCACCCCTGACTTGGACATCAGCAGGGATCCTAAAGGCCGACCTGAAACCCTCGATCGCTGCCTCGCCCTCTAACCAGTGGCTATAAATCCCCATTCCTACCCCAGTCTAAAAACAGAGAAACCCGCAGAAGAAGAGGCAGGGCAGGAGGAACTTACGGAAGCAGAACGAAGATGCTGGACAGCAAAGAGACTCAACTTCAGCAGCGCTCCACTTCTCAGATGAAGCCCCCTCACAGTAGCTTGCCCACCTCCGATGCTCGCCTCTGATTCAGAATAGCAAACGAAGGGTAAAGCGAACCTCGATTGCCCTATATATAGCAGAGAGGCCCCCTTTCTAGAAACCCTAATTGGGCGCGCCAGGGGGCGCCTCCTGGGATTCGGTGCAAATCATTTCAAAAATTGATTACGCCCCTGACGAGACGGCGCGTACGATCTCGAAGAAACAGACAACTAGCCAGGAGATGACACGTGGAGCCGTCGACCTGTCTTCAGCATTGAATAAGGGACGCCAGTTATTGCCTCGATCATCCAAAGCGACAGCGAATCAGGGCTGAAAGGGGCTTTCTCCTCCAGATAGACCCGTCACATAGCTCCCGACCTCACGCCACTCACGTTCTACGCGAGGTCAGAAGCTAGGGGGCAATTGTGTGGGGAGATTTCCAGAGCCACGGGATTAAGCTAATCACAGCCATCAGATGGGGCTAAGCATCCTCACGTGCCATCCGCGTGCCATCTACGTGGCGCCAATCTCACCCCGGCTACCAGGACAGAGGCCTTGGCCGAAGTCAAGCATGTTCGAACCGCTATAGCCGAGCTCGGCTGTTTCATGTGCCCACCTCGGCAGAGAGCACCACCTCGGCTGAAGGAGTCTAGACGAAAGCCGAGGCAAGAAAGAACCTCCACTCGCACCCCTCATTCCCCACGATGTCGGACACGTGGGGGAATAGGGGCGCGAGCCAATAAGATAGATGCGACATCCAGCCGTCCACTATCTTCACCAGATCGCTGACATGGCGGCATCCAGCGGCTAAGGCCACATCAGGGCAAGGCCCGAGGGCAGATCCGATGGTACCCCAACCGCCAAAGGCGCCCAACACAATCTGGCCCAACAAGACACGCATTTAATGCAATGTGGGCTGACCCGACTGGCATTAAATGCAGAGTGGGCCGGATTAGACTGCATTTATTACTTTGTGGGCTGATCATGACTTCCCAGTCGAATCATGGGACCCACACCAAGATATCCTCTGAAAGATACGATCCAAACCTCTATAAATAGAACTCCATGCACCATGCAAGGTACGCACAATCTCATTCACAGAGCCCTTACTCTGTCTCTCTTCTCCCTCTCCTTCCATTGTTCCAGTTCCCACACTGACTTTGGCATCGGAGAGCCTTGCGCCGCCCAGGCCAGGGTCCTCTGACCGTTTGCTATTCCCTTTCAGGCTTCCGGACGGCATCCAGTTATATCCAGTTACATCCAGTCACCATCATCTTCTCGGATAAGTCCTATAAGGCACCTCCTTATTGTGGGTCATTATTTTCTGCACCTACAGTTGTCATTCAAAATCTTTTTCGGCTGTCAAAAGGGTGGGTTTTCCAGCACAAATCTCACAGAACCAGTACTCTTATCCTGTGGGACCAAAGTAAATGCATAAGAGATAAACAGTTTAGTAATGTTCAATGGGCACTCTTCTTTTAACAAAAAAAGAAAAAAAAAACGGCCACTCTTCATTAAACAGTTATATCCCATCTATCAGGGATTGGGATGTATAGCTTTTGTACTGTAACTACTCACTGTCCAATGTGACTATAAGGATGGCTACATGGGGTAGGTGATGGCGTTTTGCATGTCCACAGAATTCACTGCTCAACACCATATCGATAGTGAAGGTGGGGCTCCTCAAATTCTTGCTTCAGAAAGAATATTATGATGGTTTGATCGTCCTAAAATAGAGTTTGTAAATATAATTTATAACTAGCTACTGTCTTTACTCGAGTAAAGATGTTAACCGAGTGTCGTATCCACAAAAAGGCTAAGTTGTATTGGTTCCAAAATTCCTAAATTAATCATATTAGAAAACAAAGTGTTGATTTGATGGGTTTGATTCCTAAATTAGCAATTTAAAGACAAGATTTGATCCAATTAAAGAAAGGTCCTAGGGTACAAATCCACCACAGCCTCGTGTAATGGCGAATATAGACCTAGGGTTTCACTATCAATGCTTTAAAGACTCGACAAACCTCCATAGAGTCACCAAATAAATTGTGCGGGTTTAGATCTGGGCATAACCTACCTCTATGGCATAGATTACCTAGCTAAGATTTAACTCCACACACA
Organism: Litsea cubeba; assembly: GCA_012931725.1. Taxonomy (NCBI): domain Eukaryota; kingdom Viridiplantae; phylum Streptophyta; class Magnoliopsida; order Laurales; family Lauraceae; genus Litsea; species Litsea cubeba. The sequence goes on from CM022953.1 coordinate 47,284,806, forward strand.
TTCAAGCACCATTATATGACTAGTATTCTAAACTACAAGAATAAAATGCCAAACTAGATCTTGCATTAATAAATAAATCCAATACATGGATAGCATTCATGTCATATAATCAAAGCATCCAAAATAAAACCCTAGAACTTATACATCACCATAAACACAAAACCCTTATATAGAGATTTAGTTACTCATGTAGAGAGATTGACGACGAATCCTTGACGAAATCCCCATTAATGCTCCTACCAATGCTCTAAAACCAACCTCCAATTCTTTTCTCCAGACTTCAATCACCTAAAAACGAGTTTGGCATCCTTTTTATAGCTATTTCTTCAAAAATCACTTGAAAACGCGGAGGGAGGTGGACTTCACCCATGCCTGGCGTCCAGACGCCAGGAGGCAGTAGCTTTGGGCTCTTTTCTAGGGTTTGGCGTCCGGCCCAGTGGCTGGCGTCCGGACGCCCGGAGGCAGAATGCCTCGGTCGTCTGGCTGGTTCTGACGTCCAGACGCCCAGAGGCAGAGTCTCCTGTTCATCTGGAATTTTGCCATTTTCTTACAATTTAGCTCTGAATTCTTCATCTTTGATCCACCTAAAACACCTACAAACATTAAAATAACACAATTAATGCTAATTAATATCATCTAAAGATATAACAAAGTCCTTATTGAAGGGCCTAAATGGTGTATTTAGGTTCTCATAACGCCCCCCAACTTATACTTTGCTAGACCTCGAGCAAAGCTAAAACAAAGGGAAAGACTAACTAAGGTCACTTTCATAGGGAGCATGGTTGCCGTTAGCATGTGCAGCAAGCCTTTAAACCTCTAAGTTCTCCTTAGATGACGAGTTGCAGTCTCATGAGGGTTTGCAGTGAATTTACCCACAAAAATCTTGACACATAAGAAAATAGGGAGTCTTTTCCAAAATAATATCTACGAACACCGGATATTCTTGATTATGGACTTTTCAATAAACATCTCAAATTTGGTTCACAAAGCCTATCTATTGGTCAGAAATCCTCGAACATATGCTGAATTGATCATGCATAGTGAAAAATGTATATATAGAAGCATGAGAGCATCAAACGATCCACTACAAATTTTTATGAAGACAAATCTCATTCTTTTCTTCTTCTTTTCTTTCTTCCTTTCAAAACTCTAAGCCACCTAACCTCAGTAAAGAAGAACAGGTTTCCTCTCAAGGAAATTATGGTGGCTTTCACACTATTATTTTTTCAAAGGCCGCGACAACATATTTTAGTGATTTTTTTCTTCAATACGGTTCGTAACAATAGGCAGCCCTTTCCATAGCCAGCAACGATGAACAGTTTCCTCTCAAGGCATTTATGGTGGCTTTCACACTATTATTTTTTCAAAGGCCGTGATAACAGTATTTTAGTGATTTTTTTTCAATACGGTCCCCAACAATAGGCAGCCCTTTTCTATATGCCCGAATTAATTCACCGATTTGTGGATAAATCCACTCAGTTGAACCAGGATACACTACAAGAAAAAACATGTTTGGTGACATGAAAAAATGTCACCGAAGGCCCAATTTTTGTCACCTATTATCATTGGTGACACGGGATGGGGGTGTCATTATATCCATGACACTAAAAGTCAAGGGTGACAAAGTTTATGCACTTTTCACGGAATGATGTCAACAGTGACAAAAATATGGTGTCGTGGAAGAAAGATTTTTCATGACATAGTAGGGTTTCACTGAAAGCAATGGTGACAACAGTGCAGGTGCCATAGAAAAGAGATCTTCTGTGACAAGAATTGTCACTGAAGATATTTACCCTGACAACCAAATGCGTGTCACCGATAATATTACCAGGTTGGTACACAAGGGTGACATACTCTTTTTGTCACAAAAAAAACACAATCAAAATATTTGTGCCAACCAAATTATCATTTCGCACCTGCTTACAAATTTTTAAATATTTGTATCTAGAAACACCCATTAGCAAAACTTATACCACAAAGACGCAAAATATCATTCAAATCAAATATCCAACAAGTCAACATTCTATCATCCAAGTTCACAATCCTTCAAAATATTCATCTTTCAGCAATAAATACTTCAAAGTTAATAGTTTAAGCATAACTACAAAACATCCATACACGGTGTGTCGGGTCAAATGACAAAAATAATTCAAAACAAGTGTTCCAGTTAACTACAAAAAGTCTTCAACTCCATCTTGATCATCTTGGTTGACTGCCAAAAGTAACTCCATCTCGATAGTTACCTACCTGTATAAAATCGCAACAAAAAAATATAATTATTTAACATGTTATGAAGCACACAACTCAAAATAAATGTATGAGAAAATAAAATGTTTCTGATAGAATATGAAGGAAAAAGATAAATTGATGAAATTTTGATGGTGTAACAGATGTGTGATAAAGTTAAAAGAAAAACAATTTATAACCAATGTTTAGAGGATGGATGGATGTTTCAGATTGTCATCAACCTTGCTGCTTGCAGTAGCATCCGCTGTGTTGGAATACACTTGTGCAGATCTTGCAAGTTGCAAGTGCAACTATTAGTGAACATTGAGCTAAATACTCCAATATGCACGAATATAAATGTTAACTTACTTTGATATGCTCTAGAAGCAACATTGACTGAAAACACTCAATAAGCATCAGAGGATGCATGGATATAAAATCAGGTGCCTTGTATACTAAAACGCCAAATAGCTAAACTTCAATAAATAAGAGCAGGATAGATTGGTTTTAGCATAAAGGCTTGATAGTTTCATGCTCTAATATTAATTAATCAGAATTCCTCTTGCAATGGAGTATAAGATTTCAACCAAACACATAGACAGGAAGAACAAAACTTGCAAAACTTCTAGCATAAGACACCTTTATGCATTAGTTCATTCTGTAAGAGATTTACGAGAAACGAATCCATGAACAATGAAATGCCACAGAATCCATGAGTAGTGGTTCCACTGAATTTATGCAGTCATTCACGGGAATAAGAGGAAACAAGTGATGTGAGAAATTAATCCAAGGGGCTAGAAACTAAAAGTCACCTTAGCTTCTCATGCGGTGAGATGCCTAAATACACATTACAAATTGGACAGAAACATGTTCCATCATGTTCAAATCTTTGATAAATGCACTCCTTGCAAACTGCACACATAGAAATGACAATATTGTGAATAAGTGGTATTCAAATGGATGACTTGTGAAAATAGTCTCTCTTTACAGAGAATGCATGTACTAAATGTAGATCTTATGAACATAATGTATGCCACCTAAAGGAGGTTGAAGTTGAAGTAGAAATGTCCATGAAGCCATGGAGAAAACATTGCTTCCATAAAACCTTGTTCTAGAAAGTGTTATGCAGGAAGAAACCTAACTGAATCAAGTAAAAGCTGAAGACAAAGGAGTGCCCTGGTGTATCCAAGCCGCAATTGGTTTAATTTGAATAATTTGGCACAATAGTTTGCAAAATATTCATCCTTCAACAATAAACACTTCAAAGTTAATAGTTTTAGCATAACTACAAAACATCCATACACGGTGTGTCGTGTCAAATTAATGACAAAAATAATTCAAAACAAGTGTTCCAGTTAACTACAAAAAATTTTCATCTTTGTACTTGTTGCAATCTTACAAAATAATTCAGATATGACGAGAATTAGATAATTACTTATGGTGTTGATCTGGTTATGTCTTCAGGTGTCTACACATATAGTTTCAGCATATGTCACTATTTTTCAGCATATAACATAGCAGATTCAACACTTAATTGACATGGAAAGTTACTTACCGAGAATTAGAGCCTTCCCCAACAAGACCTCCTTGCATCGAAGCGGACATAACAGTGTTGAAGCGCGCAAACTTTTCATCATATGCACGTATTGTCTCCTGTTGTGTTTGGCACAAGTCCTTCAAGGTCTCAAACTGATTCTTTTGTTCTTGGCACATATCCTTAAGTGTCTCAACCTGATTCTTCAGGACTCGCACCTCGTCATGTGATTTAACACTAGACCGCTTAGATGATGGTCGCTTCAAACCAACACCATATTCCTTCACATAAAACTTCTTACCAAGAACTTCCATAGGCATCTCCTCTTGTGACATGGTGACTGGTAGCCCAAGTGCCTCATCCTCTTTGCGACGTGACTCATCGTCTCGGTGGCGTACCTCAAGTTGTACCTTATAACAAAGAAAATATAGAATCAATATAATACATGAAATACAAAAATAACGTTGGTGATGCGACTTCTATGGTTAATGCTCACATGTACTTGCTCACATATCGGGGTTACCCACTTCTTCTTCTTTGTACTATAATGGGTTAACTTGTAGAAATCTGTAATGTCAGGATGTTGACCATGCTCTTTTGCCTGAGCTGACATAGCAGCTGCAAATGGTTGTAATCCCATAGTATGATTGAACGGTAAATTTGCTCGAGCTTTCTTCCTTAATAAATCAAGGTTCTATGTCCGGATCAATATCCGAATCAAATTCACTAGCAAACTCATTATCGCTAGGCGCTCCTACTAATTCATCTTCATCTTCGTCTTTATCTTCTTCAGGAAAACTGCTGCTAAGTTGTCGGTTCTGTGTCTCTAGAACCACATTACTTGGAAAAATCTCAGGATCAACGTCATCTCTAGTGAGCCGAACCTCAACTGAATCATCAATATCAATATTAGGGACAACATTAGTGGTTTCATCATGTTGGAATACATCAGTTGGTGCATCTTCTAAATCATCTTTCTTCAAAGGTATATCCCATATCCCTCGATGTTGGAGCCGTTCTACAACTTTCCAATGGTCACCAAATTTGGTATCATTGACATAGAAGACTTGCTTCACTTGAATTGGAAGGACAAATGGATACCTCTTACACCAATGTCTTCTTACATCAATGCTTGTGAAATGTGCATCTGCTTTAATGAATCTACTTCTACTGGTATTGAACCATTCGCATTGGAAAAGATCTACACGGTGTCTAAACATATAACTCAGCTCCCATACTCTGCATAAGTTCCCATAAAAGGTAATTGTTTTCCCTTCATGGTTGTTCCCTTCCACGACGACACCACTATTTTGGCTTTTATGATGACTATCTCGGCCTTTAGTGTGAAATCGAACACCATTGGATATGTAACCTGAATAAAGTTTGATAGTCACAAGTGGACCATTGGCTACAGACCACAAGTCATCAGTTGCTTCTTGTGAGCCTTCATCTCGTAGTTGATTCATCTACAGAACAATGCATGGCAAGCATGTTAATATTATATATGCCCACAACTTAAATTATCAAAAGATAGTTTGTATCTTACGTGTTCTTTCAACCACTTTGGAAATTTCTCTTCTTGTCTCTTCGGGATGTCACATGCACTTTCATTTGCCAATAGTCCTTTGTGTTCTCTATTTACAAACATACAATAGTGATGGTTAAAAAGGCCGCATACTAAATATAAATATAGGTAATATCCAAATTAAGTAATAATGTACTCTAGATATTGTTCCAGCTCAAAACTGTTATTTAAGACAAACCAATGAGCCTTGTCTATTTCCTCCTGCGTAAAATTACTTGCCCTCGTCATTAAGCCAAAAGGACGAACATTTTGGTTGAACACCTGTTAGAATATAAGTTGGCAGACGGCTGTCATATCATGCAAGAGGCAGAGTGCACTCTTGCTATAGCGAGAGTACACCTCGCTATAGCGAGGGTGGTGCTGAGTTCAGATGAGATCCGGACTCTAACCAAAAGTTTGAGATGGACTTCTTTTCTAAGAGGATTATAACAAGGAGTCTTAAGCACGAGCTTGAGGCTATAAATTGGGTGTTTCTCACAACCCAAAGGTAAAAAGAAAAGAAAGAGAAAGAAAAATAGATCATCTCTTAAGTTCTGAATTAGTGATCAAATTGAGAGAAATTTTCTTTAGAGATTTTTGAAGAGTTGTGCTGCCAAGTACTCTAGAGAGCAAGTTCTTCTGCATCCCTTATAGAAGATCATCTTCTTACGTAGAAGATTTGAGGAGTCAAGCGCTGGATCTGTTGCAATCAATGGTGTGATGTCGTTGAAGTGTGATGCGACACAAGGTAACTTCAGTCTTTAGATAGGGGATATGTAGGGAAGAAATCTGAGTTTCTTGTAATTGCGAGATTCATAGTGTTTGATTAGATCTAGTACGGATAGGTGGTTTTTCACCCAGTTGGGGTTTTCCACCTTAAAGTTGGTGTCCTTGTGGTGTGTGCTTGTGATTTTATTTCTGCTACGTAGATTATTATTTTTTGCACACTTTTGGTTTGATTGATTAAGTGGACCAATCTAGAGATCTCGAACCCTAAAACCCTCAATTGGTATCAGAGCGGGTTACACTAATTTGCTGTGTTTGATCTAAAGAGATTTCTAGAATGGTATTCAATCGAGAAGGGACATCAACTTCTAAGCCCCCTTTGCTAGATGGTTCTAATTATATATGCATATTGGAAGCAAAGGATGATTGGATTCCTTAAGTCCATTGATGATGATGTGTGGGATATTGTTGAGGAGGGTTACTCCTGACCAACAATTGTGGTTAGTGGACAAACTGTTCCTAAACCTAAAGCTACATGGACTAAGGATGAGAAGCATACCTCCAATTTTAATAACAAGGCAGTGAATAGTATATACAATGGAGTGTCTGCTGAAGAGTTCTGTCGGATTTCCACTTGCAAAACTGCAAAAGAGGCGTGGGAAATCTTACAGACAGTATATGAGGGTACAAACACGGTGAATCAATCTAAATTGCAAAGGTTGACTAAAGAATTTGAAACCATCATGATGGAAGAAGATGAGACATTTGATCAATTTTATACAAAGCTGAATGATATTGTCAATTCTGTTTTCAATCTGGGTGAGGAAATTCAAGAAAACAAGATTGTCAAGAAAATCTTGCGGTCTCTACCTTCGAGGTTCGATTCTAAAGTTGATGATATTGAAGAAAACAAAAATCTTGATATCCTCAAGGTCAACCAGCTGGTTGGAAATCTTCAAACCTTTGAAGCAAACCGTTTGGATAAAGGAAAATCAAAAGAGAAATGTATTGCTTTGAAAGCCAACTCAGAATCAAGAAAGAAACCTGAAAAGAAAACTGAGTCTGGTTCTGATTTTGAATCTGAGGCTGAAGATGTTATGGCTGAAATGTTTAATTGTTTCAAGAAGTACATGAAGTCAAAACAAGTCAAGTGGAAGAGTTCTAAATTTGCCAAAAAGGATTCTGCAAAAGGAACTAAGTGTTTTGAGTGTCACAGCTATGGTCACTATGCTAGTGAGTGTGCCAACAAGAAAAAAGGTGCATTGAAAAAGGCTCGCAACACAACTTGGGAGGAAGAGTCATTAGAAGAAGAACAAGATCCATCAATTGAAACTTCTGAACCTGTGAATGGTAAGTTTGTGGCTTTCATGACTGAGTCTCTGTCTGACAATGATACTGATGAAGATCATGATGATGAGATGTCAGATCAAGAGAAAGATTATGAAGAGTTGTATCATGCAACATATGCTGATTGTCTAAAGATGACAAAGTATGGCAAGAAGATTATTATCAAGCATCAGTCTGCTCAAGAAGAAAATTCTGCATTGAAAATTGAATTAGAGCAAGCACTTGAAAAGGTTCATCTCTTGGAAAGTCAGAAAATCTGCATGGCTGAAACTTTGACTACTGAGGGTCAAATATTTAAGAAGGCTGAACAAGAAGTAGTGAATCTGGAGAAAGAGATAGTGATTGTGAAAGCTGAAAAAGAAGATTTGCAAGGAAGACTGAAGAATGACTTTGTCTGAGCTAAAACTGAAACAAGCTTCGCTAAACAAGATGAACAATGGTTCGAAGACTCTTACAAACATCTTGTGCAGTCATAAGTATCATTTTGACAGAAGCGGTCTCGGTTATGATCATGGTGCATCCACTTCAAATGCTAAAGGTAAAATGATTTTTGTTTCAAGTGTTTCATATGCTACTCCACATACTGCACATATATATAATGTGTCGAGTATTTTTAAGAAAAAGAATGTGTCACGCACTGTACGCACATCCACTTGTCACCATTGTGGAAAGAAAGGACATATTCGTCCCCATTGCAAGAAGCTGCAAAGTCTACCAAAGACAAAGCAATGGCAGAAGAGTTTTTCTCCACCCAAGACAACTCCAATTTGGGTTAGAAAATCTGATTTGCCTAAGGAGTTTGCTCACACTCTGCTGAAAGTTCCAACTACAAAAGTGTGGGTGGCTAACCATAAAAAGTCCTGATCAAAGAGGTCAAGCTCCCACCCCCAGTGCTGATACGAAGATCATACTAAGGGGGAGTCAAAATTGAGGGAGAGCTACTGCATCCAGATTGACAGAAGCTGCATGATTATCCTTGTTTGTCAATTATGGACAAATTCAGGGGGAGAAGAATGAAGCCCAAAAGAGTTCTACAAGCTAAGGCATTTCAAGATCTACAGTGTTGATTTTTTTAAAACTCAATGTATTTTGGATTTTTCTTTTGGGTAGATCATATTGTATTATTCTAGGGAGATTTGTCCAGGAATTGCCAAAAGGGGGAGATTGTTAGAATATAAGTTGACAGACGGCTGTCATATCGTGCGAGACGTAGAGTGCACTCTCGCTATAACGAGGGTGGCGCTGAGTTCAGATGAGATCCGGACTCTAACCAAAAGTTTGAGATGTGAAAAGTCCTGGGGATCCTAACCCTAGAGGGGGGGTGAATAGGGTGAACTACACTTAATGACTAATTATGACCAATTTTAATTTCTTTAAAATAAACTAGTCACATGTGATGATTAACATATATAATGCGGAAGCTAAACGAAACAATCACCACAAAAGCAATCACCACTACACAAAGATTTATAGTGGTTCGGCCTCAATGCCTGCATCCACTACCGGCTTGTGACTCCACACCCCACCGGATTTCCACTATTATGCTTTTCAAAAGGCTAAGCAATAACCTCTACAATATGCTTTCCAAGGATAAGCAATAACCTTACAATGTTATTTTTTAAGGCTTAACAACAACCTATTCAAGATGCTTTTCAATGGCTAAGCAATAACCTTACAACAATTGATTTTTCTCAAAGAAAGTGTCTTCACAAAACACTCTAAGAGATTACAATTTAAGCTCAATATAATTGCCTCTAAATTAGGCGGATATGAAAGTGAATAACAAACTCACACAAACACTAAGGATTACAAAGATGAATGCTTATGAGGTGTGTGTGTGTGAAAACTTCAATCAAGATTAAAATTAAGCTCAATCTATTTTATGCTTAAAGCAATTCAAAAGTTTAATGCTCATAAAAAGGTTTGATTGAAGTGTTATGCAAATCACATATACAAAAATACTAACTTGTAAATGATTTATGAAAATCAAGATGACACAAGTTGTATGAAATTAATTTATCCTAAACATGTGATGCATATGCAATGTTGTTTTCAAAATGAAAGTTTAACTAAAGATCAAATGAATGAAAACAACAAAGATGATTCAAACAAGTTAATGTATCATGCTATAAAGAAATCAAAGATTTTGGCTAAGCATGATTTACAAAGTTTAAAACAAAACTTGGTTTGAAGTTAAGGGTGAAGAATCCTATGACTTAAATCAAAGATTAAGGAAGTAGAGGATTCAACACATCATAGTTTATATGCTAAAATCATTTACCAATAATTTAACAAAGCATAAAACAATGATTAAGAAAAGCAAAGGCTTACTTGGTGATTTAACTTCATTAATCCAAGCTTTAGCTTTTGCTAATGACCCTCTTGGTCTCTCTTAGTTCATCCCCTTTTTCTTCTCTTCAAACACCTCAAGAAGGCTTAAGAGTTCCACTTTGATCAACAACTTTTCAATGGGAATGAACTCATATTTATACTCAAAAAGTGAGTATCAGCGTGTCTTCGGTCGACCCCATACCATCCCCGGTCGACCGAATACAAACGGTCACAAATATGACCGTTGAAGAGCCAACGGCCCTCTGCCCGGTCGACCTGCAGTGTGCCAGGTCGACCTGGTCCATGGGCAGGTCGACCTGGTACACTGCAGGTCGACCCTGGGACCAGAATTCCCATTTTTCTCATATATCGAAGTGATTTTTGAGGGGATTCTTTTGGGCCATTAAATCAAGCATGGAAACATGATTTTAAATCATTCTAAGAGGTTTAAAAACATGAAATATAAAAAGCCAAAAATGATTAGAAAGTTTTAAAACCATAGGCTTGCTTGATTTATAAAACTCTTTTTCAAATTAAATTGCATCCAAGATGAAAACCAAAACATGCATGAAACATAGGATTTACAAGATTTAAAACAATGCATGTGTAAATTAAGATTTCAAGAATTTCTAAATCAATGCATGTGTGAAAATTCATGAGATGAATAAAATGCTAATGCATCCATCAAATTGCAATAAACAAAATCCTAACAATCTCCCCCTTTGCAATTTGATGGCAAACCTTTCTCACACTAAATCTCCACACTAAGTCTTCAGCTCCTCCTTGGCTGGACTAGGCTTGAAATCTTCTTTGGATGCTCTCTTTGTTTAGCTTGGGCTCTAGCTTCATTCTTCATTCTTCTTGATGCTTGGAGCTTGATCATTCTTCAAGCTTTCATTTCATCTTCCTTTCTTTGGCCAAGCAACTTCTTTAGCTCCCAAGCTTTCTTCTCTTCATTTCTCCCCTTTGACCATGCACTCTCCTTTTGGCAAGATGTGCATTCTCTCCACCTTTAGTTAGCTTGAACACTTTCTCCCCCTTAATTCTTTCTCCCCCTTCGCCATTAAGCTTGAGAACTTTCTCCCCCTTTGCCATTAAATTGCAAAGGTATCAATTGAAGAGGGGTACCTACACACATGAAACAAGGGAAATACCTTTTAGTAGCACCTGTTAACAAAGGAAATCGAAAATGAAGTACATAACAGGTCATCATGCATGGGTAATAAGCTATAAGGGTATCAAGAGCCAATATAAGGGTGAATTTGATCAAAACTAATACTTCCTATGAAGATTTACTCCCCCTCAATCCATACTTCTACTTTTGTCAAACATTTGACAAGAATATAATCTATTTGGTGCAAGAAGATGGTTTAACCAATTGAGGGTTAACTTCAAGTGAAGGATTAGATTCCAAATGACTAATAAGCTCAATATGATCAAATTACCAATATAGAGCAAGGTCAAGGGAATTTACTAAGCATAGCATCAAATAATATAACTATGAAAATCATATGCTATGAAGGTTTTGAAATCATTTCATACATTCATTAAATATAACTATCATGCACAAGATGAATGAAATGAAGTTCAACCATGAAGCCTACCTCAACCATTAACCAATCAAGATTATGAACACATAACCATGGTGGTCATGAATTTACCTATGAGAATCATATGAGGAGGCAAACATGAAAATTATGATGCTAATAGAATGTGACAATTACAAAATCAAGCATCATAAAAGGATATTCATCACTTTAAATGATATAACTAATGAGCATAGTGATGAACAAGAAAAATTGCATTTAGAAATATATATAACTTGGTAGAGCATGCAATTTACAAAAGTGTCAAATCATATGAATTCAACAACTAAGAAATCCATCAAACAATCTATGAAATACAAGGAATGGATTTCAAAGAGGTTCATATGATTAAACACTACTATGAAGTTGAAACATGTATAAGAATGACATCAATAAGAAAAATACACATGAATCAACATCATAACCATCCATTAAAAAAAATTGACTAGAAGTATAAGGGATGGATTTTAGAGTTCTAGTATGGTTTCTACAAATGTAACTAATAATGCAACCATACAAGAAACTATATGATATTTGCACATCAAGAATGAAACTAAATGAGCAAAGTTGCAAATAGCATATAACAAGTATTTCCTTCTTAAAACATATATTTATTAGCACAAGGAAATATACTCAAAAGAAAATGTTTCAATGAATATAACTAACAAAGCTTGAAAAACATTTTCAATTCATACAATCTTCAAATCATTTCAATACACAAAATCCAACAATGAGCATAAAGAGGATGATTTTGAAGATAACACTTTTTCAACTTGCATTTTAAAAGATATAACTTATTTGAAACACATACAAGTTGGTTTTTCAAAACAATAATTTTCCATATGAAAATATAACTTAGAAATCTATGGAAAAACTAAATTGTTTTAAATCATTTGTTTTTCAAGATAATCTTACTATGACATACAAACAAATGAATTTGCAACATCAATTGATTATGAGAGATCTAGCTATGAAAGCTTTTGGAATCATAATCAATTGATCATGTAGAAATGCATTACAAAAGATATAACTATATGAGAGCAAAAAGCAAATCTAACATGAGAAATTATAATCAAAAGATTTTGAAAACCATGATATGTAACTAGTATGGTGCATGAAAACAAAATCAATTGATCATAAACAAGCATTGCATTTTATGAAATGTAACTATGAAAGAACAAAATGCAAATGCAACATGACCAACAAAAAGATTTACCTATAAAGGATAGGTTGGTCAATGAGGTCCAAGGCCTTAAGGTTTGACTAAGTAAATAGATTTTGGAATCCACCTAAGGTCTTGAGACGGGTTGGTTTTTGAGGTCTATCTTAAAAGTTCCACCAACACTAGGAGATTTGACTTGATAAATTTTTAACTTAGACTTATCACCTTGATATTTAGATTTGACTAAATTTAGCTTAGATTGGTGATTAGTCTTTTGGGGTTGGTGAGTTTTCTTCTTAGGGGATGAATTCATTTTTCTTTTCTTCTTAACTCCTCCCTTAATTTGACTTTTGCATTTTAAATTTAACTTTGCAACTTTATTCAAAAGTTCTTTTATTTGAGATATGGGAGATAGGTTGAGAAGCTTTTTGTTGATAGACTCTTTTAAAGTTGGTTTAACTTGTTTAAGCTTTTTAGAATCTATCTTGTGAGACTCCTTTTTAATTGGTTTGACTTGTTTAGTCTTCTTGGAGTCTTCTTTGATTTTTAGTGTCTTATCCATCATAGAGATTGATTTTACTTTCTTTGGTTCAAAAATGGATTTAGACACATGGCTTCTCCTTAGTTTGCACTCAAACCTAAAGTGTCCTTCAATGCCACAACAATTGCATTTAGTCATGGGCAAGGAGGAATGAGTACTAGAGAATGAGGACTCACCTTTCACAAAAGTGTTGGTGAATTTAGGGTCATGAGAAATATTCCAATCAAATCCAAGACCCGTCCTATCTCCTTTTGATTTACCCAATTTAAATAACTTTTCAAATTTTTCTTCACTATGGGTAAATTTGCACTCATATTTATGTTTGTAGGTTTCAAGTTGAGTGACTTGGTTTTTAAGGGTAGAATTTTCAAGTTTAACTTTAGTTATTTCTTGTTCAATTCCCTTAAATTTGCTTAGCTCTTCAAGGGCAAGTTTTAATTCAAATTTAATTTCATTAATAACATTGGATCCAAGTTCTAGAGTGTTTATCTTAATATGAGCATTAGATAAATTTTCCTTGGAGATATTCAACTTGGATTCTAGGTTGTTAATGTTTTCATCTTGCCTTTTTAATTGATCTCTTAGTTTAGAATTTTCCTTATTAAGATTATCACAATCTATCTTTGATTCTCTTAGGTCATCTTTAATATTAGATAGATTATGCAAAGAGATCATGAACTTAGATTCTGCACAATTTATTAATTCTTCTTTTTCTCTAAGTTCATCTTTTGAAGAGACTAATTCTTGGTTTAGTCTTTTAGACTCTTCTTTTAATCTTCTATTCTTCTTAGAAAGCTCTAAGGATAATGTGCACAAATCCTCATAAGCTTGTTCAATATCATTTTCATTTTCATCATTTTCTTCTTCTTTTAATTCAACTTGGGATTCATTAATTTCAATGTTGAATCTCCAATAGAAGGAAGAATGAGGGGTCTAGAAGAATCTACCAAAGAATCTACAAAGTCTAAACTAGTGGAATCCATTCTTATGATTTTCATGGAGGTACAACACTAGGGTTTTGACTCTAGGTTTTTACACCTAATCAAGAGTTCCAAACACTTGATCCTAATATAGAGCACGAGGCTCTGATACCAATTGAAAAGTCCTGGGGATCCTAACCCTAGAGGGGGGGTGAATAGGGTGAACTACACTTAATGACTAATTATGACCAATTTTAATTTCTTTAAAATAAACTAGTCACATGTGATGATTAACATACATAATGCGGAAGCTAAACGAAACAATCACCACAAAAGCAATCACCACTACACAAAGATTTATAGTGGTTCGGCCTCAATGCCTACATCCACTACCGGCTTGTGACTCAACACCCCACCGGATTTCCACTATTATGCTTTTCAAAAGGCTAAGCAATAACCTCTACAATATGCTTTCCAAGGATAAGCAATAACCTTACAATGTTGTTTTTTAAGGCTTAACAACAACCTATTCAAGATGCTTTTCAATGGCTAAGCAATAACCTTACAACAATTGATTTTTCTCAAAGAAAGTGTCTTCACAAAACACTCTAAGAGATTACAATTTAAGCTCAATATAATTGCCTCTAAATTAGGCGGATATGAAAGTGAATAACAAACTCACACAAACACTAAGGATTACAAAGATGAATGCTTATGAGGTGTGTGTGTGTGAAAACTTCAATCAAGATTAAAATTAAGCTCAATCTATTTTATGCTTAAAGCAATTCAAAAGTTTAATGCTCATAAAAAGGTTTGATTGAAGTGTTATGCAAATCACATATACAAAAATACTAACTTGTAAATGATTTATGAAAATCAAGATGACACAAGTTGTATGAAATTAATTTATCCTAAACATGTGATGCATATGCAATGTTGTTTTCAAAATGAAAGTTTAACTAAAGATCAAATGAATGAAAGCAACAAAGATGATTCAAACAAGTTAATGTATCATGCTATAAAGAAATCAAAGATTTTGGCTAAGCATGATTTACAAAGTTTAAAACAAAACTTGGTTTGAAATTAAGGGTGAAGAATCCTATGACTTAAATCAAAGATTAAGGAAGTAGAGGATTCAACACATCATAGTTTATATGCTAAAATCATTTACCAATAATTTAACAAAGCATAAAACAATGATTAAGAAAAGCAAAGGCTTACTTGGTGATTTAACTTCATTAATCCAAGCTTTAGCTTTTGCTAATGACCCTCTTGGTCTCTCTTAGTTCATCCCCTTTTTCTTCTCTTCAAACACCTCAAGAAGGCTTAAGAGTTCCACTTTGATCAACAACTTTTCAATGGGAATGAACTCATATTTATACTCAAAAAGTGAGTATCAGCGTGTCTTCGGTCGACCCCATACCATCCCCGGTCGACCGAATACAAACGGTCACAAATATGACCGTTGAAGAGCCAACGGCCCTCTGCCCGGTCGACCTGCAGTGTGCCAGGTCGACCTGGTCCATGGGCAGGTCGACCTGGTACACTGCAGGTCGACCCTGGGACCAGAATTCCCATTTTTCTCATATATCGAAGTGATTTTTGAGGGGATTCTTTTGGGCCATTAAATCAAGCATGGAAACATGATTTTAAATCATTCTAAGAGGTTTAAAAACATGAAATATAAAAAGCCAAAAATGATTAGAAAGTTTTAAAACCATAGGCTTGCTTGATTTATAAAACTCTTTTTCAAATTAAATTGCATCCAAGATGAAAACCAAAACATGCATGAAACATAGGATTTACAAGATTTAAAACAATGCATGTGTAAATTAAGATTTCAAGAATTTCTAAATCAATGCATGTGTGAAAATTCATGAGATGAATAAAATGCTAATGCATCCATCAAATTGCGATAAACAAAATCCTAACAAGATGGACTTCTTTTCTAAGAGTATTATAACAAGGAGTCTTAAGCACGAATTTGAGACTATAAATTGGGTGTTTCTCACAACCCAAAGGTAAAAAGAAAAGAAAGATAAAGAAAAATAGATCATCTCTCAAGTTCTGAATTAGTGATCAAATTGAGAGAGATTTTCTCTAGAGATTTTTGAAGAGTTGTGCTGCCAAGTACTCTAGAGAGCAAGTTCTTCTACATCCCTTGTAGAAGATCATCTTCTTGCATAGAAGATTTGAGGAGTCAAGCGCTGGATCTGTTGCAATCAACGGTGTGATGTCGTTGAAGCGTGATGCGACACAAGGTAACTTCAGTCTTTAGATAGGGGATATCTAGGGAAGAAATCTGAGTTTCTTGTAATTGCAAGATTCATAGTGTTTGATTAAATCCAGTACGGATCGGTGGTTTTTCACCCAGTTAGGGTTTTCCGCCTTAAATTTGGTGTCCTTGTGGTGTGTGCTTACGATTTTATTTCCGCTACATTGATTATTATTTTTTGCACACTTTTGGTTTGATTGATTGAGTGGACCAATCTAGAGATCTTAAGAATGAAGCCCAAAAGAGTTCTACAAGCTAAGGCAATTCAATATCTACAGTGTTGATTTTTTTTAAAATTCAATGTATTTTGGATTTTTCTTTTGGGTAGATCTTATTGTATTATTCTAGGGAGATTTATCCAGGAATTGCCAAAAGGGGGAGATTGTTAGAATATAAGTTGACAGACGGCTGTCATATCGTGCAAGACGCAGAGTGCACTCTCGCTATAGCGAGGGTGGCGCTGAGTTCAGATGAGATCCGGACTCTAACCAAAAGTTTGAGATGGACTTCTTTTCTAAGAGGATTATAACAAGGAGTCTTAAGCACGAATTTGAGGCTATAAATTGGGTGTTTCTCACAACCCAAAGGTAAAAAGAAAAGAAAGAGAAAAAAAAAAGATCATCTCTCAAGTTCTAAATTAGTGATCAAATTGAGAGAAATTTTTTCTAGAGATTATTGAAGAGTTGTGCTGCCAAGTACTCGAGAGAGCAAGTTCTTCTGCATCCCTTGTAGAAGATCATCTTCTTACATAGAAGATTTGTGGAGTCAAGCGCTGGATCTGTTGCAATCAACGGTGTGATGTCGTTGAAGCATGATGCGACACAAGGTAACTTCAGTCTTTAGATAGGGGATATCTAGGAAAGAAATCTGAGTCTCTTATAATTACGAGATTCATAGTGTTTGATTAGATCCAGTACGGATCGGTGGTTTTCACCCAGTTAGGGTTTTCCACCTTAAATTTGGTGTCCTTGTGGTGTGTGCTTGTGATTTTATTTCCGTTGCGTAGATTATTATTTTTTGCACACTTTTGGTTTGATTTATTGAGTGGACCAATCTAGAGATCTCGAACCCTAAAACCCTCAACATCGTTAACCCCGTTCCACAGACACCACCATCAGCATTTCGTTCTGGGCGATTGAAAGCTATTTCCATACCACCGAGATACATTGAACAAAAAGTAAGACACTCTCTGACAATGTAAGCCTTAGAAATTGAACCTTCCGGATAGGCTCGATTGGTGACAAGTCCCTTTAAGGTACCAAGTAACCGGTTTAATAAATAATATTAAATGATTAAACCTACATCATGTAATATCGACTATTTAAATTTAGGGAGAAAATTACCTTTCAATTGGATACATCCATCGATATTGCACTGGCCCTCCAAGCATGGCCTCATAAGGCAAGTGAATAGCAAGATGAACCATGACATCAAAGAATGCTGGAGGAAAAATCTTTTCCATCTTGCATAACATGAGCACTATCCAATCTTGTAGTTTCTCCAAATCCTTAACTCATAGTGTTTTTGAGCATATCTCTTGGAAAAAATTTCCTAACTCAGATAATGTGATACATATGTCTTTCGGAAGGTAGCCACTCATCCCAATGGGAAGAAGTCGTTGCAAAAGTACATGACAGTCGTGACTTTTCAAACCCGTTAACTTATCTCCCTTTGTACTCACGCATCTTGATATGTTTGCAGCATAACCATCAGGATACTTGATGGACTTTAAGAACTCATAAAATCCATGTCTCTCCTCCAACGATAAAGTGTATGATGCTGGGGGTTTTTCGAAGGACCCATCTGCATGCCTCTTCAAATGCAGTGCTAGCCTTATTTTCAGATCCTCCAAATCTTGACGTGCTTTTTCTGTGTCCTTGTTCTTCCCATCTATGCTCAATAGTATTCCAAGCAAAGCCTCACATATATTTTTGTCTATATGCATCACATCAAGGTTATGTCGAAGCTTGAGTTTCTTCCAATAAGGAAGCTAAAAAAATTGCTTTTCTTCGTCCAATTTAATACTGGGTCTCCTCTTTTCTTTTGTTGCTTGGATGCTTGCCAAATAGCTTATATGTCCCCTTACATAGTTGTTGCAATATTTGTTCGCCCGTTAAGTCCATGGGCGCCGACCGATGGTCCACCTTACCGTCAAAGAGGCGACTCCTTTGCCAAGGATGATCTTTAGGTAACCATCGGCGAGCTCCCACATAACCTAACTTACTTCTCAATCTTTGCGATGATGCATGCTCATTACAAACTGGGCAAGCCGAGTACCCCTTAGTAGTCCACCCTGACAAATTACCATATGCGAGGAAATCGTTGATTGTCCACATAACAGCTGCATGCATTCGGAAAGTTTACTCTGCTGAGGCATCATAGGTGGTTACACCACGTTCCCATAACTCCTTCAATTCGTCAATTAATGGCCTTAAGTAAACATCAATATCTCTCCCCAGTGCTACTGGTCTAGGAATAAGCAACGACATCATAGAGTAAGGTTGTTTCATACATTTCCATGGAGTAAGGTTGTAAGGCATAAGAATCATAGGCCACAGGCTGTAGAAGTTGCTCATGTTACCAAAGGGATTGAATCCATCAGTAGCTAGTCCTAGCCTCACATTTCGGGCATATCGAGCAAACTCAGGATATTGTCGATCGAAACACTCTCCAAACCTGTAAAAAGACGTGACTCGGCACTTCCTTCATGTCTACCTCCTTAATGTTAGGAATTAAAAATCTCTACATTTCTCGAGAAGGTTTAAAATCATCTATGCAATGAATGCAATGTATGCAGATGGAGGGATCGGTACCTTTCAAATCGGCAACTGACCAGTTGATTGCACTCTTATGCTTTTTCAACACATCCAGGATTTGACCTTTCTAATCGTTAGATAGATTAGGAGCAATGATAACTGGCAAGGTATCCTTAGGTTGAAGAGCTTTTACCACGAGCTCATCAACAACATCGAATGCAAAGCAGTCGTCCTTGTCTGGAGGTTGATGACAATAAAAAGCATTCAGCCTCACTTTCATATTACTGAAGGAAACATCCATAACTTCGGTGCAGCAATTAATGTTCATATTGGCTGTGGCCAAAAAGGGCCTGCCAAGAATGACAAGAGTTTGTTTCCCTGAGTTTTGCACTGGTTCAGTGTCAAGGACAATGAAATCGACAGGAAAAAAGAACTTGTCGACCATGACCAGAACATCCTCAATTATGCCCCGGGGTACCCTGACAGATCTATCAGTAAGCTACAAGGTAACCTGAGTGGGCTTCAATTCCCCCAGCCCAATCTGCTCATACACCGAGTAAGGCAAGAGGTTGAGACTTACTCAGAGATCCAACAATCCATAATAAATAATAAGACTCTCAATCATACAAGTAATGGTGGGAGTGCCATGGTCGTTCAGCTTGGGAGGAGTGTCATTATGGATAATCGAGCTCACTTGCTCGGTAAGCAAAACCTTCTTGGGCATATGAGATTTAGATTTGCACTTCTAAGTGCACAAATCTTTCAGAAATTTAGCATATGAAGGGACTTGTTTGATAGCATCTAGCAAAGGTAGGTTGATCATTACTTGCTTGAACACCTCTAACATCTCATCCATGGTTGCTTCCTTTTTACTAAAGGTAGAGGGGGTTTCAAGACAATAGGGAAAAGGGGCTTTAGGCACATATGGAGGTGTCATAGCCGGGACAGATGAAGAACTAGGAGGGGTGATCTCCTTTCCCTTAGAGACCCTTTTAGCCCTAGAACCCTTGGGTTTGGCTGAAGACTCTCTCACATCCTTCTTATGCTCCTCAAGCCTAGTCTCAACCTCACGCCCATTCCTCAATGTGACAACCATTTTCGCTTGCTCATAATAGGTATCATGAGGTTGCGAGCTACTACCCACCTCGAATGCATTCTTAGGGTTGACCGTGGGTTGGCTAGGCAAACATCCCTCCTCTATTCTATTAAGAGCATTAACTATTTGCCCTATCTGGGCCTCTATCTTGGCTATGGATTGAGAGTGGGAATGGGCCAACTGAGTGTTTGCTTTGAGCTATTGCAGCTCTGTCTCCTCAAATGATGGATTCCTTTATGGTGGATAAGGGTTGGGATGCTGGTAGGACTATTGGGAATGATAGGCTGTAGGATTAATAGGAAAATCCTGCCTTTGCAGTTGAGAGAATGAAGTGCCCCTGGTCGGGCAACTTCCAGGCAAGATTGGGGTGATTGCGCCATCCCGGGTTATAAGGATTTGAAAATGGGTCATTTCCCGATTTGGTGAACCCCTGTGCAGCATTCACCTGTTCATGTACAAATTCAAGAAATTAGGGGGCTGCAGGACAATCGCTCACAAAATGAGCAGGATTGTTGCACAAGGCACAAACACCCTGAGAGGATGAGGATTGGAGATTGACCCACAGACAATAGCTGATTCAGCTTTTGTGTCAAGGCTGCCAATTGAGCAGTGAGTTCATTAAAGGGTTGAATTTTAAACACCCCTCTAGGTTTATGAGAGTTAGAGGCTGCCGGCCTGTCCAATCTAGCAGTGGAGGCATGGTGTTGAAATTTCTCACTCAAATTCTCGAAAAGCTCCCATGCCTCATCCTTATTTCTCAATATAATAGATCCCCCACTGGCAGTGACTACCATGTTTCGCCATTCAGGAGACAATCCATCATAAAAGAACTGTACCAATTGCCACTTGACAATTTGGTGATGAAGTCACTTCCTAATGAGATCCTTGAACCTATCCCATGCCTCAGGAAACTGTTCACTATCAATTTGGGCAAAGGATGTGATGGATCGCCGGTACTGAGTGGTATTGCCCACGGAGAAATATTTATCTAAGAATTTTTATTGTAGTTAGGCACATGTGGTGATGGAGGTAAAGTACTTAGCCAATACTTAGCTTTGTCCTTTAGTGAAAACGAAAAAAAAAACATCTTTAGGGCCTCACTACTAAAATTAATTATTATCACAGTGGAGCAAATAACCATGAAATCATCAATATGATTGTACGGGTTTTCATTATTCAACCCATAGAAAGAAGGAATAAGATTGATTATACTAGGCTTGATTTCATACTGAGCTGCCTGAACTGTAGGCAGTTGAATACACGATGGTGACACGTACTTCGAATGAGTATAGTGCTCCTTCAAGGGCCGGAGAAGTGATGGAGGGGGTGGAGCCATTGGTATAGTTGTGTGTGGAAAATCAGAGTGCTTGGACAATCGAACTTCCCTATGCACACACACAACTCTTACTGCAAGTTATGAGAAAAGAAAAGAACTCTAATTTTATTTTTGTGAACTTTAAAATAACTTGCAATAAGAGTAAGACTTTGTCCTTTGTGAACTCTCTTGGATCCCTGAACAAACTCTATTTTTTATGTTAGAATCAATTACCTGCAATAAAGATAACAAAAGACGCGAGTATAAATGAAAAAGTAAAATAAAAATAGGAAACAAAAAAAAAACTAATGTTGGAATCTTCAAAAGAAACAAACAATCGTGCTAATTGTCCCTAGCAACGGCATCAAAATTTGATCGTCCCAAAACAAGGTTTGCAAATATAATTTATACCTAGCTACTATCTCTACTCATGAGAGTAAAGATGTTAACCGAATGTCGTATCCATATACCGGGACAAAAAGACTAAGTTGTGTTGGTTCCAAAATTTCTAAATTAACCCTATTAGAAAACGAATTGTTGATTTGATGGGTTTGATTCCTAAATTAGCAATTTAAAGACAAGATTTGATTCAATTAAAGAAAGGTCTTGGGTACAAACCCACCCCAGCGCCGTGCAATGGCGAATATAGACCTATGGTTTCACTATCAATGTTTTAAAGATTCGTTTTGGTTATAAACCTCCACAGAGTCACCAAATAAATTGTGCGGGTTTAGAACTGGGCATAACCTATATCTATGGCAAATATTATCTTAGATTTAATTCCACACACATTCAAGCACCATTATATGACTCGTATTCCAAACTACAAGAATAAAATACCAAAACTAGATCTTGCATTAATAAATAAATCCAATACATTGATAGCATTCATGTCATATAATCAAAGCATCCAACATAAAAACCTAAAACCTATACATCACCATAAACACAAAACTAGGGCTTTACCACAATCCTAAGATAGAGATTTAGTTACTCATGTAGAGAGATTGACGATGAATCCTTGAAGAAATCCACATCAATGCTCCTACCAATGCTCTAAAACCAGCCTCTAGTTCTTCTCTCCATACTTCAATGACCTAAAAACGAGTTTCGCATCATTTTTATAGCTTTTTCCTCCAAAAATCACTTCAAAATGTGGAGGGAGGTGGACTTCACCCGTGCCTAGCGTCTGGACGGCAGGAGGTAGTAGCTTCGGGCTCTTTTATGGGGTCTGGTGTCCGAACGCCCAGTGGTTGGTGTCCAGACACCGGGAGGTAAATGCCTCAGTCGTCTGGTTGGTTCTGGCATTCAAATACCCAGTGGCTGGCGTCCAAACACCCGGAGGCAGAGTCTCTGATTCATTTGAAATTTTGCCATTTTCTTCCAATTTAGCTCTAAATTATTCTTCTTCACCTAAAACACCTGCAAACATTAAAATAACACAATTGATGCTAATTAATATAATCTGAAGGTATAACAAAGTCCTTATTGATGGGCCTAAATGGTGTATTTAGGTTCTCATTGGTTTAATAGCAAGATAGAAAACATAAATGAAAGACCGGTAATTTAGGTGTGTGGATAGCCTACTTTGGCAGAGGCAAAGATTGTTCCTCTCATAAGGTGGAGGGGCGGCTCGACCATGAGGCAAGAAAAGCCCTTGCTTTAGGCCCCTCAAAAAATAAGGCCCCATAGTATCACATCTTATTAAATTCACCTTTTCGCATTCCAAAAAAAGCATTAAAGAACTTACCTTAGTTTTTCTTCTCCCCAAAAAATAAGGCCTCATAATAGTAGTATTACATCTCACTAAAGTCGTCTTTTCACATTCCAAAAAAGCATTAAAGCAACTGTTATTCTTCTTTTACTCTACACAATGTCTTTTTAAATCTCAATAACTCTCAACCTCCTCGCCACCTAACTAGTGAAGTTTTTCAAATGAATGTTTCTCTTATAGATTAATATTTCTTTGGCCACATTAAAACGCCTCTACAAAAAATTCAATCTCCACCAACGTTTTTCAATCTTAGGTACTCTTAACTCTCTCTCACGCTCTATCTCTCTCATAGATATGCCTTTCTCTATAACCACTTTTTTTTATTATTCTTAAAGCGATCTTCTTTAAGGGTTTACTGATCTGATTTTGTCTTTTTTTAATAATATATTTGGGTATTTTTTGTAATATAGGTTTGATAATATATGTTAATAATAACTCAGTAACTCAAGTATAATATATTTTTTCACATTGAAAAGGCTGCATCAAATTCGAAATTCATCTACATCTATAATTTTATAGCGAAAAATGATAAATCACTAATCATGTTCTATTTTTCTATGCTTTTAGGATTTTTTTTCAATTCCAGACTCATATTATATGTTTATTATGGTCAGTGTTAGTTTTATTTGTAAATATTATTAGTTATAATTTATAAATGATAAATATGTCTATTTGAAAATATGAATTTGGATACTCAAAACTAAAAAAAGAAGAAAAAAAGAGAAGAATAGATAATCTGAGGTCTCATTTAGGATTGTCGCTTTAGGTCCCAAATTGTCAAACTTCAATATGAAAGAAATGGAATTACGACATATACGACAGTACATACACATTTGCTCATAATGGAAAGCATGTCACACTCAATCCTGTGAAGTCGGAACCACCAAAGGATTAAGAGGCTATATCATCAAGGAAGCACTTCAATTACAAAATGTCTAATAGGCAATGCCAATAAATACCAAGTTCATAGTCGAAATCTTGAAACCTAGGGGAATGATGCGGCAACATTAATAGATTATTGGAAGAGGGCTTATGGCCCTTGTGTGGGCCACCTACAATTATTTAGAATGTTATTATTTCTGATTTCATTAAAGAGTTGTAATTAGGAATGACTTTCTAATTTCTATAGGATCCTTATATAGTTTCCTAGTTTGAATAGGGGTAAGAGTCTCAGTCCTTAAGTTTCTTTTACTATTTATATGGTAACGTAGAGATTATAATCTTAGAGTTGAGTAAATAGAATCTTTTTCCTTATGGTAGTTTATCGCTGGAGAGTTTCTTCATGATGAGATTTTTTTTACGGAAACCATCATTGTGCTGCAGAGCCTATGATCCAAGTCCTAAGCATAGGATTTGCATCATTATTAGTCTTAAAAGTTTTCCTTGAAAGGGCTTTCGGCTTCTAAGAAACTTTGGCAACTTGTGTTTCATGCATTTGTTTTGGGGTTTATCTTTCAGGTCAAAAACATTGCTTGCCAATTGCTTTTTTCTTTTTGAATAGAAACAAAGAGATATATTAATATGGGAAAATGATACAACCAGACTTAGAGATCAAAATAGAAAAACAACACAACTTGGCTGTGTATTGGTACAACAGATATATACCATACACCAACTGAAATTTATCACATGAGCATTTGAGTTACACATGTTAGGCAAGCCAACCTTGAACGATCAAGCATGGCCCACTTATCTTATCATGCCTCAAATCACGACAAATAGTGATGAAATATGTATGAGCTTATAGATGTCTATCTTCATAAGAACTTTATCTTTGTATCTCCATAGGACTCTTATCTCCAATGAGTCACTATGTTAAACTCTCTTTGTATTCATCCCTAATGTATATGGTGTTGGAAGTAGGTGGGCTCATGGATAAGTATTCAAAACGTGACCTACTTAATGCAGGGATCAAATATCCATAATGCCAAGAACCCAAGCCCAAGATCTAAAACCCTAATCTCATGCATTAAGATCAAACATCCATCAAGAAGATAGATCAAGAAACAACAAGCATAACTAGATCTATTAATTCGAATAGATAATAAATCTATATGTTTGGACCTTGGTTGTGCTCTAATCGAGAACTTGATCTCTACAAAAAACTCTTTTCGCATACTTTGATCTCCCCTGCCTCTGTGCTCTTCCACGCTAAAGTATAATGGTGGGATCTCCAAGTAGAAGAAAACCCTAGATCTCTAGTAGGAAACCAGAGGAGAGAGAGGAGGAAGAGAGAAAGGAACTTGAGAGATTATTGTGTGTAGAGATCTCTAACCCTCGCCTCTTATTTATAGTTTATGACACACCTCCTCTTAGACCAAGATTAGAAGTCTCACTTCTATTCTTGGTAAGTGTCATACTCCTCCTTTCCTTAAGAGTTCTAATGAGATTAGTAATATTCTCTTATTAGGGCTAGCATGGGGACCACTAGGGATTCTTTAGAATCTGGGTCGAACTAGAAATCTGGACCCCACATCTCATGTCAACTCTAGACCCATAGTTAATTGCAAATAAGTCCACTAATTAAATGCAATTGGACTCCAGTCTTAGGAATAATTACAAGAAGACCCTAAACTTCCCAATTACTACAAGTAGGCCCCTCCATCAATTATATCCATGGATCTATTGGAATAAATTTGTCCAACCAAATTAGATCCATTGTTATCATCCTCGTGATCCAATTAATCACGGTAATCATCAGTACCATCCAATTAACTCTTAATTGAGATGGGTGTGCACTCGCTAATGATAAATTTCATTAGTTGGCACAAGGGGATATTTATGAGGGTAGATTTCATCTTAAGAATTATATATTCCCACAGCCCCACTATCACGTACCCAAGACATCGAGGTGTTGATCTACAATTGGCCTCACTCATTGATGGCTTAAAGTAAATGTATAGATGAAACTTGAGTTCATTAATCTCTTAGGATTAAGAGCCTATTGCTTGGGAATTATGAGAGTAGTCCTTTAATCAAAGACGGATATGTACAAAGTGCTACTCATGGTCCTTCAGTATATCCAATGTAACAGCACAATGATCCAGAGTCTTACACTCTGCTGATCGAGACATATCACACTATTTCATAGTGATCACAGTGCTGCAACCTTATCAGATGAGATGCTCAATCTCATCACTGGTTGTCAATCAATTTAAGTATAAGATTTGTGATCTATATCTCCTGTAGGTGGATCTCATCTAAACATATGGATCACATCTAATGTACTTGTGGGCTTCGGTTCATCTCATGAACCATCACGTCATTTTGTATTGGTCATGTGTAAACCTAGAATAAAATACCATTCATCTCATGAATAAAGCATAAAAATATAAATTTATAAATGAAACAAATCAATTTATCCTGATTGTCCACTGGTTTGATTTCATACAATTATATGGAATCATTCTTATCTACAAGAGTGTATTATAAATACTGAACTCATTACAAGTCTGGTCACATTTGATCTTTTGATCATAGAATCCTTTCATGGTATCAAAGATCTTTCGATCCTTTATATGGCTAACCTCTTCGTGTTTCTACAATTTTGGATCCGTGTAGATCCTTTCGTGTTTCCACATATACATTTTCATCCTACTTGCTGCGAGTCGTGCCGACTGGTACTGCAGTGTGTTACTGCGTGTTGCAGCCTCTTCTTCGTCCTAGTGGTGTTGATTGTAATGTGGTGCTGAGTGTTGCTATGTGTCGCTAAGTTTTTCTACTTCTTGTTGTGTGAAGCTGATTAGAGCATCTTGTTTGCTGCAATGTGCTGCTCTTTCACTTGTTGATGTTACATATCTGGGTATATCTGTGAGTCTTCACTCCACAGTCCTCGTGCACATACGTTACTACAGTTCTAACAATCTGTGATGATCCGGTTTGCCTACATTTTCTGCAATGAACTCTTGTGTGGCTATTGTTGGGTCGTCTCATTGTGTTGTTGCAAAGTAGTGTTGTTATCATCTTCTCATCTGCGCACTTCCTTTTCATCTTGATATCTTCAATGGCGAGTTCTTGATCTTATTTGTCTACAAGTACAATTTCTATTTCCAGCATTTCGAGTCTAATTTCTATGAAGTCGGATTGTGACGATCACTTGTTATGGAAGAATTGATTTCTGTCCATTGTTTGTGCAAATAAACTTCTAAAATATTTTGATGGCTAAACATCTTGTCTTGATCAATTTCTTTGTGACAAGGACAACAACCCCACAACCATTGTCAACTTAGTGCACGAACTATGGATTAAGCAGGATTCCCTTTCCTTTTATGGATTAATGCAGCCCTTGGTAACTAAACACACCTTATCACAGGCCCTACAAACTATTTTCGCACCAACTAAACCTACTTGTTACTCTTAAGTTATAAAGTCAAAGGTGTGGTATGCAGCCATGGCACTAGAGTTTGTGCCCTACAACGACGGGGCACATGGACCTTAGTTCCTTTCAAGTCGGGAATGAATATTGTTGGGTGCTACTGGATTTCTAAGGTAAAACAATGGCCTGATCACACCATTGAAAGGCATAAAGCACACCTTGTGGCTAAGGGGTTTCATCAACAACCTAGAATTGATTATGGTGACACCTTTAGCCCAGTGGTCTAACACACTATAGTCTGAACTGTACCTTCTTCTGCTATCCAATTAGGGTGGCCAACTTGATGTCCACAATGCATCTTTGCATAGTGTCCTATCCGAAGAAGTAGACATGGATCAACCGCAGGGCTTTATAGATCCAAGTCAACCCACACATGTTTATAGGGTCCATAAGGTTATTTATGGGCTTAAACAAGCTCCATAAGCATGCTAAACCACTTAATATACAACTCCCATTAGGGCTGAAACATTATGAGTTTGATGGTGACCCGATTTCCAATGCTCAAGAATACCATACTGTGATTTGTGCTCTTCAGTATGTCACATTGGCCACGCCATACATAGCCTTTATAGTAAATCAAGTTTCCCAATTGATGCATGATCCACACACAATCCATTGGATGGATGTCAAATGGATCCTCTATTTTCTTAAAGGGACGATCACGCATGGGTTATAGTTTTGTTAAGGTACACTTGCAATGACTCCCTGTTATGATGTGGATTGGGCCAAATGACCGCCGGTCCACCTTCCTTTGGCTATGTCATCTTCATTGGCCCTAATTTTATCTCGTGGAATGAAAAGAAACAACGTATAGTTTTCAAATGAAGTGCAGGATTTGAGTATCGATCATTAGCCCTTATTGTTGCATTGTTAGTATTTTTATGTTAGCTAAGTTATGGGTTGGACAAAACTCTGGGTCCATTGACTTGTATTTTTCTAATTTCGTTTAGAATGGACTATGGTTGTGTCGCTGGAAGAGCTAAAGCAAAGAATAGAAAAAAAGAGAAGACCGGGCGAAAACCCCCAAGCCCGATCAATCGGAGCCTCTGTCCAATCGATCGGACCGAAGACACGCCCTAGTTATTTGGGTCGTCCGATCGATCAGATGCACTGTTAGATTGATCGGACAGGCGCGGGCAAAATGGAAAGTCTCCTTTTCTGAATTAGAATTATTTCCTTTTGAGACTCTATTTTCCAATATTAGTCCTACTTGTGCACTAAGTCTAAAGGCACTAATTTGGGGCTGTAAATCGTGTGTTGCTCTCAACCCTAAAGTACAACTCTCATTAATCTGAGTAAGAGATATCTTAGAGAGAGATTGCTCTCTGGAGCCATTGAGAGGCTGTTCTGAAGGGCTACTCTAGAAGGTCATTGTTGCTTTTACCTTTCTTGTAGAAGATAGTTCATCTTGACTAATAAGGTGCGAGGAGATCAAGTAAGAAGAACGGGGCACGGTGGACGAAGGCACTTCAACCAATAAGCCTCCTCTACTGGATGGTTCTAATTATGCTTATTAAAAAGCCAAAATGGTTGCCTTTGTAAAAGCCATAGATCTGAAAGTTTGAAAATCTATTGTGAAAGGCTATTCCTTGCCCACTGTCGCCACTAATGGGATGACCAATCTGAAGAACAGTGGACTAAGGATGAAGAATTGGCAGCCATTTGCAACTCTAGGGCTCTAAATGTTATTTATAATGGAGTTAGCATGTTTGAGTTTTGTAGATTTTCTACATGCACTACTGCAATAGAAGCTTAGGATATCCTGCAGACTGTGCATGAAGGGACTAACATTGTCAAACAGTCGAAACTTCAAAAATTGTATACATCTTTCGAAACCATAAAGGAAGATGATGAAACTTTTGATGAGTTCAATTCGAAGCTGAATGCAATTGTGAATGATACCTTTACTTTGGGAGAGCCGATTCCTGAGAATAGAATTGTGAAAAAGATTATGCGGTCTCTTCCAGAAAGGTATGATGCAAAGGTTGTGGCCATAGAGGAGAATAAAAATATGAATACTCTCAAATATGAGGAGTTAGTTGGCAACCTTTAGACTTTTTAGCAAAACCTAAGGACTAATGGAAAATCAAAATCCAAAGGTGTTGCTTTAAGAGCCTCCAAAGAATCATTCAAGAAAATTGCTAGTGATTATGATTCTGATTCTGAAGAGATAGATCCCAAGTTGCTGTTCAGTTTATGAAGCAATTTCAGTTGTTTATGAAGGGGAAGAAAAGTGATTTGAAAATCCCTCAAAAATTTATTGAGAAGAAATCTTCTAAGGGGATTCAATGTTTTGAGTGTCATGGTTATGAACACATTGCTAGTGATTGTGCTAACAAAAGGCCAAGAAAGAAGGCTTTCAATTTGACTTGGGATGATGATACTTCTGAGGAAGATGATAAAAAATCTAAGTCTGAGAAGCCTGAAGCCAGCAAAGAAAAATTCATGGCATTCATGGCAACTTAATTTTCTGCTACTCCACCAGTTTCTGATGATGGGACTAATCAAGATGTTAGTGAGTCAAAGACAGAATATAATTGAAAAGTTGAATATCAGATATTGTTTGCGAAGACTATGAAGATGCTAAAGATGAATGAACAAGTGGCTACAAGCTAGAAAAAATCTAAAGAGCAGAATACTTGTTTGAAAACTAAACCGTCGGAAGCTCTGACTAAAGTGAGTCACTTAGAGGCAGAAAATAACAAGTTGGCAAATAAATTGATTATTGAAGCACAAAAGTGTGATTTAATTAATCACGATATGAAGATCTTAAAAGCTGAAAATATCAACTTGCAAGGATGACTCAAGATAGTTCTTTCGGAGTTGGATACTACCAAGACTTCTCTAAACAGGATGAATACGGGGTCCAAAAAGCTTGATGACATCCTGTGCAGTCAAAAGGCAAAGACAGACATGCATGGCATTGGTTACGCTGACACTACACCAAAATAGAATATTAGTAACGTTCATGGTTTTTGGTAAGTAATGGTTTTTAAGTGTAACTAGTTTCCTAACATTTTATGGGCGTTAACATTGGTTTTAAAGTGTTATATTAATTGTATTCGATTTAATAATTATTCAATCGGTCCCTAAGTAAATTTCTACATCACACCGAAACCAATTTTTCCCTTCCCCCTTCAATTTTTCCTCGCTCCCGCCCTGCTTCCGCGCTTATATCTCCCGCGCTCTGCCCTCTCCCTCTCTCTTCCTCCCTCTCCCTCTCCCTCTCTATCGCTATCTCCCTCCCTCCCTCCCTCTCCATTTCTCTCCCGTTCCCTCCTCTTCAGCGACTTATTGCTGCTCAAGATCATCAACTTCTCGGACGTTTCTCAACCTGCATCTGAGTCGCAGCGATTTCGCTGGAGATCTCGTCAGAGAAGATTGGATCTCATCAGAGAAGAACCCCATAGCCCAGGCCAGTTCCTCCACCCCATTGAAGACGACCCTCACTGCAGCTCGAGATAGGAGAGAGGGTTCTCTTTTCTCTAGCTCCTTCTTTGCTCACTGCGAAAATCCAAAGGTAGAGTCTCATGCTTTTGATTTTTAGGGTTCTCAAATATATGGATAAAGATGGGAATTAGGGCTGATTTTGTAGACTTTTTGGCTTTGGGGTTTCTTTAATTTAGAAAATTTGGGCATTTTGCTAAAAAATTATTATGCGTTTCTTATGTGGGGGAAAAGGAATGTCTTTCTTTTCTTTCCCTTCTCTTCATCTTCAATTCAAATATATGGATAAAGATGGTTGCTATAGTGTCGTTGGGGGTGTGAATCTGATAGACATGGAACTGGAAGACCATTTTTGGATGGTGATGGTGATGGTGCAGGAAGGGAGCAAGAGCACATCTATTAGACTTGTTGAGTTGTACATCATATGGGTCTGAGGGCATGCATGATAGAACCATAAGGAGACGACAGCACTATACGTATACATACGTTTTCCTGTACATTTGTCACCTTTCTTGTTAGATATGTATCGATCAGGTCAGGATTTTCTATTGGCTACTTGGGAAAAGAAAGCCACTGGCCACACCCACAAACAAATAACGATCACAAAAATGGATACTACTGCTCACAATTTGAGCTACATGGATGGCTTGTTTGATCGATAGAATTATCTTTGGGGCTTAAGTACTGGTTACACACAAACTTCCTCAGGCCATGCCCCGGATGTCCAGATTTGAGACTAAGTTTGGAAATTTGTAAGGCCCATTTTGAAAACCATATTTTTATTTGTCCTGATTTGAAAAGTCGCCAAAAGTTGTCTCCTTATCTTGTGATTTTCCCCAAGGCGATTCCAACCCAATTCTAGTGGAATTGGTAGCCTCAATATATGAAATTTATAATGCCATCCAAATTACCAAACAGTTTCTTATGTGGGGGAAAAGGAGAATGGCTCCTTCTCTGCTCACTGCGAATGGCATGGGCATGAGATGGGCTTTCTTGTCAATCAGCCCTTCAGTTCCTATTACACGTTAATGGTGGCATACACTTGTAATTCATTGTCATATTAGGTTTTGTCTGTTGTGTCTGCATTTTTATCGGTTTTGGATACTTCATCATGGCAAATGTATGTTATGACTAGCCAGCAGAGAAGCTTTCTCCGGACAATTTTTTAATTTTTTTTACAGCCAATCAGTTTGCTAGCTTTAGTTCATATTCAGTTCGTATTTGAGCCCAACACTTGTTTTGATGTTTTGACAATTTTTTGCATGCCATGTGTTTGATCTTTGGCATTTGTGGATTGCAAGCCCGAATAAAGGAGGAGGGCTGGGTAGATTGGTGGTAGGGTCTAAGAACTTGCCACACTTTCTTTACGAGCTCTCTTGTCGAAACAACCCCGGATCTATGGGTTGAGTGTTTTATCTTTTTCCTTAGTCATATGTTGACCTTGGGTGCTTACCAATCTAAAGACCTAATTGAGGGGATTGGGTTGATCATAAAAGATTTTCAGACTTCGTGGAATCTATCTATCCAAATGCCAAAAGAAGAAGAAAAAAAACTTTATGGAATCTTCAATTTAATGAGTCTCTCTTAATGATTTGTTTGAATGAATTGGGCCATTAGGTCCAGTGATTTTGTAGCCAAGTATGGAGATAAGAGTGTCTATTTTGATCTTGTGGGCATCAGAAACACCAGTGGCCAATGGGACTTGTACAAGAGATAATTGGTTTCTAAGTTGGTGGCAGGCATTTGCCAAACTTCCAACATTTAGGATTCCAATATAGGAGCCTAAAACTTAGATGGATGGATAGATGGAATTGATTTATAAATAGTAGGGTCATAAAATACAAGGAACTAAATCTATGTGAGAGCATCTAATCGACGTGGAGATATGTCAGGTATTAGATTCTATGAAGAGACAATAATATGCTAACACAACAATTCATATTCAAAGTCCTTTGGTGTTACCCTTCATGAAATTCGGGACCAATTGGAGCTCTTGCCTTGGAACCACAAGGCAGGAGGGACCCTTGTGAGTGTACAAAGACAATGAGGAATCTACATATGCTATTTTAACTTGATTGATTGTTTGGGAGCTGTTTATTTAATCTCCAAGTTTCTATTTTAACAAAAGTCAGTTGTCTTCATGTGATTTGACTATTGTTTGTTATAGACTCATATTTCAATCCTGAAGCGTCTTTTAAGTATTGATTGATGTCTTAGTTTCTTGTTAATCCATGATGGAGTAGAAAAAAGATGGTATTTTGGTAACCCAAATTAATCATCCTTTATAGGTTCTTCCACTTTTAGCTACAGGGTCATCAAAGACCTCTCCCAAACTACAAATCCTACATCTTTCTCTCATTTTACATAATATCTTTTGGAAATTCTTATGAGGTTTCCAATGGCGATGGTCCTTTGGAGCCTTCTTTAGATGGTTTAGAATAATGCAGGGCTCAAGTATTTCATATTTCTTTTAGTAATACACATCACTTTAGGTGCTGTGTCTCGTAAGAGTTTTGTCCATTTTAAATAGGTGAATCATGCTTAGGAAATAGACAGGCGGGTGTACTGAAAACAATTTCTCTCCTATAATATAATAATGATTCCAATTTCGTAAAATGCAAATTATATCACAATCTTAGGTATTACAAGGTTCTAATATCTGATTTCTCTTGTTTCTATTTCTCTTGTTTCCTTTTTTTATTTATTTAGTTTCCAAGAGAGCTCTTGACTGTATACAGACAGGATCAATATAATTTGGATAGAGAAATGTAATGATTTATGAATGCTTTTGTTGCCCTAGGTTTGTGCAAGGGATGTGACCATGAGTCTATACTTTGGATCTTGACATGAGTCTACTGTTATTTGGATGGAGAAATGTAATGATTTATGAAAGCTTTTGTTGGCCTATGTTTGTGCTTGACTTATTATTAGATTAGTCATGGTTATTTACTTCGTGGCTTTCCAAAGTAATGATTAGTAATGATTTATGAAAGCTTTTTGTGGCTTTCTGCTAGTTCCTTATTATAAGTAACCCTGACCTTTGAATATAGTGAAAGCCAGGCAAAAAACTTCTATATATATAAAATCTTAACACTAAGGCACTAATCTGTACAACTTGCTTTGTTACAGAAAAACCATTTAACTGAGGCACTAATCTGTACAACTTATTTCATTTATGCAATTTACTCTCGTCCTTGTTTGACCAAAATAAATACCCATAAAGGATAACCCAAAATGCATATAGCTCAACTCGACAACTTATTATAGGGTTACAATGAGAGTAATGAATCTTTTCATTAATTTTGCATAGTTAAATGCTATACAAAGTGAGTTAAAGTCATGTTTCTGTGTTACTTACTACAAGGTAAGACTTTATGAAACATATTTTGAAGGAAACTTTAAGTTTACATTGTCTCATAGTCAGCAGTTAGTTATTGGTTTGCATGTTTTGTTACATAATGAAGTTTGGTTACTTTGCTTTGATTTTGTTGTGTATGTTGTAGCTTCCCATCTCATTATAAATATAGAACCACGGGGCCCAATTGAATTTTGTTCTGTATCAATTGTACACTTTAATTTTCTTTAATTTTATTTGAAAGAGGAATGAGAAAGGAATGGAAGTTGTGCTAAGAGATGAAGCCCTAGCCATCTACCAGATCTGTTACAGTTATGCTAAGAGAAACGGAATTGGAAAGTTGCTGGTCATGCACTCTGTTCGCTCTACTCCATAAAACATTAGTAAGCTATGATTCCTTGTTATAAGTGGTTACTGTTCGGGTGTCTTTATGTGGCTTTGATGTTTTAAGACTTTTTTATTAGGTTGTGTGATGTGCTGTTGTTTGGACTATTACTGCTAGTATAATAAACTTGAAATTGCCATACAAATTGGTTACTTATAGGGACTGAATTAATCCAAGAGTTGGTCTCACAATGATTCCTCCTAGTTTGTGGATTAGGACCTTTTTTTGTGGCCCTAAAATAGGATCTTCCTGAAGTTATGCAAATTCCTGCATGGAATATTTTACTTTTGTGCTTCCTCTCCTCGAGAGTTCTACTTTTGCTGTTAGTATGTTTTATCTTGATTCATTTTAACCTTGCTTATAAAAGACATTGACTGTTACAATTACTTGTTTGTGTTTACTTGATGTGTTACCTACAAAATGTCTCAACCGTTTCTAAAAGAATGGATGAATGAAACAGATAGACTTGGGAGTGTGTACAGGCAGGGGGTTTCGGATTTTATTCTATTTGCTAGTGGCAAAGACCAAACATCGACCACGTGTCCTTCCCTTGTAAAAAATGTCGAAATGGAAAAAGGTTTGCATATGATTTAGTTATAAAACATTTGATTCTTTACGATATAGAATCAACATATCGTGTATGGGCTTTACATGGCGAGAACCCATATAAGGATTGAATGGTAAACCAAGTTGAAAAAGAAAATAGTGAGGCAGAAGGACTAGGGATGGAGAATTTTGTTGATGTTGCCTATGGTGTGCATGAAGAGTTAGTGGATGATTTGAATGAAGGTGATGGAAGTCAGGTCGAAGATGTTGAACACCCTGTTGTTCTAGAACCTGATTTGGGTAAAAGGTACCATAAATATAAGAAAAAAGCAGAAGAAAAATTATATCCTTTATGCGAGGCTCCTGTAACAACTCTTTCTGCAATTGTAGACCTCCATAACTTGAAGAAGCAGTATAAATGGTCGGGAAATAGTGTGAATGCACTTTTGTCTCTGTTAAAAACATGGTTGCCAGATGGAAACACTTTGCCTTCTAAGTATCCTGTGATGAAGGCAATGTTAAAAGATCTGGGAATGAAAGCTGAGTGTATAGATGCCTGCGCAAATAACTGTATGTTATATTGGAAGACCAAAGCTGATTTAACGGTGTGTAGTCAATGTCAAACACCTAAATACAAAGTGAAGGAGGGGAAAATAGGGAAAAAAGAAACACAAGAAGCGAGAAAAGTATTTAGACATTTTCCATTGATCCCAAGACTCAAAAGGTTGTACACAATACCATGGATAGCGCGTGAAATGACATGGCATGATAGAGCTACACCTTCTTGGAATTATATGTGGCATCCGATTGATTCGCTTTAGTGGAAGACATGTAAAGATGATTGGCCAGATTTTGCTAAGGAAAGGTGTAATGTCTGGCTTGGAATTGCAACTGATGGATTCAATCCACGTGGAGTTCAATCCACTGGTTATAGTTGTTGGCCTGTTTACTTGGTGCCTTTTAATCTCCCACCGTCGTTGTGCATGAAATCTGAGTTCCATATGATGTCATTGTTAATACCTGGGCCGAAAGCGCCGAGTCAAAACATCGATGTATTCCTTCAACCGCTAGTTGAGGAGTTACAACAGTTATGGGAAGAAGGGGTTGCAGCTTATGACATGCACAAAAGAGAGCATTTTACTTTAAGGGCAATGTTGGTGTGGGGCATTCATGATTTTCCGGCATATGGCAACTTATCAGGCTGCATAACACATGGTTACAAAGCTTGTCCTATTTGTGGTGATGAAACTCCGTCTATTCACCTTAGGAATGCAAGGAGGCTCGTCTACACAAATTACCGCATGTTTCTTAAATCTGATCACCCGTTTAGGCAAGGCAAATACTTAGGCCTGAAGACAAAGGAGTTAAAACCCCCTCCAATAAAGTTGAAGGGAGAAGTGATTGAGAAAAAGCTAAGCCGTGTCCACTATGTACCTGATAAAGTCTTAAAAGGTACCAAACGGAGTACTGATAATGTGGATGTGGTTGATAATGGAGATGATGAAGATGATGAAGATGATGAAGTTACTGAGGCATGGTATAAAAGGTCTATTCTTTTTTATTTGAAATATTGGCCGAAACATACAATTCGACATGTTATTGATGTGATGCACACTAAAAAGAATGTCGCAGAACACCTATTAAATGCAATTTTGGACAAGAAAGGAACAAAGGATACAGTACAGGCGCGAGAGGATTTAAGAAAAATGGGGATTCATAGTGGCCAATGGATGCAAACAGACCCAATTACTGGGAGATCTATAAAACCAAAGGCCCGATTTGTCTTGAATAAAGATGAGAAGTTAGAGTTTTGCAAAATTTTGAAAGACTTGAAGCTTCCTTCAAGGTTTTCCTCGAACCTAAAAAACATTGTCACTTTGAGTCCTCCTGGTTTGCTTACAATGAAATCACATTACTATCATGTGATTATGTGTTATTTGCTCCCGGTTTTGCTTCAACACGCTTATCCAAAACACCGTGACTTGCGAAGAGCTATTCACCAGATTAGCTTATTCTTTAACCTCCTTTGTTTGAAAGTCGTCATCAAACATGAAATTCAAGCTGCAAAATACATGGTTGCAGAGGCATTGTGTGTGTTGGAAAAATATTTTCCAACCTCTTTTTTTGATATCAGCATCCACCTCATGGTTCATTTGGCTGATGAAAGGTTAATTTATGGACCTATTTATCCCAGGTGGATGTTTCCGTTTGAACGGTATGTATAATTCCTTTATTTTTTATTTGATTTTTAGCTGCAACTATGACGAAACAATGAAGTACAATTTTGTGTTTTTTTAATTTAATAGGGCAATGAAGGAGTGTAAAAATATTCCCAACAATAAACGATATGTCAAAGGCTCCATTGCAGAGTCCTATATTGCTTCTGAATCCGTTAGGTATGCTATGGAGTACATGCCAAATTCACGAGATGGAAACCACAAAGCTACTCGTGAGGCATTTCTAGATGAAGATGGCGAGTATAGTGATGAAGGGCCAATACTTGAGGGTAAAACTGTGATCCTAGGCAAGGAACAATGGATACAAATACGTAGATGGGTCCTTTTTTGACTAGACATTGAAAAGCTTGATGAATACTACAGGTTTGATTTCTTGACACATTTGGCTTAAAAACTTACTACTCTAGAAAGTTGTAAATACTTGTGTCAAACTGCATGAACAATTTGCAATGAGTATCGTGCCATGCAAGAAACTACTCGTGGTAAAAGAAAAGGAATAGCAAAGACAGAAGTGGAGATACAGACTGAGTTCATTGCCTGGTTATATGACAAGGTATTGTTATATATATTACGCTTAATATGAATTTACATCTAGTAATTTTATATTCCTAAATGGCGGTTTTTGTCATTTCACAGTTGTTGGCTGCAAAAGACACGGACTGTGACTTATGGCGATTTGTTGTGGGACCATTATTCAAAGCTAAAACGTATAAAAAGTACCGTATTAATGGTTTTGTGTTCTCTACTAGATCGCATGACGAAACAGTTGCCACATAAGACTGTGGTGTTTGTATGAATGCAATCACTGCATTTACATCAAGTAGGAAGGACAAAATTCCCATTAATGCATCGACCAATTGGTATGGGGTTATTGAAGAGATAATAGAGTTGGACTATACGACCTTTCATCATGTTGTCTTTTACTACAATTGGGTGAGGGTGGAGGACAAGACCAATGGTTGTAAACTTTGTTCATATTCTAATTTGGTGATGGTTAATCTCAATAGGCTAAAGAGTATCAATAATTCTTTTGATGAGCCGGTGATTCTAGCATCTGAGGCTAGTCAAGTATTTTACTCGAAGGATTTGAGAAATCCTAATTGGTGGGTCGTCATACATTCGCCTAGGTGATTGACATGTGAAGTGGATGATCTAGATGCACCAACTGTCTTCCAATCTATTCTCGATGACCAACCTAGTTTGGAGTCGTTGATGCAAAGTCTAACCTGATTGTAATAGTTGCACACTTTTATTAATTGGTGAGACGTACTTTTACATGCAAAATTTCTCATTTTCTACATTTAGATATAAATATTCATTTTCAGTTTGCTTTAGATATAAGTTTCTCATGTAATAGTTTCTACTAACAATCCTTTGTCAAATAGTAGGCTATTTTACAATGGCATCAGGTCAATCACGCCTTATTACTTCCCAACCTTCTAGTTCAGTGCCACTTCCATCTCATAATTCAACTTCGGGAGCCTCACCAGCAACAGGAACCATTAGTAAGTTACCTATAGAGTTCAATGTGGACGCATTGCCGTGGGTCCTAACCATGCCAAATGGAATTCTCGTGTTGGTCATTATGTTCGATTTCGTATTCCAATTCATTACAAGGACTGGAGGAAAATACATGGAAACTTCAAAAATGATGTTTGGAATGAAATAATGGTAAGGTTTACATGTACATTTGATGTTTTGGATACATGTATCCGACATTTGCTTATGACTAATCTTTTTTCCTAAAGATAAGTGCTGAAGATCTAATCTTTTTTACTTGTTGTATGTATAGCAAGAATTTGAGCCTAATGTTCCCCAATCAGCGGCACGCCAAGCAGTAGAAAAGGACTTTCCCCAAAAGTTCAGATCAGGAAAGTATGCCTTAGCGAAAGAGATTTTGAGTAAGTGCGGGGGTGTGGAAGAAGCTATTGCAACATGTCCATTGGGTAAAGATCCAAATCATTGGGCAATGTTTTTTAGAAATGAGAGTACTGATGAAGTGAAAGCTAGAAATGCAAAGAATGCAGAGAATGCGAAAAAGAATAAATATCGGCATACTAATGGGCGGAGCACATACGCCCATATGTTGGATAAAATGGTAGGTGTCTATTCTTGCACCATTAAATTCTATTCTCTTTATCCCAACAACTAATGAAGATTGTTTTTGTAGGATAAAGAAGATCCTAGCAGAAAACATGGACGGGTAGATAGTTGGAAAAAAGGACATGAGCGCCGTGATGGGACTATATTGGAGAGTGCTCGAATTCATTACGTAAGTTCTAAAAAAAGAAGATTAATTCTTTTAATTTATATTACTACTCATATCATTGGTTGATAATATAGGAACAAGTTGAGGCTGCTCAAAAAAGAAGAAAAGAAACAAGCTCGAACGGTGAGGGTAGTGTATTTGAAGCAGACTTGGATAACGATGAATTGGCTGAAGTCTTTGGGCCCGATAAAAGCAGTAGAACTCGTGGAATCTGCTCGACCAAGTCTAAGAACCAATTGTAACGTACAACTATTGCAAAGGCATTACTGCAACAAGCAAGCTCTTCATCCAATTCTGAGTTGAAAAGGGAACTGAATGAGATGAAGGCATCCATATGTAATGTCATGGGTGTGTTAACGGTGAGTTACATGTGCCTCCTTGTATTTAATATCATTTATATATAACTAATTGTCATCTCCATTGTGTCAGGATGTACTTAAGCTCATAAGAAAATGGAATGTCGAGTGCTCAAACCGCATGCGGGACAACACCACCCGAAACTGAAGTTGGTTCCAATTCAGTTTGCCGTCAGACTCAACGAAACTTAAAGGACATGTTTGACTCTATGAATCCTTCTCCTGGGACGCTTGGTTCTCCATCGAATGTAACCTTACTAGATAGGAATGGTCTTGCGGTTGCTAAGGGTTATGTTATGACAAAGACAGCTGGAATTTGCCATGGCAGAAAAGTTCTCACAGGTGAACAAAAAAAGTCTAAATTGAGAAGTCTTAGTTGGTGATGCTCTTGTTTACGACGGCCCCCAAGATGGAATAAGGTATTTAGATGGTTTTAGTACAGGAGGGCCTTTGATTTGGCTAGAGTCAAGGATGGAAATTTCTTAATTAGTTGTTTTGGATATGTTTATTGACTTATTATGTTTAACTTGAACTCATTGGCTAGTTTATGTTTTGAGTGCATTTTGCTTGATATGGATGTAAGAACTTATTGGCTTGTTCATTTGAATGTGTTTGCATGTTTTTTATTTTATAAATATTAATTTGGATTGCTTGCTTGTTTGAATATTCAGGTTCAATCATGTATTAACCCATTTTTAACTCCGCCTGGTGATAATCAATATCATCGGTTTGATATTGGTTTCAACTGCTGGTCCAAAGCCCAGATAAAGGAGGAGGGAGGATGGTGGTGCCTTGGACAGCCCTACAAACCACATAATGCTATTGGGACGACCGCCTGTAAGAAGGTAATGCTATTGCAAATTTGAAGAAGCAATGACTATATATGACCCCTATTTTAATTTTTTTTTTTGCTGTATCAAAATATAGGTACTTACTTATTGTTGTCTGTGCAGGGCTTAGAGCTTGGCATTGAACCTATTGATTTACAGTCGGTGAAGCTCATAGGTGCTTAGCTCTTCCATTTTAATGATTCATTTTTTTATTTTTTTTTCTTTTGGTGATTGGTAATCCCTGATTGTTTGTGGATTTTTCAATTTATAGGACTATTGCATGATATTGGTCATGGCCCTTTCAGCCGCTTGTATGAGCGCGAGCTTCTTCCCTGGGTTCTTAATGGATGCAAATGGTAATCCTTTATCCCTATCAATTAAATCTTGGTACCAATAGAAATTATGGTGACACAGTTACTTTTAATGGGGTTCCTAATGTTGTTGAGTCTTCAAACCCAACGTACTCTCAGCTCATACATTTGTAAGAGGTTAACAAACAAGACAATTAAGTGTCTTCCATGGAAATAGGCCCTGCCAAGACGAGTTTTGATACTAGTCAGGAAGTGACTTTATATACACATGTATATCAGTATACATGAATTTGGAATTCTTGATTTTTAGGGACAGAGGTTTGATGAATGGCTGTATATCAATATGAATAAAGAAACAGGCTTGACTTCTCCTTAATGGACTGGCAACAGGTCTGTTTTTTTTTTCTCTCTCAATGGACTGGCAACAGGGCTATTTTTTTTTCTCTCACTCAATGGACTTGACAAATCAGGCACAAGCAAGGAAAATGGGTGGACAATGCCTGAAAGCCAAACCGGCAGTGATGTCTATCACCAGTTAAAGTTCTGCATACGTGAGAGCCTGTGGCAGTGCTGGGATGATCCCTATCTTTTGATGTTTTCTGGCTAAGAGGCTGATGCTGAGCCAAATTTGGTTCCTATCTGTGGGGTCTATGAGGGGATTGATGTAAAATATGGTTCCTAACTGTCTATTTTGGGGCAACAACCTGGAGTTTTTTCATTCTTCCATCTGCTAGGTTTTTGTGCCACGTGCCATCTATTATAACCCATCATATCAACATTTTGGAATTATGGAAACCCAACTGTGGGCCACACCTATACAAACTGAAATTCCAAGGAAGCTGTACATATTCTGGGATGTAATATGTTTTCCTTCAGGTTGTTTTCATCTTAAACATTCCATCCTTTCTATTTTGAAACTTGCTTTTATAGCTATAGTAAACTTGAGTTTAGTGCTTATTCAGAACTGTGGGCCACCACCCTGCTTTTCAGTTGCCAAAAGTACAGATTCTTGTAGTGTGGTGCAGCAGGTGGGCTGTGCAGGGTGGGTGTGTGCAGGGTGGTGCAGCAGGTGGGTTGTGCTAGGTGGTGCAGCAGGTGGGCTGTGCAGGTAGGTGTGTGCAGCGTGGTGCAGCGGGTGGGCTGTGCTGGGTGGGTGTGTGCAAGGTGGTGCAGCAGGTGGGCTGTACAGGGTGGTGCAGCAGGTGGGCAGGTGGATGTTCAGGTGGTGGAAGAAGAGGAGGCAATGGGTGTGCAGGTGGATGACTTTTTAGTTGTTGCGCTCAAAGATTATTTACACATTGGATGACTTTTTTTATTTTATTTTCTCCATAAACATCAATAGATATGCTGTTGGTGGCAATTTTCTCCATCAGTCCTAAGGCATGGACTGGTCTCCTTTTATGGCTTATATTGGCACCTGTTGCATCCAGATGGGGTTTATATTGGCACCTGTTTATATTGGCTAGTTTATGTTTTGAGTGCATTTTGCTTGATATGGATGTAAGAACTTATTGGCTTGTTCATTTGGATGTGTTTGCATGTTTTTTATTTTATAAATATTAATTTGGATTGCTTGCTTGTTTGAATATTCAGGTTCAATCATGTATTAACCCATTTTTAACTCTACCTGGTGATAATCAATATCATTGGTTTGATATTGGTTTCAACTGCTGGTCCCAAGCCCAGATAAAGGAGGAGGGAGGATGGTGGTGCCACAGTTCTACAAACCACATAATGCTATTGGGACGACTGCCTTTAAGACGGTAATGCTAATGCAAATTTGAAGAAGCAATGACTATATATATGACCCCTGTTTTAATTTTTTTTTTTTTTTTGCTGTATCAAAATGTAGGTACTTACTTTTTGTTGTCTGTGTAGGGCTTAGAGCTTGGCATTGAACCTATTGATTTACAGTCGGTGAAGCTCACAGGTGCTTAGCTCTTCCATTTTAATTAATGATTCATGTCTTAAACTGAAAGAAGACTAACACTATATATAGGTGGCATGGAACATAATCTATTAGTCCTAGAAAGATTTTATGCTTGATCCAAAATCAGCTAACCTCAACCTTATCATAACAGATTATTACCCTACAATGTTTCTGTTTCTTTTTACTCTAGTAACATGTATTTGTGCTAGTTATGTACTTTTTTATTCGAGGTTACATGAATCAAATCTAATTTCAGTTGTCTGTTCTTCATCATATTCCATAAGTTTGGAGTAGGATTCTGGAATTTGGACGACCAAATAGGATTATTATGGAATGCTTTTAAATTGAACTCTGGATCTTCTTATTGAATTTCTGATTATTATTGCTTTTTTTCTATATAAATCATATTATCATGCCTGATTGAACTGCCTTGGTTCTATTTCAACCGTGTCAGAGCCCTGAATTGTCCTTCTCCTTTGGTGTCCTTGAATACATTTGAGGCCCTAATTGGGCCATGGGCTGGCCTGCATCAAGGACATGCCTGGCCACTATGGGCAGTTTTTTGCTTTTGAAGTGTTCAGCAGGTTGTCACTATGGCCACTCTGGAGTCTGGACGTTATGTCAATGCTAAAGGTTGGAACACAAAGGCACTACAACAAACCAACTAAATAGGACATGAAAAAGAAAAGGCGAACAGGAAAGAATTATGTTTCATCTAATCAAATGACAAACAATATATAAAAAGGTCACTTTAGATTGCTTCATCTTTTTTACATGGGTTCCCATATTTATAGCATGAAGCAAACCTCTCAATTAGTAAAGCAACATAGGCTTAAAAATTAAAATAAACAAGAAGTAAAACGATAAAAAAATATGAAATACCCATCTAACTGGATATCTTTTCTGAGATTTACAGTCGCAGCGATTTTTTTTTTTTTTTGAGAAAGAGAGAGTGGGATTAAATATGAAACACTCCTTTTGCAGGCAAGTAGATCGGGACTGCGAGTTTCTTGATCAGGAGAGAATTATGGACTACAGTCTTTTGGTGGGTCTTCAT
Source organism: Litsea cubeba (assembly GCA_012931725.1). Lineage (NCBI taxonomy): Eukaryota > Viridiplantae > Streptophyta > Magnoliopsida > Laurales > Lauraceae > Litsea > Litsea cubeba. The sequence continues at coordinate 47,329,057 of CM022953.1, forward strand.
TTCAGGGAAACATCACTGTTGAGGGATCCATCGAATGAGGGTAAGGCATCCTCTGTTAAAACCCCAATGGGTTCTTTCTTATGCCGTTCAGTACTAGTATTCCTTATTTTAAACTAGCACTTGGTGACAGTTGAAGAATGGCTTGTTCCTACAAACAGCTGAGAAATGCTAGATCCTTTGTTGCAGGTAACGGTGAGACTAAATTATTGAGTGATGCCGGTCCTCATCTTTCTAGAGTAGAGATGGATCAGCTTCTCTACCACCCCGCACAGTATGGTTCAGTTAATACAAACACTCAGTAGAATTCTCGATGGGAGATTTTCAAAATCTTCAAGTTCTCAGGCTACGATACTTGCAAATGTTTTGATCAAATAAAAATTTTCCTTTTCTTGGACGTTTACGAACTAACTTTTAACAACACTGCCACCACCACCACCTTTTGGTTATATGTTCCATACATGAGTACTAATTTCTAACAGCCATTTCTAGGTGTGGAGGCTGATTACGAACTTTTTCTTCCTTGGAATTCTTCCTTGGTAAGTGTTTTGGCAATTTTACTTTCGGATGTATTGGAATGTTCCAATTGTTACACTGTTTATTTTTAATATTACTGCTGCTGCTTTTTTTATTGTTACTATGGACCTGGTCTACTGGTTAGATGCGGTTAAATATAACTGAGACCTTAGGATCCGGATCCGAACTGGAATGAATATAACTAGGGTTTGGTTCAGGTTCTGGTAAGTTGAGCATTATTGAGATTGGGGGTTTAATGATACATTAATGGAAGAGGAGGCAGTGGGTGTGCAGGTGGCTATGTGCAGGGTGGTGCAGCAGGTGGACTGTGCAGGGTGGGTGTGTGCAGCAAGTGGTGCAGCAGGTGGGCTCTGCTGGGTGGTGCAGCAGGTGGGCTGTGCAGGGTGGGTGTGTGCAGGGTGGTGCAGCAGGTGGGCTGTGCTGGGTGGTGCAGCAGGTGGGCTGTGCAGGTGGGAGTGTGCAGAGTGGTGCGGCAGGTGGGCTGTACAGCGTGGTGCAGCAGGTGGGCAGGTGGGTGTGCAGGTGGTGGAAGAAGGGGAGGCAGTGGGTGTGCAGGTGGGTGTGTGCAAGGGAACCTTGTGGTGGAACTTAGAAATTTTGATGATAAGAAAACATTATTAAAAGTGACGAGTCAGACCCAAGTGATCCGAATCTGATGGTGAGTCGGGTCCAAGTGATCCTATCCAAGCTCAAGTGACCCGACCAAGGATGATAGGTCACGCCAAAGAACTCGATCTGTCAGTTCCGTTGAGATCCAATTCCATCCGCTGAAGCCTAGGTGCAAGCCCACGAAGAGACCAAGTCAGGCAGCCACGTTGCTTCGGAAACAGTTCCGCTCCTACCAGGTCCTACGGAGAGATATTTCACCTGCCTCGTCGAGCGCGAGGGTAGTTCGAGGGTTCCAAGGGCAAACGTTGTAGAGGAGCGTCCCCGTCTGTTAGGGTAGACTATAAATCAAGAGCCCCACCAGCACTTCGGGGCAACGAAGATCTTCCCATTCACTTCGACTCTTGTATTCCTCTAGTTTGTATCCCGAAATCATTGAGGAAGTAAAACACCACATGCAATCTCTGCCTTTCAGCAGTGGAGGTAGGTCATTTTGACCGAACCACTATAATCCCTTCTCTCTCTTCTTAAATTATTGCATTTACTGCATTTATTACTTGACCGGTGGTGTCCGAAATCCTATTTTGGTATCATCAGTTTGGCGCCGTCTGTGGGGACGAAAATCAAATACTTTCAAAATCATGGTGATCAGCACGAGATCGGTAAGGCGAGAGGACAATCCCATCCAAGCTGTAGGTCTGGGTCCTTATAGGCGCCCAGACTCCCCTAGGCAGGGAAACAATGGTCCTCCACCGGGTGACCCTGGCCCGAATACTCTTGCCCCTGCTCCCACTCCTCAGCAGATGTTGGAGACCATGCAGCAGCTGGTAGCCCAAAACCAACGAGTCTTGCAACTCGTCCTTGCGTGACAAGGAGGAGTTCAGTTTGGAGGAGCACCCCAGGGAGGAGCACCCTTTGGTGATGTACAGCAAGAAGTGCCAATCCCGAGGCAGGCTCCACGGCGACAAGCCCCTCACCCGGGCGCCCATCCCCCTGGCGCCCAGGGTAGGGGAGCACCTCACCCAGGCGCCCAGGGTGGAGGAGCACCTCACCTGGGCTCCCATCCCCCTGGCGCCCAGGGAAGAGCACCTCACTTGGGCGCCCCTCATCATGGCGCCCAAGGTCGAGGAGCACATCACGGCCCCCATGGCCGAGGAGTACATCTGAACCTCCATGGTGCCTCTTCAGGAGTCCCCCAAGTTGCCCCACAAGGGATACTCTTGGTCGACCCTCAAGGCCGCGCCCATCACGAAGTTCCTCCACCCCCTGGTGGAGCCCATGGAGGATTTCCACCTCCTCCCTTCAATTCAGACGGGGAGGACTCTCACTTCCAAGAAGGGGGAAGTGAGAATCACAGCATTAGAGATGAAAGTTATTTCCCTGGTCCATCCAGGGAGTTTCACAATCACTGGGAAGAAAAGATCAGAGAAATGCAGAATCAACTGGGCGATGTCTTCAATGCAATGAAGGCCCAAGCACCGGAGACTGTGGATTATCTAGTCGGGCGAATGGATACACCGTTTAAACCCGATGTGGTACACTACCCACTTCATAGGAAGTTCAAAATGCCGTCCATGGAGACCTTCGACTGAAGGAAGGATCCATTGGACCACCTGGAGACATATAAAACCAGGATGCAGCTGCATAATATCCCCGACGAAATTATGTGCAGGGCTTTCCCCACCACTTTGAAGGGCTCCACTCGGCAGTGGTTTGCCAATCTCCCTCCTGCATCCATCGCCACATTTGGAGAGTTGAGCAAATCCTTTGTCTCACACTTCATTGGAGGACGTCGCCACCAGAAGCCCACACACCTGCTCAGCATAAAGCAGGATAAAACTGAAAGCCTCAGGAGCTACCTCACTCGTTTTAATGAGGAGGTACTTCAGGTTGAGGAGCCCGATGACAAGGTGTCCATGACTGCATTCCTAGGAGGACTTACGCTCATCGAGCTTCCTCTTTTCAGTAATGAAGTGCCCTCCAAAGAGCTTCCCGGAACTACTGGCGAAGGCCCAGAAGTACATGAACGCCGAAGATATTACCAGAGCCAGGCGAGGAGAGTCCTCCAAATCGGTGGACAAGGGAAAGGAGCGGGAAAGAGGTGAAAAGAAGGAAACAAGCAACAAGCGAAGCAGGACAGAGAGGGTACCCGCCAGGGACAGACTCGGTCCTGCACCGCAAAGAGATAGGCAAGTGTTTACTCCCCTCAATGCCATTGTTGAACACATCCTATTCCAAGTACGGGATGACCCTACAATAAAATGGCCGGGGAAGATGAAGTCCCCTCCAAACCTGCAGGAACCCGAACAAGTATTGTCGCTTCCATCGCGACCATGGCCACGACACTGATGACTGTTATGACCTCAAGAGCCAAATCGAGGATCTCATTCAGCGTGGTCATCTGCGCTAGTATGTTGCTGGCAGGGGGCAAGCACTGCCTCCACCACCGCCTCGTCATCCAGAGGACCAGCAGCCGATCAGTGAGATCAGGACTATCGCGGGAGGACTAGCGGAGTGTGTAGAGTCACACTCTGCCATGAAAGCTCATGTCAGAAAGGCAAGACATCCGGATGATGAAACACGCCCGTCCAAGGCGCCCAGGCACGGAGCTACCGACGAAATCATATCCTTCTCGGATAAGGATTTGGAGGGGATCCAGCACCCCCACGATGACCCTCTAGTGCTCACCATGACGGTCGCCAATTTTCGGGTGCGTAGGATCTTGGTGGATAGCGGCAGCTCTGCAGATATCCTGTTCTCAGGAGCTTATGACGAGCTAAAGCTGGGCCGGGAGAGGTTGTAGCCTGTCAAAGGCCCCCTCATCGGATTTTCAGGGGAGAAAGTATATCCCCTGGGGGCAATTACTCTGCCGGTCACAGCGGGTGCAGCACCCCGAAGCTCCACTATAATGGTCGACTTCCTGGTAATAGACTGCCCCTCAGCCTATAACATTATTTTAGGGCGACCAGCTCTTAATGCCTTGAGAGCCGCTCTCTCCACCTACCATCTCATCCTCCGATTCCCGACCCCGAATGGAATCGGGGAAGTAAGAGGGGACCAGGTAGCAGCGAGGGAATGCTACGTCTCCTCAATGAGGGCCAAGAAAATGCAGGGGCGTTGAAAGTTGAAATCTTGGACCCGAGAGACGACACCACTATAGAGAGAGGAGAACCAGTTGAAACACTTACGCCTGTCGTCTTAAATGAAGACCTTCCTGACAGAAGAGTATACATTGGCTCTTCTCTTTCTGAAGATTTGGTCCGGAAGCTGACAAATTTTCTGCGGATTAACATGGATATCTTCGCATGGTCACATGCGGATCTCGAAGGGATTGATTCCGATGTCGCCACTCACCGCCTCAATGTCGACCCTCGCCACAAGCCTGTTCGACAAAAGCTAAGGGGCGCCTCCACTGTAAGGGCCCAAGCAATGGACATAGAGGTCGGGAAATTAATAGAGAATGGGGCTGTCAGGGAAGTAGCATACCCTGAATAGCTCTCAAATGTCATGATGGTGACAAAGGTGAATGGGAAGTGGCGCCTATGTGTGGACTTCACCGAGCTTAACAAAGCATGTCCAAAGGACTGCTACCCGTTGCCGAGGATTGATCTCCTCATTGATGCCACAGCAGGACATGAACTGCTCTCCTTCCTGGATGCTTACTCTGGATACAACCAAATTAACATGCATCCCCCAGATCAAGAAAAGACGTTGTTCATCACCCCGAGAGGAACCTATTGCTACAGGGTTATGCCTTTCGGGTTGAAAAATGCAGGTGCAACCTACCAACACCTGGTGAACAAAATGTTTCGCTCCCAGATCGGGCGAACCATGGAGGTTTATGTGGACGACATGTTAGTGAAGAGCCTCGCTGCCAAAGATCACATCGACCATCTCCAAGAAACTTTCGATCTTCTCCGGCTCTACCGCATGAAGTTGAATCCTGAGAAGTGCGCCTTTGGCGTTGGATCGGGAAAGTTCTTGGGCTTCATGGTCGACCAAAGGGGAATAGAGGCGAACCCTGATAAAATTAAAGCTATACTGGACATGAGGCCGCCCACTTCCACCAGGGAGCTGCAGCGCCTCAATGGAAGAGTTGCAGCACTTAACAGATTTGTTTCCAAGTCTGCAGACAAGTGCTTGCCTTTTTTCAAACTCCTCCGAAAAGCTTTTGAATGGGGACCCAAAGCTGAGGAAGCATTCCAGAAGCTCAAAGCCTATTTAGCTACTCCTCCTCTTCTTTCACATGCTACACCCGACGAGGTATTATATTTATATCTATCCACTTCCCCCTCAGCAGTCAGCTCTGTTCTCATTAGAAACCTTGATGGAGTGCAAAAGCCCATCTATTATGTAAGCAGAGCATACCAAGGGGCAGAGTCCAGGTACTCTGATTTGGAAAAACTGGCGCTTGCCCTAATCTCAACGGCAAGGCGCCTACAACACTACTTTCAGAGCCATTCAATTGTCGTGATTACTGATCAGCCCCTGAAAAGAATAATGGGAAAGCCGGATGTATCTGAGAGACTGGTCAAATGGGCAGTAGAACTTGGTGAGTTCGATGTCCAGTACCAACCAAGAGCAGCAATCAAAGCGCAAGCCCTAGCCGACTTTGTAGCTGAATTCACATACGCTGAGGGGAAAACGAATGGATCTACCAGTATCTCACCATCAAGCCCCAACGCGCAAGTCAATCTGCAACCCACGGAAGATATCTCTTGTGGCACACAGGGCTCCCAGCCTCGTCCTGATACAGAGACCACGGGCGCCCAGGGCCCCCTGGGCGCCCAAATTCCCCCGGGCGCCCAAGGCCTCATGGGCGCCCAGCTTGTTTCTGGCGCCCAGACCTCCTCTACCCTGGGTGCCCAGCCTATTCCTGGCGCCCAGGCCTCCTCCTCAAGCATGGGCGCCTAGACCTCCCCTACCATGGGCGCCTAGCCTATTCCTGGCGTCCAGGCCTCCCCCTCAGAGCCGGGTGCCCAACCTGTTCTTGGCACCCAGGAGACCGCTTCACAAAGCGCCGAAGAACCCCTGCGTGTTAAGCCTCACCCAGGCGATCAGATTCCCTCGCCACAGCCACTTTGGAGACTATATGTTGATGGCTCGGCAACAAATGAAGGAAGTGGAGCTGGCTTCATCTTAATCAGCCCTGACGGTACGCCAATCAAGTACGCGGTGAAGCTCCACTTCATTGCCTCTAACAATGAAGCAGAGTATGAGGCCCTCCTCTTTGGTCTGAGATTGGCGATCGAAATGGACGCCCAGTTCCTAACCACTTACAGTGATTCAAAACTAGTGGTAAATCAAGTAAATGGCGAGTTCGAAGCAAAAGAGGCAAGAATGCAGGACTACCTCGCCATGGTAAAGAAATTGATCCCTCATTTCCAAAGCTTCCAGATCTGTCACATCCCAAGAGGGGATAACATGGCTGCAGATGCACTCGCCAAGCTCGCCTCATCACTAGAAGCCTCATCTGCCGAACCGACACTCATTGGGCACCAATTAGAGCCGAGCAAGTTAGATGTGGCAATTACAAACATCAATTGTGCAACGGATGAGTCAAACTGGATGATCCTCATAAGGGCGTACCTCCAAGAGGGTACAGAGTCGGATGATCCCCTTGAGGCGAAAAAACTCCAGATGAGAGCTTCCAAGTACATTTTACTACAAGACACTCTCTACAAAAAGGGCTATTGCTTACCTTTGCTGCGCTGCCTATTGCCTGAGGATGCTGACTACGCCCTTCGTGAAATTCACGAAGGAATCTACAGAAATCATTCTGGAGGACGCTCATTGTCCCACAAAGCACTCAGGCAAGGATTCTTTTGGCCAACCATGGTGAAGGACGCCAAAGAATTTGCCAGAAAGTGCGACAAGTGCCAACGCTTCGCCACTGTACCGAGGCAACCACCAGAGGAGTTGACACCAATTCTGAGCCCATGGCCTTTCTCCAAATGGGGCATTGATATTTTGGGCCCTCTTCCGTTGAGCAGAGGACAATGTAAGTTTGTAGTCATCGCCATTGACTACTTCACAAAATGGGCGGAGGCAGAACCCTTAGCAAAAATAACAGACTCAAAGGTAAAAGACTTCATCTGGAAAAACCTAATCTGTCGCTTTAGGATACCTCACGCTATTGTTAGTGACAATGGCAAGCAATTTGATAACAAACTCTTCAACAACTTCTGCTCCGACCTCCAGATAAAGCAGCCTCATTCCAGTCCGGCACACCCATAAGCAAATGGGCAAGCAGAAGTCATGGTGAGGATAGTCCTTCGCAATCTAAAGACGAGGCTCGAAAGAGCAAAGGGTCTTTGGGTCGACGAGCTCCCAGGGGTGTTATGGGCATATCGAACTACACCAAGAACTGCTACCGGGGAAACCTCTTTCTCTCTCGCATTTGGGACCGAGGCAGTCATCCCTGTCGAAATAGGGGTACACTCCTTAAGGGTCCACCTCCATGACGCGGTCACCAACGAGGAAGGACTCCGCATCAACCTCGACTTGATAGAGGAGGCTAGGGAGATGGCTACGGTCCGTAACGCGGAGTACAAGCGGCGCATGGCAAAATACTACAACTCAAGGGTGAAGCCTCGTTCTTTTCAAAAGGGAGACTTAGTCCTAAAAAAGGTCATCCTCGCCACAAAGGACTCTCGCGAAGGAAAACTAGGACCAAACTGGGAAGGGCCGTACCTCATCACAGAAGTAGTAAGGCCAGGCACCTACAAAATCCAAAATTCTAACGGAAAAGTCTTACTCCATCCATGGAACGCGGAGCACTTGAAGAGGTACTATCAGTAGCATTATATGGGAACCAGAGTAGTGAATGTGTGGGGCTCAAGTTGATTTTTTCTATTTTCAATTGACATTGCAACGAGTAATGGATGAATAAGACATTCTACATTTTGTGAAAAATATATTCTTGCATTTACATTCAAACAGTTAGGCCATCAACTGCCTTTCTAAAAAAAGAAAAGAAAAATGCAACAGCTAAAGCACCCTGACACTAATCACTCTCATCGCTATCTCCACCATCCTCGCCATCGTCCTCGAAATCGTCCTCAACATCGTCAGAACTCACACTACCATCATCAGGCGCCTCAGTCGCCACGAAGCCTGAGAAATCAATATCTGGAAAGGCAACAGAGATCTTCCCTCGGAGCTCCTCATAGCCGTCAATAAAGGCATCAGCGATACCATCCTCTAGGTCCTGCTCAGCCTGAGAAGCTCTCTCATGTGTCGCTTTCATCTCTGTCTCCAAGGCTGCCTCTCTGAGCGAAGCCCTCTCGCGGGCCTTCACAAGCTCAGCCTCACTGAGTGAAGCCCTCTCATGGGCCTTCAAAAGCTCACCCTCACTGAGCAAGACCCTTTCGCGGGCCTTCACAAGCTCAGCCTCTACCTCGATCGTCCTCTTCTGGGCTGCTAAAATCTCGGTCTCAAACCTGGTCGCTCTCTCGCAAGCCGCCGTAAGATCAACTTGGGAAGCCCTCCCAGCAGCTTCAAGGGCAGAAATCCTTCCTTGAGCAGCAAGGAGCTCCTTCCGCATACTCTCCTTTTCCTGTTTTAGCCGACTGAGAGATTGAGCCTTGGAAAACAAGACGACCGACGCAGTGGAAGCCTGAAACAATAAGAGACAAAGAAAATGAGAGAGCATACATAAAATAAAGGTATGGAGAAGGGGAACGGTAAACCTTTACCTGAACCAAACCTTTTAGGAATGAATCTATAACTCCCTCTGAGCCCAAAGAATTAACCTGTGTAACCTGAGGACTCGACACAAATCTCTAGAGCCTTTCCCGGATCGTCGATGGACTACCAGGCATGGGGCCAGGCCGAGTTGATCCCCCTGAAGTTCCAGAAGGTGGGGGACACGAACCAGGGGCAGAAGGTGTAGCTGGAGAAGAATGGTCCTGAGTGGCAGGCGTGGCAAAAGGAGTCGCCGGTCGAAGAGACGCTACTGGTGGCCCCGCTGAAGAAGTAGATAGGAGAGAGCTCACATTGAAAGTCAATGGTGGAGAATTCCCTTTTGAATCATCTACCCTCGCTATCTTGGAAGGAGGGGTATTTCTCCTAGAAAGGCGAGCTCCAATCGCCTCTCTGCTTATCACTGCAGAAGCACAAATATTGCTTAGATAAAAAAAAAGTTTGTGGTCAAAGCAAAAGGAACTACCTTTTCTCTTGGAAGAGGAAGTCCCTGGAGAGGGTCCACCAGCCCTACCACTCTCTTTGGAGAGGAGATCGCCAAAATCTTTATTAGGATGATCTTTTATATCCTGCAGTTTCCGCTCCTGATCCGCAGAAAGCACGGGGGACTCTACAGAAAACAAAGGAGAAGAAATGAGCATATGGATGCATAAAAATGACAGGAAAGAGCAGCCGGTGAATACCTAATCTTTTGGCGTCAGCCCATCGTATGGGCACCAATGCTCGGTCTGTCTTAGAGGCCCACTCTCCGCCAATGAAGAAGAAGCGTGATTTCCAACTGTGGCAATTGGAACGTAGGCCTGTGATCAGCTTGCAACCCCTGGGGGTAAGATAGTACCATCCCCTATAAGGGGCTGGAGACTCAGTTAAGCTATAAGCGGCATGGAACTCTATAGGGGAAGCATCCTCCCTATGTATCTACCTCCATAATGCGAGAAAGCCGATGAGAACTCTCCACCCATTGGGTACTAACCGCCCCGGCATCAGTGAGAAATAGTGGAGAATGCGGCAAACGGCTGAAGACAAGGGGAATCTCAGTCCTGCTTCAAGCATCTCCCCGTAGATGGCGATATCACCAGATGAGCCATCACAAGCCGGCTCGTCCGTTTCAGCCCGCCGACACATAACAGTGGGAGGAATGCGATAAGATACTGTGATCTTGAAAATGTCATCATCAGTGTTGAATACGTTATAGATGGTACTCACTTTGGATCCATCGTCGTCTACAACGACCTTCCCTTGATACCTTTTTCGGCGAGGACGCAACGTATCCCGCGCTGTTGAAGCGACTGCCACCTTTTTTCGCGCTGCCGAGACCAAGTCGACGCTCGATCTTGATCCTCCCGCGCCCGAGTAGCTGGACATGCCCTTGCCCGCTGCCGGGCGGGCGCCTACTGCCAGGTCGCCACTCGCAGCCTGGAAGACGGCCACTCCTGCTGAACCAGATCCGCCGCCGCCCGCAGCATGGCGGGCAGCCCGTCCAACTCTTTGCGCAAGGGCGCCCGCATCCTCGCCCACCAAGCCCGCAGTAGATCTGCCCTCGCCGAGCAGCACCGGGGCGCCCGCAGCCTGGCAGGCGCCCGCAGCCTGGCAGGCGCCCACCGCGGCAGCGTCGCCCGCACTACGGACGCCCGCAACGCCCTGCAGTGTAGCCTCGCCCAGCGCAGGGGCGCCCGCAGCCTAGCGGGCGCCCACCGCGACGCCCTCGCCCGTGCTGCCGCCCACGACGCAACCCAACTGCGCAGGGGCAGATCCACCTCCGCCCGCAAGATCGCCGCCCTGCAGCACGGCAAAACCCTCGCCCGTGCTGCCACCCACGACGCCGCCCAACTGCGCAGGGGCAGATCCGTCTCCGCCCGCGAGATCACCGCCCTGCAGCGCGGCAGAACCCTCGCCTGTAGGGACGCCCGCGACGTCGCCCAGCGTAGGGACGCCCGCAACCTGGCGGGCACCCACCGCGACGCCCTCGCCCATGCTGCCGCTCGCGATGTCGCCGCCCGTGTGGGCGTTGCGCAATGATCCACCGTCGCCCGTTGCCTGGCGGGTGCCCGGGCCGGAACCACTTGCGCCATAGCCTTCACTACTGCCGCCTGTCGCCATCTTTTTCTCTCCCAATGGTTTTTCTGCAGAGGCTAGTGTCTTTCTTTTAAAGAAATAATGCTCTAGGGCTTATTTTATAGCTTGAGTTTTCAAAGAATAGTAGCCCAAGCCGGGAGGACTCTCCGAGATACATATCTACAGGAACTAACAGAGTTACAACCAGGAAAAAGAAAGATTTTGTAGGGAGACGAGATTGGAATTTACCAATGCCCCCTTTCAAAAAAAATTATTTGAGCACGGGGCATTGGGGGGCAAATGACGAGTCAGACCCAAGTGATCCGAATATGATGGTGAGTCGGGTCCAGGTGATCCTATCCAAGCCCAAGTGACCCGACCCGAGGATGATAGGTCAGGCCAAAGAACTCGATCCGTCAGTTCCGTTGAGATCCAATTCCATCCGCTGAAGCCCAGGTGCAAGCCCACGAAGAGACCAAGTCAGGCAGCCACGTTGCTTCGGAAACAGTTTCGCTCCTACCAGGTCCTGCAGAGAGATATCTCACCTGCCTCATCCAGCGCGAGGGTAGTTCGAGGGTTACAAGGGCAAACGTTGCAGAGGAGCGTCCCCGTCTGTTAGGGTAGACTATAAATCAAGAACCCCACCAGCACTTGGGGGCAACGAAGATCTTCCCATTCACTTCGACTCTTGTATTCCTCTAGTTTGTAACTCGAAATCATTGAGGAAGTAAAATACCACAGGCAATCTCTGCCTTTCAGCAGTGGACGTAGGTCATTTTGACCGAACCACTATAATCCCTTCTCTCTCTTCTTAAATTATTGCATTTACTGCATTTATTACTTGACCGGTGGAGTCCGAAATCCTATTTTGGTATCATCAAAAAGAATATCGTCAGAGCTTTGTGTGTGTTCTTAGAAAGACTTCTATAAATCAAATGGGCTTCTGGTTCGTGTAGAGCTCTATTGTAGATGTCATGGAGGAGGAGTTAGCTAAATCACTGGATGTATCTTTTTATGTTAAGAGTGCTAACTCGGTGGCTGATAGATTTGCCAATGAAGGAGTCTATCATCAGAGCTTGTGTGTGTTTTGTACTATTTAGCTCATTTTAGATAACTTTGATCATCATTCCCAAAAAAAAAAATGTCTCCTAGTGGATCCAGTCGCCTGCCATTCTAACATATTTGGCATGAATATCCAGCCATTATTAGAAAACACAAAAATAAAAATTCTAATGGTGGTACCATTTGTCTGGTTATGGACCCCCTTTGTTGCAAGCAAGTAGCACTCACTCCGAAGGATTAATAAATCAGCCAAGTCTTAGTTGACTTGGACTTGGCAGCGACTGGGTCATAGCCAACCGACCTTGGAAATTGAACCTTGAATTGTGGATTCAGGTGGGTTATTGATGTAGCTCACAAAAAGCCGATCTACAGGTACAGATTGCTTTTCAGCAAACGAGCAGCAATCTAGTCTCTCAAAGGATGCAATCCCAAAATAAATTGTTACGATATAGAGGATAATCAAGTGAGAAATAACTTTGCTATATTCCAACACAGAGAATTGCAAGTCCTTAAATTGAAGAAGCAAGGTTGCTGTATTTTGATAAAATACAAAAACATTCAAGAGTTTCCATGGACTTGCTTACATTTCCGTTTATATTCAAAAGACTACAACGGATCTAGCCTAGATAAGTGCTATTTGAATTGTGAAAGTTCTAATTCACAGTTGTAGGTGCAGAAAATAATGACCCACAATAACTGGGGTGCCTTAGAGGACTTACCCAAGGTGGTAAAGATTAGGTACCATCCGAAAGCCTGAAAGAGAAGAGCAAACGGTCAGAGGACCCTGGCCTGGGCGGCGCAAGGCTCTCCGATGCCAAAGTCAGTGAATGAACTGGAACAATGGAAGGAGAGGAAGAAGAGAGGCAGAGTAACGGCTCTGTGGGTTGAATTGTCCGTACCTTGCTGGTGGTATGAGGCCCTATTTATAGAGGCATGGGTCGTATCTTCGGATGATATCCTGGCGTGGGTCCCATGGCTCGACTGGAAGTCATGATCAGCCCACAAAGTAATTAATGCGGTCCAATCCAGCCCACTCTGCATTTAATGCCAGTCGGATCAGCCCACATCGCATTAAATGTGCGTCTTGTTGGGCCAGATTGTGTTGGGCGCCTTTGACGGTTGAGGAACCATCGGATCCGCCCTCGGGCCTTGCCCTGATGTGGCTTCAGCCGCTGGATGCCGCCCTGTCAGTGATCTGGCGAAGATTGTGAACGGCTGGATGTCGCATCTGTCTCACTAGCTCGCGCCCCTATTCCTCCACGTGCCTGATGACGTGGGGGATGAGGGGCGCGAGTGGAGGCTCTTTCCCGCTTTGGCTTTCGTCCCGGCTCCTTCGGCCGAGGTGGAGCTTTCTGCCGAGGTGGGCACATGGAGTAGCCGAGCTCAGCGCTAGCGGTCCGGACCTGCTTGACTTCGGCCGGAGCCCCTGTCCTGGTAGCCGGGGTGAATCTGGTGCCACGTGGGCGGCACGCGGATGGCACGTGAGAATGCTTAGTCTCATCTGATGGCTGTGATTAGCGTAATCCTGGAGTTCTGGAAATCTCCCCACACAATTGCCCCCTAGCTTTTAACCTCTTAAGCGTCCCAGCCTTTAGTGGTCGAAAGCTAGAAAATCTGTCTGGGGATGCGGCGATCATTGCCTGTTGTCGTTTCAACTTTTCTGAAGCAATAAATGCTCTGCCCTGTCCGTCCTGGGAAGCGAGTCGACGGCTACACGCGTAGCCTCTTCACTGATTGCGTTGTCTCATTGATGGGACGGGCACGGGCTGCGAAGTCCGCCTTTTCGATTTCCAAAACGGTATTCAATCGAGGGTTCCCTTTCCATAAATAGGGTCGTCTTCTTCCTTTCTTGTTTCTGATTTCTTTTCGCCTTTGCCTTCACCTTTGATTTCTGCTCTGCTGCTCGAGATCTCTCTAGCGAGGACGACCGTAGGACGTGCCCGGATCTGTTCTTGATTCGCCCCTTCATCTCTGTAAGTTGCTTCGTGCCTCTGTCTAGTTTTTCTTGGGGTTTCGCGACTTCTAGGGTTTAACTTCGCTGTCATCCTTCTTAGACATGGGCACCCCTAGGTTTGAGTTAGATACTGAAGAGGGCATAACTAGGTTTAGGGCCGCTTTCAATATTCCGGAGGGAGTCCTCCTCAAGCCGGCGGACTCCGTCGATTATGCCACGCTTCGCTGGTCCTGCGGCTAGATGTCGTTCCCTCTGATCTCCGTGATCGAGGGCGGGGTCAGATTTCCTCTGCACCCCTTGCTTAGGGCCTGCCTTAGTGCCTGGTCTATTACCCCGTGCCAGCTGATGCCCAATGGCTATAAGGTCATCATGGGCACGGCGAAGCTGAATGAGATTTTGGGGACCAACCTGGGTGTCCATGATATCGAGGATACCTATGATATCTGCAAGGCTGGGGAAGGGAAATACTATCTCCGGGTGAAGCCGCAGCGAAGAGGCTTCGTCCTGGCCTTGGAGGATTCGAGTAAGAATGCCGAGGAAACTTTCTTCTGTGTGTCGGGGGACTGGGAGTTCGGCGCTGGCGAGAGCAGGAGGCTGATGGTCCCTCGTCGCCCCGGGACTGTCCCAAGTAAACATCGCTTCTTTTCTCTTACTTGCTTTGCTTGATCTCGATGATGCCGAGCTGACACTCTTATTGTCTGTTGTGCAGAGGCAGGCGCGAGGCGACGCCGAGCTACGAGTGAAGGCTGGAGGAGGAACGTCGACGACATCAATAAGGTAGAAAGATACAAGGGGCACGAGACCAGGTCGGCTTGGAAGCTGCTCGGGTACACGCCGAGGTACCATGGCCACTATAGGAGAACCGGAGTAGCCGAGGAGGACGAGGCGCATCCTGATCGTCCTGCCGTCTCCGTTGTCATGCCTGCCGGGATCCCTTTGACCGATCCTGCTGCGAGCCGAGCTGCGTCTGGCGCCGAGGCGTCCACCTCTAGTTCGGAGTTACCGAACCTGACGCAGATAGTGGACGCTTATTCTCCGATCGGGAAGAAGGTATGGAGGGAAGCTCAAGGGCGCCAGTTGTTAAGGATCTGGCGGCCAAGTTCAGGCAGAGGTCTTCCTCCTCTGCGACGCCATCATCTGCCAGTACCCGCGCAGCTTCGGGCTCGGGGGGTGCTGGCGCCACTTCTGCTCCTGCCCTTGCTCCGAGCGAGGGAGTGCGGCGACGCTCGCCGGATCGCCCGAGGGAGGGGTCCCCGCCCAGGAAGAAATCCAAGGCGGGGGAGAAGGACTCGGGGGCTGAACAGCCTCCGAAGGGTAAAACTCCTAAGCGGGCCCCCGGAGTCAAGGCTCCAGCTGAGAAGAATGCGCCGGCCAGCAAGTCGACTAGTCGGGGCGGCCCGCGAGCTCACCATCTCGGTAGGGCAGGGGTCCAGATCGGCTTCCGGACCTCGAACTGCCCCAGCGGCATGGAGACCGAGGATGGAGACGCAACCCAGTAAGCCTTTGAACGTCGAGGACCGGCTGATGGGGAACGCCGACGTCATCGGAGCTCTCGCCAAAGCCTGCGCTCTGCCGCGAGACATGGAAATGCACGAGAAGTTTGATAACGAAAGCCTGATGGTTTCGGCGATCCAGGCTAATCTTCTGGTAAGTGTCTTCATCGCTCTTCTTCAAGTGGTTTAGCTCGACTGCTCTTGTTTGATCTACTTTTTCCCTTTGCAGAACGTGCAAAGGCTCCTGGCCGTGGTGGGGAGGAGTGACAAGAACGCCGTGAGGGTCACTCAGCTGGAGTCTGAGAGGGACCGGCTGAGGAAGGAGCTAGAAGAGCTGAGGAAGGGAATGGAAGGGCTGAAGAAGGCTAGCGCTGAAGAGACTGCTCGGCTGGCGTCGGCTCTGGCTGATGTTGCCGAACTCACGTCGAAAGCTAATCAGCTGAAAGGCGAGGTCTGGGCGAAGAACAAGAGGACCGCCGAGCTGGAGTCGGAACTGGCCAGAACAAAGTCTGAATCGGCGGCCGAGGGGACGAGGTTGCGCGGGGAAGTGCTGGCCGGGCGCGCTGAAATAGAGAAGTTGAAGACGGCGAATGCCGAGCTGGAAAAGGAGAAGGCTTCTCTACTGTCCGAGGCCCAATCCGCTTTCCAGAATGGGGTGGACCATGCCACAGAGCTGTATGAGAAGCAGGTGGAGGAGATCACCTCTATTCTGTTCGAGGAAGGATGCTTGGCCACACTGAGGCGTGTGGGGGTTCCTGAAGACCACCCTGTCTATCGGGACTTGCCGAAGTATTCGGACCCGGCTCCTGAGCCGAGCCTCGCTCCTTTGGCCGAAAGCGCCCCAGTCGAGGCCCCTGCAGTCGTTCCCACTCCGGATGCCGCTCTAGTTGCCCCAGCCCCGAGCGACGCCCCGGTCGCCAGCGATGCTTCGGCCGCGCCTCAAGGCGAGGCCTCTTCTGCCCCTGCTTCGGGTGAGGTACCGGTCAAAGCCCCATCTGCCGGCGACACTCCAAGCAAGGTTACGGTCGCGGCCGACGCTGCTGGTCCATCAGACACGGTGATCGACCTGGTGGAGTCGCCGAAGCCACAATAGCCTTACCTTTCTTCTCTTGTAAATAGCTTTCCGGCCTGTAGTACTCTTTGCTTTTAATGAAAAATGGGGCTTCTTTACTTGTGCATTTTCTTCTGCATTTTTCTCTCTTTCGTCTCTTGGTGTGATATTGAATGCCTTTAATGTGATGCGTGACCCTAGAGAGAGTCGAACGGTCTTCATAGCTATCTGTGCCGATTCTCCGTATTCCGGAAACCATAAATAGCAGTAAGCATGGTGATAGGGCCGATGAGGGAAACGGGCGAACGTCTCCACGTGGCGCCATAAGGATCGCTGGTCAACAGACAGGAAAACGTGCGTCCCTTGTAACGCGTGGGAGACTTCGCCCCATAACTTCCTTCGGAGACTGAGCCCTTCTTCTTCCTATAAGTAGAGGTGGTAGGCTCGCCATGGGAGAGGAAAAGAAAAGGAATTAGGATAGCTTAATTCACATAGACGTAGGAGCCATGTTCAGCAGACCTTCGGAAATATTGGATCCGGGGGGGACCCCTGCGCCTGAGGACGGCTCTCTCCGAGGGGGGAGGCCCGTCGTGGTCTGCGCGCTCTCTGAAGGAATTCCCCGTGGACCACGCGCTCTCTGAACGCGGGTCCATGGCCAACCGTCCCTGGTCCGGTTGCAGGGGAGTCTTCTGCAACTGTGGGATGGTGGCGCCCTCTGCGTCTGGCGGTCCTGCAGGGTCCTGTGTCGCAACGCGCTCCCTGCGTGCCCCCTGCGGTATATCAGGACCGCGGAGCTGAGGGTGGGATTGAGGCCCCGCTGGACCTGGGGGCTCTTCAAATTTTGGTCTCACTAACCGGAGGGTGTTGAAGAGCTCAGCGAGGTCCAGGGCCTCCGAACTGGAGGGGCTCTTGAATGCTTTGGTCTGACCAACCAAAACGTATTATAGAGCTCTGTGAAACTCAGAGTCCCTCAGAATCTCCAAGCAGCGGACCGGAGTCTTCGAGCCTGCAGCCTGAAGAGTCGATGAAGATCAGAGCCTCCCAGTCTTTGCTTCTTTTTCTGTTTTTAGAGGACTGCGAGCCTCCTTTCTGTACTTTGTTTTCTTTTCTGTAATCCTTGTAATGAAGTGGTTACAATGAATAAAAAGGAAGAGTTTTGTGATCACTCGATCTGTGTTACAGTGTTTTTGTATTCTTTTTTACTTTCTTCGCACTGTTTTGTAACACTTGTATTTCTGTGCTGTTTTTTTGCACTTCAGTGCTTGCACTGCTCTTTCTTTCTTAAAAACTGACCTTGGCCGAAATGGCTAGCATTGGCCGAGACGAAATGCCATGCGCCGAAGTGGATCCAGAATCCCGCTGGTCTAGGCTTTGTGAGCATGCGCCGAAGTGGATCCAGAATCCCGCTGGTCTCAGCCGTGTGAGAGTGTAGGAACTCGAAGCCTTTTCCAGGGCGGTAGACCCGGGGCTTTAGGAAACGACTGAGTGTAGGAACTCGAAGCCTTTTCCAGGGCGGTAGACCCGGAGCTTTAGGAAACGACTGAGTGTATGAACTCGAAGCCTTTTCCAGGGCGGTAGACCCGGAGCTTTAGGAAACGACTGAGTGTATGAACTCGAAGCCTTTTCCAGGGCGGTAGACCCGGAGCTTTAGGAAACGACTGAGCGTCCGAGCTCGAAGCCTTTCCAGGGCGGTAGACCCAGAGCTGCCGGAGTCAGTCAAAGAGAGATGACAGATTGATGACAGGGTGAAAGCTGCTTTCATTGATTCTGAGATTCATTACATCTTTAGAAATAGAACTTCTTTAAGTGGGATGCATTCCACGGCCTCGGCAGTGGCTTGCCCTCTAAGTCTTCGAGCTTGTAGGCTGATTTTCCCGCCAGTGAGACTACCCTGAACGGGCCATGCCAGTTTGGGGCTAGCTTCCCTTCGTTTGGTTCTTTGTCAGCTGGCAGGGTCTTTTTTAGAACCAGCTCTCCCACGGAGAATCTTCTTTCTCTGACATTTTGATTGTATGCCCTGGCCAGCTGCTGCTGATAGTCGGTCAGTCGCAGGGCTGCTGCTTCTCGGCGCTCGTCTGCCAGCTCGAGCTCCATTGCCAGGTTCGTCTCATTTCGGCCTTGGTCGACCAGCTCTGTCCTCAGGGTGGGAAGGCCGATTTCTAAAGGAATGACCGCCTCCATCCCGTAAGCCAGAGAGAAAGGTGTTGCCGAGGTGGACCTCCTTGGAGTTGTTCTGTATGCCCATAGCACGCTCGGAAGCTCTTCTGCCCATCTTCCCTTTGCCTTGTCCAGTCGCTTCTTCAGGCCAGTCCAGGATCACTTTGTTAGAGATTTCGGCCTGGCCATTACTCTGCGGATATGCCGGAGTGGAGTAATGGTTCCTGATACCGTGTTCTTGGCAGAAGTCTTTGAAGGACTTGGAGTCGAACTGGGTCCCGTTGTCCGAAATCAGGGTCCTGGGGATGCCGAACCTCGTTAGGATGTTTTTCCAAACGAAGTTCCTGGAGTCCCTGTCCGTGATGGAGGACAACGGTTCAGGCTTCTATCCATTTTGTGAAGTAGTCTGTAGCGACTATCAGCCATCTCTTATTCCCTGGACCTCGGTGGAGAGGCCCCACAATGTCCAGGCCCCATTGAGCGAAGGGCCATGGACTAGAGAGGGGACTCAGATCTTGCGCTGGCTGATGGAGAGAGTGGGAGAACTTCTGGCGCTTCTCGCACTTCCTGGCGTACACCTGCGCGTCCTTTTGCATGTAGGGCCACCAGTAGCCCTGGCTTATTGCTCTGTAGGCCAGTGATCGACCTCCTACGTGACTGCCGCAGATTCCTTCGTGGATCTCATACAGGAAGTCGTCCACCTTGCTCGGGTGGACGCATTGGAGGTATGGACCTGTGAAGGATTTCCTGTAGAGTTTGCCTTCGGGAGAGAGCCAGAATCGAGCTGCCTTGAGTCTGATTCGGTGGGCTTCAGTCTTGTCCTCAGGGAGCTGGTCGTCCTTCAAGTAGGCGACGATTGGATCCATCCAGCTCGGGCCGAGATCAGCACAGAGAACTAGCCGAGGTGAGTGGAGCTCTAGGCTTGATCTTGATATCGACCCGACCTCGACAGTCCTTTTCTTCCCTGCTTCGACGGCAGAGGCCAGGTTTGCAAGCGCATCTGCGTGCGTGTTGGTATCTCGGGATATTTGCCTGACCTCGGCTTTCTGGAAATGAGACAGCAGTTTTTTCGCAAGGGCTAAGTAGGCCGTCATCCTGTCGTCCCTGGCCTGGTAGTCTCCAGCGAGCTGGCTAGTTACCAGTTGAGAATCGCTGAAGATCACCAGGTGCTGGGCTCCGAGGATTTGGGCGCTGTTCAACCCTGCTATCAGTGCTTCATACTCTGCCTCATTATTTGTTGCTTTGAAGTCCAAGGTGAAAGCCTGCTCTATGACCAGACCCTCTGGCGATTGGAGGACTATGCCGGCGCCAGCTCTCTTGGAGGTGGACGATCCGTCGACAAAGATCTTCCATGCCGAGGCGGGAGACTGTTCGACCTCGGTCACTTCTGGCTCGTGCCCTATGCCCCCCAGTTCTGTGCCGAGCTGGGTCGGAGCCGAGTTGGGCGAGACGAACTCAACGATGAAGTCTGCCAGAATCTGGGCTTTGATCGCAGTTCGGGGACGGTACTGTATATCATACTGCCCCAGCTCAACTGCCCACTGTCGGATGTGAATTTCGACCCCCCCAAAAAAAAAGAAAGAAAGGGGAATTTTGCGTGGGGAAATCTTTATTCGTCTATATATGCTATTTAAATTTTACATCGAAAATGAGGATTCCGACTACCCTCAAAATCAATGGATCACGATCGCCAGCTACGGATACGGCCGTAACACCGTTCTTCGACTAAAGCCGAAGAAATGTGGGGAAAAAATAAGTGGGTGGGTTCTTCCTCTCGTCTAATGTGCTGCCGGCAACACACGACGGTTGTCCTGTCACATTGATTTGGGTCTCTTTGGGTCTTTTTAATATAGGGTCAAATTAGGGGTCATGAGTTAAAGTCCAAATAAAGGTTAATCCTCACACATCATAATCATAATAAATCCAAGTAAAATAAAGTAAGTAAAATAAAGAAAATAAATGGGGGGAGGTGCCAAATATTTAAGAAGAGGATTGGCCCCGTTCCGGGTACCCCCTTCAGATCCCTTGGCAAAATAAGGTTTAAAGGCTGACTTTTCAAATCAAAATGATGATGCAAATGAGACTTTGACTTGTGATTTCTGTGTTTTTCGTGTGCGATACACGAGTGATAAAAATGAAAGGGCCGATGGGCCGTAATTGATTGGAGATGGCCGATGGGCCGTAATTGTTTAAAGGTGGCCGATGGGCCGTGATTGTTTAAGGGTGGCCGATGGGCCGAAGTAAAAGTGTGTGTGAAATCACTCATCTCTTCTCGTTATTCTCATTTATTCAATTTTAGAAGTCAGTTCTTCATTTCCTTTTATCATTAAGTTCAATTAAATATCTGGCACCTGAGGTGGAGGAAGAAATAAAGGAAAAATCTTTTTGGGTTTATTTGTTGGTTTTATAGTTTTTATGGATTTTTGATATGGGGCTAGAAGGGCCTAACTAGGGGATTTACTTGGATTTACGTAATTAATGCTTTATTACTGATCATCGGATTAACCTTAACCTAAGGTCCTAGACCGCCCACATCAGCTTTCCCAATTCCCTAACGGAACAGGAAGAGTGATGGGGTGAAGCCTAATGCTCTAAACTACCTAACAAGGTAATCCAATTTGATCCTAGGGTGTAAAATAGCCTAAGTTTGATAGTTCCTGCGTCTAAGCAGTTTGTTGAGTAAGATCTTAATGATTCAATTTGTTGTGAGTTGTGGTTCTGATTGAGAGTGGTTTAGAGATATTTTAAGGATCTGGTTAATGTGTTCTTCTATATTTTAAACTTATGTTATTTTTAACTTAAATCAGAATTCTAAAAAGTAATCGAAAATCACAATTCAAGATTAAAACAGGGTAGGCCACCCAGGGGGTGAGCCTATCCTAACAGTTTATGCTTTTCAGACTTTTCGATCTCTTTTCAGAATTCCGGGGGTTTTAAGGGCTATGTTTTTACTCTGAGAAATGTTTTAATGTCTCTGCTGTTCTAATGTCAAAGGTGATGCGGGTCCGGATTTGAAATAAAACGAGGATTCGTGTTTTAGTGCAAGTGGAAGGATAGGCACCAAGGGTGGCGCCCAGGTGGATTGGCAGGATGGGCGCCCAGGGAGTGGTGCCCAGGTGGTTTGCCTGTGATTTTGTGTTGTGCCGGATAGGAATTTAATTATGGTCTGTGGATTCGGAGATTAATTTAGGTTCTGGTCTTAGTTAGTTTAAGTTGTAAGGTGTTTAATTATTAATTTTTAGTTGAATTGGTTGGGTAGGGTTGAAATGTAGGCTAGGCGCCCAGGGGGTGGTGCCTAGGTGAAACTGGCAGGATGGGCACCCAGGGGGGTGGCGCCCAGATGATTGATAGGATAGGCGCCAAGGGATTGGTGCCTAGGTGGAATCTTTATGGTTTGGTCAGTTCCAAAGGGTTTTGGGTATTAAGTCCGAATCGATTAAGGTTCCAAGTGTTTTAAGGTTAAAGGTATTATGTTATGTTGATTCGGATTGGTTTGAGGTTTTAATTAATTAGGTTAAGTTGTGAATTTAGGGCTTTTTATGAAAAGGAGTAGCTGGGCACCCAGGGTGTGGTGCCCAGATGGATGTGTTTTATGGTTCGGTTGGGTTTTGTGATTCTTTGGTCAATCTCAGGTTTGAATTGATTTAAGGGTCTAGGATTTGATGGAAAGTGTTTATTCGTGTTCAGTTGGGGATGAATCGGGTTCCAATTAATTGGGTTTAATGGTTTTCCTAAGGAATGGACGGGCTAGGTGGAATTCACAGGCTGGGCGCCCAGAGGGTGGTGCCCAGGTGGATTGACAGATTAGGCGCCAAGGGGGTGGTGCCTATGTGGATTGACAGGCTGGGCGCCCAAGGAGTGGTGCCCAGGTGGCTGTCTTGAGGTTCGGCTTGGTTTTGACGTTCTAGGTTGATTCGAAGTTGGGTTTGTGGTTTAATGCATTTGGATGAAAAGTATCTTTTAGTATTCAGTTGAAAAAGAATTAGATTTAAGTTAATTAGGTTTAGTTTTTAATTGATTGGTTTCCAAGAAACGAGTAGTGTAGGCGGAGCTCACAGGCTGAGCGCCCAGAGGGTGGTGCCCAAGTGGATTGATAGGCTAGGCGCCCAGGGGGTGGTGCCCAAGTGACTGCCTTGTGGTTTGATTTGGTTCGATGGATTTAAGTTAATCCGAGGGTGAATTGATTAGAGTCTTAGGTTTCTTAAGTCCTAAAGTGTTTTAGTGTGCTAATTCGGGTTGGTTTAATTAGAAGTTTCAATTAGAAATTTCTTAGTAAAGGGATAGGATGGGCGCCAGGGGAGTGGTGCCCAGATGAATTGGAAGGCTAGGCGCCAGGTGAGTGGTGCCCAGGTGGATTGGAAGGCAGGGCGCCAGGGGAGTGGTGCCCAGGTGGATTGGAGAGTATGGGCGCCCAGGGAGTGGTGCCCAGGTGGATCTTTTTAGGGTTGTTAGTTGTGTATCTTTTAGGTAGATTCGAGTTTAAGTTGGTTAAGATTTCAGGTCTTTCAAGTTAAAAGTATTTGAGTGTGTTAATTAGGGTTGGTTAAAGTCTTAATTAATTAGATTAAATTTTAAATAGAGCCTCTTAGGGAATGAATAGGCTGGGCTGCCCAGGGAGTGGTGCCCAGGTGGATCTTGTCAGCAGGGCACCCAGGGAGTGGCGCCCAGATGGATCTGGCAACAGGGCACCTAGGAGGTGGCGCCCAGATGGATCTGTTTTAGGGTTTTAATTAAGTTCTTGGTTATTTTTAATCCGAATTAATTAAGGTCTCAAGATCTTTTGGATTAAAGGTATTTATTGTATTAATTGATGTGAGATCAGAGCCTTAACTAATTATGTTTAATCCTTAATTAGGGACCTTTAGTGAATAAGCAAGTTAAGCTCAAGAGAGGAGAAGCGGTTCCCTAAACAATCTTAGTGCTTCCTTAGTCCAATTTCAGTCCAAATCAATTAGATTGTTTGTTCTAGGGTTCTTAATGATTTGGCAATTCTTAAGTTAATTAACTATGATATTTTAAGGTTTATCCTACTTAGGCACGAGATTTGATAATCTAGGCTATCTACCTACTATTTTTGGGTTTTCTTTGTATTTTTTTAATTTGTTTTTGGTTTCTCCTCTAATTTACTAGAGAGTAAGGGAAGAGAAGAAATAGTTTTATGTTTTATGATTTTTTGTTTTTTGGGTTTTTTATGACTTTATGTCTCAGATGATATGGTGGTGTGTGATAAAAACAATAATTTGAAGTTCAGAACATATCAAACAAGCAAACATATCATTGTTATGCGATTTCTAAATGAACTAAATGCGAGAGATCGAAACTTGTGCACAAAGGTGGAACAGTCCACCTAGGCGCCACACCTGTGGTGCCTACCCTGCTCAGTCAGGGTTTTCAAAGATTCGCAATGAATGCACAATAGTCTTAAGATTTTCAACACAATTTCCGATATTCAGTAACTGATGCGGATGTCCTAATGCGAACTACTAATGATGCAACTAACAAATCTACGAGAAAATGATGTAATAAGTAGAGATCTAAAACCCAAACCCTTTCTCGGAAGGGTAGGCGCCCAGAGGGTGGCGCCTAGCCAAACAGAGATGGTAGGCGCCCAGTGGGTGGCGCCCAGCCTTCTGAGATAGGCTTTTCACAACCTCCTCGATCTAAATGAGGATGATGATGCTATAAATGCGAGATCTAACCTAGTTAAGCACTTAAAACTACGAAATCAATGCAGATCTACACCACTAGTATGAATCTAAACATGTTATTAATACGATGAGATGCTGATACCATTTTTATCAAGAACTAATATAGATCTATGATGCATGAATGATCCTAAGCATGTTTCTAAACAAAGATGATGATAAAATGCAGCAGAAGAATAGAAAGATCTAGGAATACCGGTTTGAATCACACTTTTCAAGTTCCTAGAACGAGGCTTACGCGAAGAACCATGGCTTCTAGTTGAAGATATGGAAGTCTTCTCCTCTATTTCCCCTTCTTCTCCTCTAGATCTGAAGCTTTCTCTCTAATGGTGGCTACCTTTCTCCTTTTTGCTTATTCTCTATACTTTTCTCTCTTTTTAGGGTAGCTCCCTTGTAAATGAGGTTAAGAGATCCTTAAATAGAGGTTTGGGATGAGTTTAGGAGGGCTAGGGCTTCATTAGTTCGTGTTTCTAGAAGGTTTCACGCATCCCAAGGCGGCTTAAGTGTTTTGGGATAAATTAGGGTTTGGAAAAGAGGCTGGGCGCCCATGGGGTGGTGCCCAGGTGACTGCATAGGGTGGGCGCCTTCCCATTCCTTCTTTTTTTTTTTCATTTTTTTTTTAATCTCATTGCTGCTGCCATTTCAGGTGGAGAACGAGCAAGGTGAGGAGAAGAAGGGGGAAAGAGAGGCAGCCATATATGTGGGCTCCACGACCTCTCTTCTTTCTACTACCCCTTTTTTTTTGTTTTTGAACTACGACTGCAGAATGGGGGTTTTGGGCCTGACTTTGGCCATGGATGCCTATGGAATTTGTGGGTTTTGGTGAGGGAGGAAGATGTGGAGTCAGCTTAGCTATGAGGCTTGTAAACCCACTCCCTTGATTCAAGTTTTGGAATGTCTCACAGTGGGAGTTTCGGGCTCAATCAGTCTAAGTGGAAAATAGGCAGCCACTGTGACTAATTGGGATTGACAGGATAATGAGAATGGCCATGATGAATCTTTTGATTTTTTTTTTTATTCAGATTGATATGGGGGAATTATTCGATTCGTGACGTGACCATGGATTTTGGGGTGTGTAGTTAAGAATGAGAGGGAGAATTGAGCTGGATTGACTGTGTTTTCATTTTATTGTAAGTCTGAAACATGTGTCTTAATGAGGTTAGTTTGGCAAGTGGGATCTGTTTTAGTCTTCAGGTTGGATCAAGGGTCATGGTCTTTGGCTTCCTTTTTATTTATCTTTTAACCAATGGGGTTCATCACCTCTAAATCAGAAACACAATTACCACCTTGGGACCAGTTTGTTTCTCATGCTTATGTGGACTGATACGTTCTCATGCTCAACTTCTCATTCTAATTTTTGGGCATGGGTTTGTCAGATGGCTAGGACTAAGAAGGCTATTAAGCGCGGCCCTACGCCGATGGATACTCTGGAAGAGTTTGGGGCAGAACCAGTCATTGCTCCCCCGAGAAAGAAACAAAGGGGTGAGGATAAGTTGGAGAAAAAGCCCCATCTTGCAGACGAGATAAGAGCTGGCCGGGTAAATTTTTAGCTGCCTCTATAAATCTATACTTGGTTGGTTTTTATTATCATTGACATTCTTCCCTTTATTGTTTGCAATGCAGCCTGTCCCTTTTGCTCGGGCTAGGGTGAGTTGGATACAGATGAGGGATTGGTGGATCGAGCTCCCCGATCGCCTGAAGGATCGGGTGCGAGCGATGGGCTTTGGAGACTTCATGTCTATCGTCGCCTTCCGCACCGATCGTGCTCTCATTTGTGCTCTCTCCGAGAGATGGAGAGATGAGACACACACATTCCATTTCCCGCCGGGGGAGATGACGATCACCTTGGAGGACATCGCGCGGTGCTGGGGTTTGAGGGTGACGGGCCTCCCCGTTTTCTCAAAGGCGAGTGATGCCAAGGCCTCGATCATTCGGTCACGTCTGCATAGGATGTTCGGGGCACGCCCCCAATCTGGTGTGGGTCAGATTGATGCCGAGTGGCTGAGAGAGGCTTATAGTCCAGAGAGGAGGAGGATTCTAAATAGTAAGTATTCCACTACTGCCTTTCTAGCATTGTATCCTTTGTATTCCATTGTTTTTGCTAATCACTTCTCCTTGCTTCATTTCAGAGTGGGCTCGGAACCAGGCGGACTTCTTTGCCAGGTTGAGGGCAAGGATACCGGCTTTGGGAGATCCGCCGGTCGGAGGTCATGAGGGAGGTCCAGTTCCCGCAGCGGCCGAGGCTAGGGTTGACGCTGGTAAAATTCAGTTCCTTAATCCTTTTTGAATTGGATCTTGAGTTGGAAACTCCCACGAGACTAGCACATTTTGTATTTACCATTTGTTGATAGTATCCACAACTTCTCTGACAGGTGAGGGCCCTTCTTCAGGCGGATCCCGATATGCAGGTGGCCCCGCTGATGATGATGTAGCAGTGGTGGAGGCCATTGATAGTGATGAGGAGATGGATGGGAGCGATGATGATGTGGATTTCCACGAGTCAGAGGGCGAGGTTGTCGCGTCTGACGATGGAGATGATGAGATTGATGACGGGGATAGTGAGGATGAGGGGGTGAGGCCTCGCCGGGTCACCGCTATCGATATTGACGAGGGAGGTGATGGTGATGTTGGTGAAGGTGACAGGGGGGATGATGCCGGGCCTTCCAGAGGTAAATGCTCAATCTGGCTTTCTTCTACCGATCTCGGATGCCTCGTATTTTTCAACCTTGTTCTTCATATACTTTCTCTTTTGGTTTCAGGGTATGATTGGCGGGAGGTACCAGTCGATGGATATACCCGTCGAAAGAGGGTAGGGATACCATGTGAGGTGTTCCAAGTCGCGAGTGAGTACTGAAATGTTTGGTAACTATTTTGCTCCTTATTTCCATCACTAAGTGAATTCCTTATGTCCATTTGGCATTGTGCAGAGCAAAAACAGGGGAGACAATCTGAGGTCCGCTTAAGGAGACCCAGGCTGATTTCAGCACGGTTGGGTGACGATGAGCATCTCAGGGCTTTTCTATTATTCTTTTTGGGGAGATGCCTCTTTGCCAATGCAACTGGCAATAGAGCGTCCGGTACCCTCATCCGATTTGTGCAAGACTTGGATAAGGTTGGCGATTACGCTTGGGGTGCGGCCACCCTTGCCTTTCTTGTCCACAGTCTAGATTCGAGGTGCCGCGTTCAGCCTGGATGCAAGAGCCTTCGAGGGTTTGTGCCGATCTTGCAGGTTAAATCTTTATTGCATGTGTTGTGACCTCAAGTAATCTTCTTTTCTTATCATGTCTCATGCTTCATCTTTTGTAATAATCGAGCTTTAACTTTGAGCAGGTATGGCTCTGGGAGCACATCGCCCAGTGTCGGCCCGAGCGCTTGCCTGCGAGGCTGAGTTGTGTTCCCCGGGCTTCGCAGTGGTACCCTAATGCAAGCTTACGAGGCTTTGCTGACATCTTGTCTCCGGAAATGGCCGAGCGTATTAAAGCCCTCAAGATGAGGCCAGGTGAGCAAGGTTACCGGTTCATCTTGAATGAACTGAAAAATCATGAGGTATGTATTGTCCCTTATCCACTTGCTACATTAAACACTTACCGCCCTTAGCTCTCATTTGCTGCATATACCATGGTTTTTCAGGTGATTTGGCAGCCCTATCAGGGTGGACCGGATGATGAGATGGCTGTAGTCCAGGAGGGGCGTGCCTTATTTGAGAGGGACATATGGCTCCACGCCCCTCAGGTAGCAGTTAGATTGGTCGTCAGCCGAGTCGCACGCCAATTGGGACGCCATCAAGTTGTTCCCTCGGAAAAGCCTGTCATGCGTCGGTCATACCCAGGGTGGGGTCTAAAAACGTTCAAGCGCCGCCATCCTTGCCGGAGAGAGATAAAAAATTGGAGATCAAAGGGGAGGAAGGCCATTTTTGGCGTGGATGCTAGTGCCTGGAGTGATTATGAGGCATATTGGAAGACAGCTTTGCATCGGTATATACTCCCGGAGTCGTACTCTTGCGGGGCTTCATATTCCATTAGTAATTGCGCGGAAGCGGCTGAGGCTTCGTCATCTCTTCGGGTAACCCTTGAAGTTTGCTTGCTTTAATGTTGTATTCTTTCCATTGTGAATCACATTGTTTCTTCCTTTACTTTTCAGGGGGAGATACCGGCTGGAGCAGGGCATCGGCAGGCACATCCGTCATCTGAAAGACAATGTGAGGTGAGGGTTCATGGGACTTCCAATCTTGGTTATAAGCTTTGTAATCTCAAAAATATAGGCCTCTTCTATTTCTCTAATCGTAACTCTCATGTGTGACAGGGGACATCTGGGGGAGTAGTACCCGATGCGGAGTCCATCCTCAGAGGGGAGGTACTTCGATTGTCCCAACTAGTAGAGAAAAGGGTATGACTACTTAGTTTAGTGTTTGAGTCAAACAGTGTTCATCTCTATAATAATCCTGATCATTCTTGGCGTATTGGCATGATTGGTACTTCATAGGATGCGGAGGTCACGAGACTGAGGGCCTCGTTGTCAGCCGAGAGGGTACGAGAATTGTCAATCTTAATTGGCCACATACTATCTCTTTTATACCTTCTTTACTCACAATGCTTTGATAACAGGAGCGCCGCCAGGAAAATGAAGCAATTATCGACGCATTGGCAGATTCTCATGAGGTACGAGGTCATGGGGTTAGTTGTTCATTTTGAATTGCTGTTCATTACCTTTGCCACTATGCAGGGTAACAAGGAGCGGGACATGCCTGAGGCCATGAGGACCCAAGTGGAGAGTGATCTCCTCACTCTGCGGGCTGAGGTGGATCGACTGCAGGTTAGCGAAGTTTGGGTTTCAATTTGTTGCCCTTGTATTCAAGGCGTATAATGAGTAATTCTTAACCATCTTTCTTTGTGACCTTCAGGCAGAGCTTCATAGCGAGCGTGACAAGGCATTTGCGGAAAGAGTTGCTTCAGCGGCGCAGGTATGAACCTTGTATGAACCTTACTCTTGTAGTGATTTGATTTGATTCTTCTGACATTGACATGTTTCGTAATCTTGTTGGGTACAGATTGAGGACTTACGTGCTAAGCTCAGGAGTTTTGAGACCTCTGCGCAGGTGAGCATCTTTCCTTTTAAATTCCATGTTTCCTGCTTTGAGTTTTTGAATGTAACGCTTCCTTGTATGTCGTCTTGCAGAGCGGTGCTATCGTTGCTTCCGCTCCTCCACCCCTTAGCTTGAGCGAGGAGAGGGCTCTCATTCATGATCAATACGCTCAGCGCATGGACCGCATGCAACTAAGTCATGATGAGGTGGTTGCCGACTTGCGGAGGCGCCTTGATCGGTATCGCCAGAGGGCGGAGGAGAGAGGTTATGCATTTTCGAGCTCGACCCGCGCCCCTTCTCAGCGTGCTCCTGGTCCATCTTCCTTTGCTTCATCGGCTCGTCATGAGGGAGCTGCTCCATAGGGTTATCATTGTTTGATTGATCTGTCCAGGATCTGTCTCCATGTGTTCCATGTTGTATCCATATATGTGTTGGTCATGTATCTATGTCATTCCACCTTGTCTTAGCTCACGGTGTGTACTTGATCTGATGTATATGTTGTGCATATGTGTATTATGTATGTGTAATTGAGATAGTGTGTACTATGCATGTGTGGTTGATTGATGAGCAGTTTTGTGAGGTGTCAGGAATATATGAAGTGTACTAAGTGCTGTCGAAATTTTTCTAAAATTCCTCAAAATTCGTGCTCTAGCACAGTTCTCATGAAAAAAGAACATTAGAACCTAAGACAGACAAAATGAAATCTATGTAATAGACCAAGCGAATAAAATACCATATCAACTTTGACTTGGAGAAACAATATAGAGATTCAGGGTTTTCAAACAATGGGGAGCGCCTGGGTGTGTGATGCTTGTGGCCTAAACAATTCTATGTTTTAAGGCATTCACATTGTCAGCT
This sequence comes from Litsea cubeba, assembly GCA_012931725.1. Taxonomy (NCBI): domain Eukaryota; kingdom Viridiplantae; phylum Streptophyta; class Magnoliopsida; order Laurales; family Lauraceae; genus Litsea; species Litsea cubeba. The sequence continues at coordinate 47,359,319 of CM022953.1, forward strand.
ATAAGTATAAAGGCAGAGGTTCAAGATAAATGCATTTTTAAATTGCATTTTTGAATCGCACAATATATGATATCATAAAAAGATGTGCATAGCATACATCTATAATCAAATTCATTATAGAATATCATGACAAAAATAATTTATATATCCCAAATTTGGTTACCATCACTTTAATCTTTTCAAGTCATGAGGAGTCGTGCGCAAAACAATACCCGTAAAAAAATGCCCCAGCTTGTGGGATGTTTTGGATGTGATCGGGGTTGGGTTCCCTGCAAGGTCTCAAAACAAACTTGTTAGTTTAATATTTTTAGGCCCCCTGCATAGTTTGGCTAAGGTAGCATTTTTCTTTCTTGGTAAAAATGTCAGGGGGCCATTTTGGCACTCAAGCTTAGAGAATAACAAGATAGAATTGGTACCTTAGGGAATCTGTTTTTCCTGCATCCAACCGAAAGTCATTAGTAAAAAAGCATGCATGAGGTGAGTGTGTGAAGGCTAGTGAGTGCTCGTGGCAATCGTGTATGGCATGAGGACCCAGATTGGGAAGCCGTGTGAGATAAACATATATTTGTATGTATATATATATATAAATGCCCCAGCATAAGACTAGTGTTCATTCTAGCCGTGGGTGAAAGCGTGAGAGTGGATTAGCCTCTCGATCCATGATTGTCACCTTGGTGGTAACATAATCTTCCCTAACTATCCTTTGGAGGTCGAGCCCTCACAGGCCCCCTCTTGTAGCTGCTTAGTCTTTTCAGCTGAACTTTAGAAAGTACTTGACCGCCTTTGGGGGCTCATTTGTGAGTTGTGTTCATGTGTGGGGGTGGTGAGTCACCGTGTTTCCTTAGTGTTGTGGTTTTAGACCACCTTCTGCTTAGTTCGCCTGATAAGTACCCATGTCACTCCAGCGTGCCTAATTCTAATAGATTTTTTTTTTTGGGACATGTGACTGTGCAATGCCTGGGTCCTTTAAGCTTTCTAATTAACCCATGTAACGAGCATTAGGCCAATGACTCCCAAACCAGACGGCTTTAGGGCACTAGGTACGAAAATACCCCTATGAGCTTACTAGCTCGGGTTAAAGAGGCTACGAACCCAAGCTAGTCACAAAACTTTATTTCTTCTCAGGACTCCTAACTAAACACCTCTTTTTTTTTAAGAGCTTCTAACTGTGCAATGTCTAGGTCCTTTAAGCTTTCTAATTAACCCATGTAATGAGCATTAGGCCAATGACTCCCAAACCAAATGGCTTTAGGGCACTAGGCATGTAAATACCCCTACGGGCTTATTGGCTCGGGTTAAAAAGGCTACGAACCCAAACTAGTCATGAAGCTTTTTGTTCTTTCCAAGACTAATTCTAACTGAACACCTTTTTTTTTTTTTTTTTTGACATATGATCAAAAAGCCTTCATGACATGGGCAAACTCACATACAAACCTTCACATTGGATGGCCTTTGACCGTGAGAAATTTGGTGGGGCAGACTCACCATTTTGTGTATTCTTAAGTGTTGGTGTGTGTTCGAGTTCCAAGCTTGATCAGAGTGCATCTCTTCGGTCCTCCTACAGGATTTTTACAACTACGCCAAGGAGCAAGGAGGGTCATACTCCGCAAGAAATAGGGAGGGGTCATATCGTGTACCTTTTCAGGTACATAGCGTTCCATGGATCGGGGAGCTCTTCCCCTTCTGCATTCACTAGTCTATATGCATTTCCAGGATATACTTCCTTAATTACATAAGGGCATTCCCAATTGGGTCGTAACTTACCTCTAGGATGCGGAAACTGGGATGAAGTGATGCGCTTTAGCACAAAGTCGCCAATCTTGAATTTTCTTTGTTTGACATGTTTGTCGTAGGCTCTGGCAATTCGCTTCCGGTATACTTGTGCATGCTCTGCTGCTTTCATCCTTTTCTCGTCAAGTAGGTCTAGCTGAAGTAGCAATGCTTCTCTCCTCTGGTCTTCTGTTATATCTTCATTTAGATGGATGCGCAGTGATGGATGAAGAACTTCGAGAGGAAGGACTGCTTCCATTCCATAAGTCAAAGAGTATGGGGTTTCTCCTGTAGGAGTTCTTATGGAAGTCCGGTACGCCCACAACGCTTCGACCAAACGGTCTGGCCAGTCACTACCTTTGGCGGTTTGCACAGTCTTCTTGATGATCTTCAGTAAGGTCTTGTTGGTTGCTTCGGCTTGACCATTCGCTTGGGATAATATGGGGTTGAATGATGCAGTTCTATATCATATTTTGTGCATAACTCGTTCATTTGTTGGGATATAAACTGTGGGCCATTGTCTGTTATGAATGCTTTAGGGATGCCAAACCGGGCTATTATATTCTTTTTGATGAATTTGACTACAGAGGTAGCCTTAATATTAACATATGCCTCTGCTTCTGCCCATTTAGTGTAATATTCTGTGGCTGTCAATATGAATGCCTTATTTTGTGTGTTCTCTAAGGTAGGGGCCAGGGGTCCTATGATATCAAAGGCCCAAGTCGAAAAAGGCCATGGAGCTATGGTAGGGTGAAGGGATGATGCGGGGGCGTGGATTAGGTCAGCATGCAGTTGACATTCTTTGCATCTTCTAACATAATGGACTGAATCTGACTCTAGGGATGGCCAATAGTAACCTAAACGAATGATTTTCTTAGCTAGCATCTGGCCATTGACGTGTCCTCCACACTCTCCCGAATGCGCTTCTTCAACTATCTCTTGCCCTTCTTCTGTGGTTACGCATCGTAAGAGAATCCCACTGAATGATCTACGGTACAATAGTCCTGCGACTATGACATATCTCTGAACCATTTCTTTCAATGCTCTCTTATCCGATCGGGTGGCATACTCAGGGACGTAGCCATCACGTAGGTAATTCCAGATATCATAGTACCACGGGTGATCATCCACCAGGTCATCATCATGCTGTATGCGAGCTAAGATTCCTTCTTCGGGTTTAGAATCTTTCTCATGATCAGACTCTTTGGCCTCGACTTTCTTACTCTTTTCTCTTGGAACTTTTGGCAGAACTTCGGCAGGGTCCCCTCTGGTCAGGTCTATTGGTTTGACGGATGGAGAGTCTAGCCTTCTAATAAGGAACCTTTCATAATCTTTGTCGTCGGGCATCTCTATGATTGAAGCTAAAATTGCTAATGAGTCAGCTAGCCGATTCAAAGCTCGAGGTGTTGGAAATTAGGTGGGCCTCTAGGATAGGTTTCAAAAACTTTTGATCCACTTGATACAGAGATCAACTATCCAGAAGGCTACCAATGTGTCCAAGATGCAAACCCTCAATCTCATCTATCATGATCAGTAATTCAATCTATCTAGGAGATAGAAAATCAGTAACACACATGCAACAAATAAATCTACAACATACAAGGAAGTAGATTATACCTTTGGAGCTCGGTTGGGCTCTAATGGAGAAGTTGCTACTTTCTTTGAAGATGAAACGCTTTCACTTAATCAAAGTAAGATCTCCAACACCTTGTGATCTTCCACGCTATATCCCGTTATCAAATTATCTTCTCAAGGAGATGGGTGGGATCTCCTAAAGAAAACTACTAGAAAACTCTAAGCAACTAGAAGGAGAACTAGAACTAGAAGAGATTGTTGTGCAACACTTGCACAAGGAGAGATGGGCGTGAATTCCAATGAGGGAGATGAGTATGGACGTCCAGCCCATAAGCCTTCCCTTTTATAAGCCATAACATCCTCTCCTACTAATTATTAATTACAAGTTATACTTCCATTATAATTAGTAACTATCTTCTTTTACTATTACCACTATTAGAAGTCTCACTTCAAATAGAAATAGTATCTTTCTAATTCCTTCCTTTTAGAGTTTAAGTAGAATTAGTAACTTGGGCTAGCGTGGGGACCACTAGGGATTCCTTAGAAAGCTGGCTCCAACTGGGATACGTGACCCCACATCTCATGTGCAATCCGGGCCCACAGTTAATTGCAAATAACTCCACTATATAAATGCAATTGCACTCCAGTCTTAGGAATAAATTACATAGAAGACCCTAAACTTCCCTATTACCACAAGTAGGCCCCTCCATCAATATCCATGGATCAATTGGACCTGTCTTCCAAACTAGATCCATATCTTATTATCCTTGAGTCCCAATTAATTATAATGATCAATGGTACCTTTCCAATTAACTCTTAATCGGAATGGGTGTACACTTACCAATGATAAATCCATTAATTGGCACGAGGGGACATTAGAGATAGATTCCATCTTGACCATTAAATGTTCCCACAGATCTACTACCATATACCCAAATCACCGAGGTGTTGACCTATAGTTGGCCTCACTCATTGGTGACTCAAAGCAAATGAATAGATAGAAACTTGAGTTCATTAATGTCTCAGGATTGAGAGCTTACTGATAGGGAATTATGAGAGCAGACCTTAATATAAAGACAGTGTTTATAAGGTGCTTCTCATGGTCCTTCAATACATCCAATGTACCAGCACTATGATCCAGAATCTTTCATTTTGATGATTGAGACAAATCACACTATCGCATAGTGATCAAAATGCTGCAACCTTATCAGTATGAGATGTCCAGTCTCATCACTGGTTGTGAAGATATTCAAGTATAAGATTTATTATACATGTCTCCCGTATGTGGATCTCATCCATACACATGTATTATATCTAGTATACTTATGGACTCTGGTTCATCTCATGAACCATTATGTCATTCGTATTGGTTATGTGCAAGTATATATAATTAAACACCATTCATCTCATGAAATGGAAAGCATGAATATATTGATTAATAAAGAAATGAATCAATTTATTACATCATATGCTGGTATTGAGACCATTAAACTAACAATCTCCCACTTGGGCTCAATGCCAGTCTGGTTGACATCTCATGCCCATCCCGTCTACTTGCTGCTCAAAGACTTTGGTAGTCAAAGGCTTAGTAAAGGGATCTGCCAAATTGTCTGCAGAGGCTATCTTGGTGATACCAATATCACCTCTCTACACAATCTCCCTGACCAAGTGATACTTCCTCTGTACATGCTTTTGGCTCTTATGGCTCCTGGGTTCCTTGGACTGTGCGACTGCCCCGCTGCTGTCACAGTAAACTGTGAGTGGCTGTCGCGCCAAAGGTACCACTCCAAGTTCCAGAAGGAATCTTTTGAGCCATACTGCTTCTTTAGCTGCTTCACAAGCGGCTACATATTCAGCCTCCGAGGTGGAATCAGCGGTACATTCCTGTTTAATACTCCTCCAGCTAATAGCTCCGCCACCAAGCATAAACACATATCCAGAAGTTGATTTCCTGGAATCCTTATCTGACATAAAGTCAGAATCCGTGTATCCGACTGGAATCAACTCATCACTGCCATAAATCAACATGTAATCTCTAGTCCTTCTCAAGTATTTGAGAATACATTTTACAGCAGTCCAGTGATCAGGCCCTGGGTTAGACTGATATCTGCTGACTAGGCCCACTGCATGACAGATATCCGGTCTAGTATATAGCATAGCATACATGAGGCTACCCACAGCTGAAGCATATGGTATTGCTCTCATTTGTTCCTTTTCCTCAGGTGTCTTGGGACACTGATCCTTGGAAAGGTTCATTCCATGCCTGAAAGGTGTGATACCTTTCTTGGAATCTTGCATAGCAAACCGTACCAGTACCTTATCTATGTACGCAGCTTGGGATAAGCCTATCATCCTATTTTTTCGGTCTCGATGGAGTTTAATCCCTAGGATGTAGCTTGCTTCTCCCAAGTCCTTCATATCAAAAGTCTTAGCCAACCAAACTTTCACTGTTGACAACAGTCCTATGTCACTCCCTAGGAGTAGGATGTCATCGACATATAATATCAGAAAAACTACCCTGCCTCCTTCAGTTTTCATGTACACACATGACTCATCCGGATTTTGATAAAAACCAAAAGACTTGATTGCCTCGTCAAAACGGATGTTCCAACTTCGGGATGCCTGCTTCAGTCCATAAATAGACTTCTGCAACTTGCAAACTCTTTGCGCTTGGTTTTTAGCTACAAAACCGTCTGGTTGCATCATATAGATGTCTTCCTCAAGATGGCCGTTGAGAAACGCCGTCTTGACATCCATTTGCCAAATCTCGTAATCAAGATGTGCTGCAATGGATAAGAGTATCCTGATGGACTTGAGCATGGCTACCGGCGAGAAGGTTTCCTCATAATCGATGCCTTCTTTCTGAGTATAACCTTTCGCAACAAGCCTGGCCTTAAAGGTCTCCACTCTTCCATCCGGTCCTCTCTTTCTCTTGTAGACCCACTTGCACCCAATAGGTTTAATATTGGCAAGCAAGTCCACAAGTGTCCAGACCTGATTAGAGTACATCGACTCCATCTCAGCTTTCATAGCTTCCTGCCAACGTCCCGAGTCTATGTCATTGATTGCTTCATTATAGTTATAGGGATCTTGTTCTTGCTCTTCCGGGATTGCCTCGTAAGACTCTCCCAAAAGCGAGAACCTCACAGGGGGTCTGATGATTCTCCCACTACGACGAGGCACTGGTGTAACTACTGGGTCAGGAGAGGGCTGATTCTCTTGAAGTTCGGTTATATTTGGATTTGGAATTGATTGCTCTTGAATTTCTTCCAAGATAACCTTTTCTAAAGATTTCCGGTCATTCATATAATCTTCCTCTAGAAAAACTGCATTGGTGCTGACAAGCACTTTTTGCTCTCTGGGATTATAGAATAACCAACCCTTAGTTCCTTTGGGATATCCTATAAAAGTGCATACTTCCGACCTTGTTTCCAACTTATCTGTCTTAACTTTTAGCACGTGTGCCGGACAACCCCAAATGTGTAAATGTTGTAGACTAGGCTTTCGCCCAGACCACAACTCCCGGGGAGTCATAGGTACAGACTTAGATGGTACATGGTTTAGTATGTACATAGCCGTGTCCAAGGCATGTCCCCAAAAGAATATAGGTAATCCTGAGAAACTTATCATAGACCTGATCATATCTAAAAGAGTTCTGTTCCTTCTTTCTGCTACACCATTCTGTTGAGGCATACCAGGAGCAGACAACTGGGATAGAATCCCATTCTCTGATAAGTATCCCATAAATTCAGCAGAGAGATATTCTCCTCCTCGATCTGATCGAAGAGTCTTGATACTTTTACCTAATTGCTTTTCCGCTTCCGCTCGAAACTCTTTGAACTTTTCAAAAGCCTCGGACTTGCGGTGCATAAGGTATATGTATCCATATCTTGAGTAATCATCGGTGAAAGTGATGAAGTACTCATATCCTCCTCTGGCTCTAATGTTTATGGGTCCACACACATCAGTATGAACTAATTCCAATAAATCTTTGGCCCTATTGCCTTTAGATGAAAAAGGTCTTTTGGTCATTTTGCCTTCCAAACAGGACTCGCATACAGGCATTGGTTCTACCACCAATGAAGGCAAGATACCATCTTTCACTAGCCTTTCAATCCTGTTTAGGTTTATATGACCTAGCCTCAGGTGCCAAAGTTTTGTTGGATTAGATGAAGGTGATTTCCTCTTTAATGATGGTCTATTAATTGTTTCGGTATCATGTATCTCATACATTGTGGGAGTTAACAGATAAAGTCCATTGATTACCTTGCCAGAACAAATAAAAGTACCGTTCCTCTTTATGACAACTTCAGTACCAAAAGTAATAGAATAACTTTTATTCACCAAACTAGAAACTGAAATTAAATTCCGTCGTAAAGACGGTACATATAGAGTGTCTGACAAAACCAATTTATTATCTGAAAAACATAAAGTAATAACTCCTACTGAAACCGCTCCTGCCTTAGCATCAAATCCTAGGTTGACAATGATTTCCCCATCACTTAGCCTCCTGGTTTCCTTGAACCCCTGCAACGAGTTACATATGTGATTAGTTGCACCGGAGTCAACACACCAGGACTCTGAAGTACTAGTTGCAAAACTAACTTCAGAAACAAGTGACTCAATCATACCTGGAGTCTTCTTCTTAGACAGATAATCAGGACAATTCCTCTTCCAATGTCCTGTCATACCACAATGGAAACACTTTCCTTTTGTACCTGCACCCTTAGCCTTTGCCACACCACCAGTAGGACCATTCTCTGCTTTAGGACCTTTGGGAACTGATTTCTTCTTGCCTTTCCGCCCTTTGCCTTTCGGCTTGGACTTGGCATGTGACTTTTCTGTCATCAGGGCAGTTGGCTTTTTCATGATCCCTTCAGTTGCTACCAGCTAGCTAGACAGCTCAGCCAGAGTCAGATTCATTTTGTTCATATTATAATTGACCTTAAAATTGTTGAATGAATCTGGTAGCGACTCAAGGATTATGTCAATCTGCGATTCTGCATCAATCGCGGCACCGAGTATATCCAACTCATTCAATGAGTCCATCATCTTAAGCATGTGGTCCTGTACTGGTGTACCCTCAGCCATCTTGGTGCTTATAAGCACCCTCATAGCTGCCTGCCTAGCAGGCCTGCCCTGTTCCGCAAACATCTCCTTTAAGTTCGATATCATATCGTATGCAGTCTTAAAGGATTGATGTTGGTGTTGCAAAACACTAGACATGGATGCCTGAATATAACATCTGGCCATCTCATCGTCTTTGGTCCACTTAGCATAAAGATCTTTCTGTTCCTGTGATGCATCTGGCATAGGCTCATCAAGGGGGGTTGTGGTAAGGACATATTTGTATCCTGAAGCAGTCAGGACAATATCCAGATTTCTTTTCCAGTCCACGTAGTTGGATCCCACCAACTTGTTTTGGTTGAGGATGGTCGCAAGTGGATTGAAAATATTTGAATGCATGCTGTATAAATTAAAGCACATAACCATATATTCAATTAAAAGAATATGAATGACATTAAGTTTTAGTATTCTACCAAATTTATGTGGAATCCTCATAACCACTAAATTTAGAATACATCGAATCCCAATCCCTTAGGGCATGCCTCCTAGGGGAGTGCGAATGTCCTTGGATTGGTGCAGATCAAAGTTCGTCAAAATTAGAATTAAGACTAACTATCCATGATCCCCATCATTCATTATTATCTAGGTATCTCATACCAAATAATGTATGACTCCCGATTAACTTTGGTTTCTAAAATACATGATGCAAATCCTAGGGGATACTACATCACTATTTTAGTTAAGTGTGACCCACAAACTAATATTAAATGACAACCGTCATGGGCAGCTCCTCCTAAGGGAGTGAACCCCCACCATGTCTCACCAATACTATCCAATGGAGATCCATATCTAGTAACCAGACAAAAAAAAAGCCCTCCGAAGGAACGGCTACACTCTTGGTGGCGCGAGGCTAATACTTTCCTTACAATGGACCTATGGTGGAAAACCATGGGGATTTCTAAAATTAAATGCCCCGCTCCCACTTAATATTTTAGAATTGAGGATTTCCTTTTTAAGGTATTAAGGCCCACATGTAAATATAAACATCAAATCATCTCATGATATGATCTAAGATTGGTTCCAAGTCAAGTTATTATAAGGAAAGTCTAGTTTCTAAAATTAGTGTTACCAATGTGTCCATCTCATGAGTCATCAACACTAATTAGAACTCTTTCCAAAAATAATTTGATTTGACCAATTTTAGTAACTTGCTATGTTTGGATCAGATTTGGAAACATTCTAAATAAAGCATTCAACCATAAATAGAAAACGCTAAAATTAGAAACTAGTCCTCTCCTCCACATGGCCCAAGCGGAATAGACTTCTTGGACTTCTAGACTTTCCAAAAACTTGGAATTCCTCAAACTCTTTTTGGAAACTCCAAAACACCTTTGGTAATCTTCAAACTCTTTGATTAGGAGCCCAACTTCACTTTCCTTCTTTAGTCTCGGACATCGCCAGAATTTACAAATTTAGAAATTACATAAATTCCTATGTCTCTACGATGAGACTTACATGATAATCTATTAATGGAAATAAAAGGCTCATAGGGAATTTCACCATGCCTTGCCCTAAACCGGGAAAACAAGGAAACCATGATGCCCTTTACAACTTGCCAAAAATAAACATTCAACCATAAAAGAAAGTAAAAAGACTTGTGGGCCATATGGAGGACATGATAACCTGCGTTAGTATCTCATACTAGTAAAGCAACTCACAAAGTCGGGTTACCAAACAATAATGGAAACAGGATGCCAAATATTGCCACTACTATGATTCATGCCCCCTACGCAGAGGGGGTCCGGGGGTGTCCCCCGGCGGGGTTCGAGCTATGACATATCTCTGAACCATTTCTTTCAATGCTCTCTTATCCGATCGGGTGGCATACTCAGGGACGTAGCCATCACGTAGTAATTCCAGATATCATAGTACCACGGGTGATCATCCACCAGGTCATCATCATGCTGTATGCGAGCTAAGATTCCTTCTTCGGGTTTAGAATCTTTCTCATGATCAGACTCTTTGGCCTCGACTTTCTTACTCTTTTCTCTTGGAACTTTTGGCAGAACTTCGGCAGGGTCCCCTCTGGTCAGGTCTATTGGTTTGACGGATGGAGAGTCTAGCCTTCTAATAAGGAACCTTTCATAATCTTTGTCGTCGGGCATCTCTATGATTGAAGCTAAAATTGCTAATGAGTCAGCTAGCCGATTCAAAGCTCGAGGTGTTGGAAATTAGGTGGGCCTCTAGGATAGGTTTCAAAAACTTTTGATCCACTTGATACAGAGATCAACTATCCAGAAGGCTACCAATGTGTCCAAGATGCAAACCCTCAATCTCATCTATCATGATCAGTAATTCAATCTATCTAGGAGATAGAAAATCAGTAACACACATGCAACAAATAAATCTACAACATACAAGGAAGTAGATTATATCTTTGGAGCTCGGTTGGGCTCTAATGGAGAAGTTGCTACTTTCTTTGAAGATGAAACGCTTTCACTTAATCAAAGTAAGATCTCCAACACCTTGTGATCTTCCACGCTATATCCCGTTATCAAATTATCTTCTCAAGGAGATGGGTGGGATCTCCTAAAGAAAACTACTAGAAAACTCTAAGCAACTAGAAGGAGAACTAGAACTAGAAGAGATTGTTGTGCAACACTTGCACAAGGAGAGATGGGCGTGAATTCCAATGAGGGAGATGAGTATGGACGTCCAGCCCATAAGCCTTCCCTTTTATAAGCCATAACATCCTCTCCTACTAATTATTAATTACAAGTTATACTTCCATTATAATTAGTAACTATCTTCTTTTACTATTACCACTATTAGAAGTCTCACTTCAAATAGAAATAGTATCTTTCTAATTCCTTCCTTTTAGAGTTTAAGTAGAATTAGTAACTTGGGCTAGCGTGGGGACCACTAGGGATTCCTTAGAAAGCTGGCTCCAACTGGGATACGTGACCCCACATCTCATGTGCAATCCGGGCCCATAGTTAATTGCAAATAACTCCACTATATAAATGCAATTGCACTCCAGTCTTAGGAATAAATTACATAGAAGACCCTAAACTTCCCTATTACCACAAGTAGGCCCCCCCATCAATATCCATGGATCAATTGGACCTGTCTTCCAAACTAGATCCATATCTTATTATCCTTGAGTCCCAATTAATTATAATGATCAATGGTACCTTTCCAATTAACTCTTAATCGGAATGGGTGTACACTTACCAATGATAAATCCATTAATTGGCACGAGGGGACATTAGAGATAGATTCCATCTTGACCATTAAATGTTCCCACAGATCTACTACCATATACCCAAATCACCGAGGTGTTGACCTATAGTTGGCCTCACTCATTGGTGACTCAAAGCAAATGAATAGATAGAAACTTGAGTTCATTAATGTCTCAGGATTGAGAGCTTACTGATAGGGAATTATGAGAGCAGACCTTAATATAAAGACAGTGTTTATAAGGTGCTTCTCATGGTCCTTCAATACATCCAATGTACCAGCACTATGATCCAGAATCTTTCATTTTGATGATCGAGACAAATCACACTATCGCATAGTGATCAAAATGCTGCAACCTTATCAGTATGAGATGTCCAGTCTCATCACTGGTTGTGAAGATATTCAAGTATAAGATTTATTATACATGTCTCCCGTATGTGGATCTCATCCATACACATGTATTATATCTAGTATACTTATGGACTCTGGTTCATCTCATGAACCATTATGTCATTCGTATTGGTTATGTGCAAGTATATATAATTAAACACCATTCATCTCATGAAATGGAAAGCATGAATATATTGATTAATAAAGAAATGAATCAATTTATTACATCATATGCTGGTATTGAGACCATTAAACTAACACGAGGGATGTAGAGAAAGGAAATCTTCTTGAAGTCAGACATTAGTTCTCTCACTTTCTCATGGTAATGTGCAAGTTTAGGGGCATTAACTTTCCATTCCCCAGCTACTTGAGAAATGACAACTTTGGAATCGCCGAAGACTCTCAGTTTTTCAACTCCTAGGGCTTGGGCTTCTCTCAATCCTGCTAGTAAAGCTTCGTATTCCATTGTATTATTGGTCGCTGGGAATCCGATCTTGTAGGCCTTCGGAATGACAACTCCTTCCGGGGATAATAGCACTACCCCGACTCCTTTTCCATTTTGGTTTAAAGCTCCATCAAAGTACATGGTCCATAAATCATCATCCTTGGTCTCTTCAATGCCTGCAAACACAATGCTTTCGTCGGGGAAATCAGTCCTGACTTGCTCGTACTGGGGCAGAGGAAGGTGTGCTAGATGATCAGCGATCGCTTGTCCTTTTACGGACTTCTGGGTAACATAGGTTATGTCGAATTCGGCCAGGAGCATCTGCCATCGCGCGATTCTTCCCGAAGTGACGGGTTTCTCAAAAATATATTTCAAAGGGTCCATCCTGGCTAAAAGTTTGACCTGATGAGCTAGAAAATAGTGTCTCAATTTTTGAGCAGCCCAAACTACGGCTAAACATGTTCTCTCCATTGGGGAGTATTTCCTTTCATAGGGTAAGAAAGATTTGCTCAGGTAATAGACTGCGTTCTCCTTTCGGCCAGTTTCATAATGTTGACCTAGGACCATGCCTATTGTAGATTCTGTCGCTGATACATACAAAATGAGGGGCCTGTCTCTGGTAGGGGGCTTCAGAATAGGAGGACTCAACAGATATTTCTTTAGATCTTCGAATGCCTTTTGCCAGTTGTCGTCCCAGTGGTATTCCACACCTCCTTTTAGCAGTTCGTAGAACGGCTCGCATCTTTGTGAATGCTGTGAGATGAATCTTCTAATGAATTGTAACCGCCCTATGAGGCCTCTCAATTCTTTGAGGTTTTTTCGGGGGTGGCATTTCAAGGATGGCCTTTACCTTAGAAGGATCAACTTCAATTCCCCGATTGCTCACCATAAAGCCCAAGAGTTTGCCAGAGGATACTCCAAAAACGCATTTCTTCGGATTCATCCTTAGTCGGGAGTCCCTAGATCGCTGAAGGACTCTCCTGAGAGCTATGAAATGGTCCTCACGGGTTTTGGATTTGATCAGAATGTCATCTACGTAAACCTCCACACAGTCGTGTATCATATCGTGGAATATCGCCATCATGGCTCTCTGATAAGTGGCACCGGCATTCTTTAGGCCAAAGGGCATAACAACGTAACAGTAAGTTCCCCAGGGCGTGGTGAATGAGGTCTTCTCCTGATCTTCTGGTGACAGCCTGATTTGGTTGTACCCTGAGTAACCATCCATGAATGAGAGCATGGCGTGCCCTGCAGTATTATCAACAAGTACGTCGATGTGAGGTAAAGGGAAATCGTCTTTGGGAGATGCCTTGTTCAAATTTCAAAAATCGATACAGACTCGGACGCGTCCGTCTTTCTTCTTTACCGGGACTATGTTGGCAACCCATTGAGGAAACAACACGACCCTGATGAATTGAGCTTGGTGGAGTTTGTCAACCTCCTCCTTTACTTTCAGGGCAACGTCGGGGAGCATCCTTCTCAACTTTTGCTTGACAGGTCTAGCCTCATCTTCTAGTGGGATTCGATGCTCTACTAGGTCGGGTGCAAGTCCGGGCATGTCGTTATAATCCGATGCGAATACGTCTTGATATTCCCTTAAGACCTCAAGGATTTCACTTTCTTCATTAGGTTCTAGGCATGCACTGATTTGAACCTGCTTGGGCCTCTCCTCCGTTCCCAGGTTTATCTCTTTTGTCTTCTCAGCAGCTGCTTGTGTTTCTTCGTCAAACTTCTTGATTACTCTCCTAAATTCCTCAGAAACTTTGTCATCCCCTTCTTCAGCGTCCACTAATTCGTAAACACCCATGCCATCATTGATGTTCGCATGTTCCGCGGAGGATTCGGGTTCTAGAACGACAGGCAAAGATTCACAGCCTAACTTATCAATGTTGGCCATAATTTCCTCCAGTCGGAACTGCTCTACCGGGGGTAATTTCCATCGCCTTAGATTGCCCATGTGTTGATGATGACCAAAATCTTCTACCACTACGGTTCCTATGTTTTTGGGTTTTCTATTTTCTAATTTTTTTGGGTTTTTGGGGTTTTCTGATTTTTTGGGATTTTTGGAATGATATGGTACAGGTGGGTTGGAGATGGGCTATCTACCGAGGAGGATCCTCCCCGCTAGCGTGGCCAGGTAATGGGGCGGTATACCACTTCGTGATCATCGAGGTCACTCGTTTCCCATATTTCACGGTCTTCTTGAGAGGGGTCTCCTCGCCAATGGCGCCAGGCAATGGGCCAATATACCACTTCTTCGCTGGTAGGGTCTTCAATTTCCCATGTTTCGCGACTCTCTCGGAGTTCGGTAATCGACGTTTTTTTTTGGGTAAATGAGTCGGCTTGCTCACAGTTAGCATGTTACATGATAGGATATGGAACCCTGGATCAATGGTGTGGTCTGCATTGTCCGCTTCTTTTGGTGAATGGAGCTCTCTCCAAGTGCTGAAAATTTCCTCATAAGTTTCGCTTTCGGATGACACAGAGTCTTCCCAATTTTCTACTAAAATGGCCTTGCCTTTGTCATTTGGATCCAAATTGTAGCATCCCTCCTTAGTTGGTGGTGTGTTGGGGTCTAAGATTTTATCGTGTCTTACAAAGTGTTCATCTAAGGCCCAGTCCTCTCGTTTATGCCTCATATTATCATGCGTATCGTAACCCAATCCTTCCGCTCTTGCTCTAGGATCTGGAATATAAGGATCGAGAATACCTTCTCCGTTCTTTCCTAGCCCAAATCCAGGTTGATATCCCATCTTCTTCATTAGAGTCCATCCTCGGGCTTGGCTTTCGTTGTTTGTTGCTGGACTTTGCAAAGAAGATAATTCAGAGAACGTATTTCGCATGGGGTTCATGTCCATTAAGGAGATGAGAGGATCAACCGTGTATCCATGGATTTTGACCTCTGGGGTCATAAGAGCGGGTTGTAGGGTCGGGAGTATCTGAAGTTCCTCTGGTTCAATGACAGGCGGGTCCCCCATCATCTTCATGATCTTGCCTAAGTAAGGGAATTTGACACATTGGTGTCTGCTTGACATGACGGCGTTCATATGGTTCAACCATCGGCGTCCCAGAATTAAGTTGAAAGTGGCGGGGATATCCATGATATAAAATTCTTCTGGCATCGAGATCGGGCCCGCTTGCACTAACAGCATAATTTTTCCACATACTGTTTTCTTATTCCCGTCATAACCGGTTACAACCATAGGGGCTGGAGTTAGGTCCTTTATAGCGAGCCCTAATGCTTTGTAGGTTTTCAAAGGGCATATGTTCAGTGACGCGCCGGTGTCGACCAGGGCTCCTGACATTTCCTTTCCCGCTATCTTAATCGTTAGATGTAGGGGAGACGTCCTCGCTTCAGGTGGTATTTCTTTTAGTTCTTGTTCAGTAAAAGTGACGGCAGGGAAGGGAGCTCCAGGGGCTAAGGCTGCAATGGTAGTTCCCAACTCTTCGGGGGTTGTGCCTACAGGGACTTGTAAGTGTGTGATAGCCTCAAGTAATTGTTGTTGATGTTTGGGTGACGTTTTAATCAAATCGAGGACGGATACCTTAGCTGGTATCTTTGTGAGGTGTCCCAAGAGGTCGTACTCTATCCCCGTTTCTATCGAAGTATAAGCTCTTTCATCAACTGTTTCCTCGACCTGAGTGTTGGGATTCTGAGAATCTAAGTTTTGAGCAATAGGGTGAGGAGGTAGCCGGGGAGGACGGATCCGTCCAGATCGGAGGTGAGCCTGAGGCGCGTTTGTATCCGGGTGAGGGTCTAGTTGGGAATTTGCGAGGATCGGTGGTTCTTGGTTGTCTAGCTCATCAAAGTTCACCTTGTAAAGGTCAGGAGAATCAATGATCGCGCCCATTCCAGAATTGAAGATTTTGAATTTGGTTTTCCCATCCCATGGTGTGACGTATTTTCGATGGTCGTCTTCCTCAAAGAATTCATCGTGGCATAGTTGGCTATGGTTTATGTTCCCTTGGGCCAGGGCATCAACACATTGGTGCTCTATCATGGCGATGTTTATCAATTGAGTCTGTGGGCTTTGTCCAGAGGTTGATGGTCCATGTTGAGGCAGCGGGTTGTTATAGATCTGCATGTTAGGGACATTTTGCACTGGATTGGGGGTTGCATTTTGATTAGGAGGGGCGTTCCGTGAGTCGTTCGCGCCCATCGGCCTAATATTGCTCCAATCGATTCTGCCTTCGTCATTGAGATCATAGATCAGGTCTCTAACCGTGTAGCATTGGGTGAGGTCATGCCCCGGCATCCTATGGTAGGCACAAAACTTGTTTTTATCCAGGTGTTCCGACCAGGCTTGTGGTCGTTCCGGAGGGAGTTGGAGGGCATTCTGGTTTAAGAGGGACCAGAAGACAGCGGTCCAAGGTTGTGGAAGGGATGGGTAGTTCGCCCTTTTTGCCCCGAATCTTCTTCTATTCCCATTGTTCGTGTTGTTTTGGTTGCCATTATTGCCTCTATTGTAATTAAAGGGGACGGTACCATAGCTAGGTTGAGGATTTGTGTTCTGATTTTGTGGCAAAACTATCGAATTCGGAACCGGTTGTATAGGATTAGGATTCTGGTTTTGATTCACCGGGGGCCCTTGATTCCTTGGCGGTTGTTCATAACCTTGGTTATTTCTTGGGGGGTTCCGGTAATTCTGATTGTTCTGCTGATAATTCTGGTTGTTCCTCTGATAATTCGGATTACCACTTTGGAAATTGGGATTGACATTTTGTCCCTGGTTCTGGTGTTGGTTAAAGCTAACACTGTTGCGTTCTTGGTATGGTCGGTAGACCTCTTCTTGATTCGAGCTCACTTCAGGGGTTGTGCGGCTTTCCGGTTGGGTAGTTGTGCCCACTCTACGCGTGTTTTTCTTATGGTCAATGATGGTGTTCAATACTCCCTCGTCTAAATTTTGTTTCATTCTGGACAATCTACGGTACAGGCCACTCCAACTAACGACTTCTCCGATCGTCATTAAGGCTCTCATCGGGTCTTTCATATTTGATATGGCCATCCTCACTTGTTCCTCTTCTTGCATGTTGCAGTCTGATCGCGCAAATTGATTTTGCCACCTCACCGCGAATTCCTCACTAGGTGGTGTTGAGGGTCAGTTGTACCATCATAAGGTATGAACTTAGGAGCTCTAATAGGGAAAGGTGACCTCTCTTTTTCTTCCTTCTTAGTAAAATCGTAGAACCCTAGCTTTTTTCCAATCGAGCTCAGGGATTTTTTCTTGATTTCATTTTTAAGCTCTTCTACATTTTTCTGCAGTTCTTTGAACGCTAGAGGATCTAGGTATTGAATCATCTGTGGCCGGTAACCTCCTTGTGGTTCTAGTGGAACAGGGGCGTAAGCTGGCTCTTGGAACTGGTCTTGAAAATATGATTGCGGGATAGGTTGATAGCCTTGGCTCAACTGAGTTCCTCCATGAGCGACCGACTGTCCTCTATATGGGTCAACCATTGGACTTAAAGCAGGTGGCTGATACGCCTGCTGATAGCGCGGTTCATTCGCTTGATATGTTTGATAAGGATTTCTAACTCCTGCGGGATTGATAACCTGCGCGTTCTGGACTGGAGGGCTCTGGTCTGAGTTAGGCATTTGGTAGATTGGGGTCGTCTGATTTTGATAGATGGGAGCGGTCCTCTCATATTGAATCGGCTGGGGGTATAACATATCAGTGCTAGCCGTCAAAGGATTATAACCCGCTTGATTGATTGACGAAGGAGTCATCACCTGGAATTGGGGTCGGGTTACCTCATGTTGTCGGTAGACATCTGGCGTTCCCATGTGAGTCAAGGGATTATGGTATGAGGTGTTGGGCATCGCCAACTGACCCGTGTTTACTGGAACATGACTTGTCTGATGATACGAATTCTCGTTTGTCGCGAGAGTCCGGGATGGTGTGACAATTCTAACTGGTGTGGTGATGGGTGTATCCATAGGCATCCCATACTGTGGGACAGAAGACGTAATCGGCTCGGTCTGACTGATCAGGGAGGAATAAGGTGTAACTTGTGAGACAACAGGATCATTCGCGCGGAGAGAGTAATCTCTCGACAAATCATTATTGTGAACTCTATACCTTATAACCTGGCCGGTAGGATTGACTAAGTCTGTGTAAGTTACCCCTGAATGTGAGGAAAGCTGATTCTCCCCTGATGAATGAGATGGGGTGGATGTGTTAGACAGATTCCTTCCCATTGTGATGGTATTGACTGGCAGGGGGCCACCTTCGAAGAGGGACCGCCTCATCTGTTGCGGGTCATGGCTTGACGTTGCTGAGGATCCATCTAATACTCTAGAGGATTCTATACTCTGGGGGGCTTGGTGTGACCCGCTAGTGGTGCGGAGCAACAGTGGGGGTGAGAGGGGTTGAAAGTCGGGCATCCCGAACGTGTAACCCTCCATTTGTGAAGAAGTACTTAGATGAGAATAGAGAGAAAGAGGGGATGAGAGGAGCACGTTTTATGTTGTTTTGTAGTGAGTGTTGGTGCAAGTTTGTTTCTTATGATGTAATGGGGGAAAGCTTAGTGGACGGTGCATTCGAACCTTAAGTTTAATTTTGGACTAGACTCATAACAACCCAAAACTGAATGGGACACGGACATCTAATCATTGATTGGATGTTCGTGTCCTAGAATAAAATCCCGGAAAAACCCAAATAAGTGACAGGAAAACAAAAGAGGTCCCATCACGATCGCCAGGCTGTCGGATGTGAATTTCGACCCCCCCAAAAAAGGAAAGAAAGGGGAATTTTGCGTGGGGAAATCTCTATTCGTCTATATATGCTATTTAAATTTTACATCGAAAATGAGGATTCCGACTACCCTCAAAATCAATGGATCACGATCGCCAGCTACGGATACGGCCGTAACACCGTTCTTCGACTAAAGCCGAAGAAATGTGGGGAGAAAATAAGTGGGTGGGTTCTTCCTCTCGTCTAATGTGCTGCCGGCAACACACGACGGTTGTCCTGTCACATTAATTTGGGTCTCTTTGGGTCTTTTTAATATAGGGTCAAATTAGGGTCATGAGTTAAAGTCCAAATAAAGGTTAATCCTCACACATCATAATCATAATAAATCCAAGTAAAATAAAGTAAGTAAAATAAAGAAAATAAATGGGGGGAGGTGCCAAATATTTAAGAAGAGGATTGGCCCCGTTCCCGGGTACCCCCTTCAGATCCCTTGGCAAAATAAGGTTTAAAGGCTGACTTTTCAAATCAAAATGATGATGCAAATGAGACTTTGACTTGTGATTTCTGTGTTTTTCGTGTGCGATACACGAGTGATAAAAATGAAAGGCCGATGGGCCGTAATTGATGGGAGGTGGCCGATGGGCCGTAATTGTTTAAAGGTGGCCGATGGGCTGTGATTGTTTAAGGGTGGCCGATGGGCCGAAGTAAAAGTGTGTGTGAAATCACTCATCTCTTCTCGTTATTCTCATTTATTCAATTTTAGAAGTCAGTTCTTCATTTCCTTTTATCATTAAGTTCAATTAAATATCTGGCACCTGAGGTGGAGGAAGAAATAAAGGAAAAATCTTGTTGGGTTTATTTTGTTGGTTTTATAGTTTTTATGGATTTTTGATATGGGGCTAGAAGGGCCTAACTAGGGGATTTACTTGGATTTACGTAATTAATGCTTTATTACTGATCATCGGATTAACCTTAACCTAAGGTCCTAGACCGCCCATATCAGCTTTCCCAATTCCCTAACGGAACAGGAAGAGTGATGGGGTGAAGCCTAATGCTCTAAACTACCTAACAAGGTAATCCAATTTGATCCTAGGGTGTAAATAGCCTAAGTTTGATAGTTCCTGCGTCTAAGCAGTTTGTTGAGTAAGATCTTAATTGATTCGATTTGTTGTGAGTTGTGGTTTTGATTGAGAGTGGTTTAGAGATATTTTAAGGATCTGGTTAATGTGTTCTTCTATATTTTAAACTTATGTTATTTTTAACTTAAATCAGAATTCTAAAAAGTAATCGAAAATCACAATTCAAGATTAAAAACAGGGTAGGCACCCAGGGGGTGGAGCCTATCCTAACAGTTTATGCTTTTCAGACTTTTCGATCTCTTTTCAGAATTTCGGGGGTTTTAAGGGCTATGTTTTACTCTGAGAAATGTTTTAATGTCTCTGCTGTTCTAATGTCAAAGTGATGCGGGTCCGGATTTTGAAATAAAACGAGGATTCGTGTTTTAGTGCAAGTGGAAGGATAGGCACCAAAGGGGTGGCGCCCAGGTGGATTGGCAGGATGGGCGCCCAGGGAGTGGTGCCCAGGTGGTTTGCCTGTGATTTTGTGTTGTGCCGGATAGGATTTAATTATTGGTCTGTGGATTCGGAGATTAATTTAGGTTCTGGTCTTAGTTAGTTTAAGTTGTAAGGTGTTTAATTATTAATTTTTAGTTGAATTGGTTGGGTAGGGTTGAAATGTAGGCTAGGCGCCCAGGGGGTGGTGCCTAGGTAAAACTGACAGGATGGGCACCCAGGGGGTGGCGCCCAGATGGATTGATAGGATAGGCGCCAAGGGATTGGTGCCTAGGTGGAATCTTTATGGTTTGGTCAGTTCCAAAGGGTTTTGGGTATTAAGTCCGAATCGATTAAGGTTCCAAGTGTTTTAAGGTTAAAGGTATTATGTTATGTTGATTGGGATTGGTTTGAGGTTTTAATTAATTAGGTTAAGTTGTGAATTTAGGGCTTTTTATGAAAAGGAGTAGACTGGGCACCCAGGGTGTGGTGCCCAGATGGATGTGTTTTATGGTTCGGTTGGGTTTTGTGATTCTTTGGTCAATCTCAGGTTTGAATTGATTTAAGGGTCTAGGATTTGATGGAAAGTGTTTATTCGTGTTCAGTTGGGGATGAATCAGGTTCCAATTAATTGGGTTTAATGGTTTCCTAAGGAATGGACGGGCTAGGTGGAATTCACAGGCTAGGCGCCCAGAGGGTGGTGCCCAGGTGGATTGACAGATTAGGCGCCAAGGGGGTGGTGCCTATGTGGATTGACAGGCTGGGCGCCCAAGGAGTGGTGCCCAGGTGGCTGTCTTGAGGTTCGGCTTGGTTTTGACGTTCTAGGTTGATTCGAAGTTGGGTTTTGTGGTTTAATGCGTTTGGATGAAAAGTATCTTTTAGTATTCAGTTGAAAAAGAATTAGATTTAAGTTAATTAGGTTTAGTTTTTAATTGATTGGTTTCCAAGAAACGAGTAGTGTAGGTGGAGCTCACAGGCTGGGCGCCCAGAGGGTGGTGCCCAGGTGGATTGATAGGCTAGGCGCCCAGGGGGTGGTGCCCAGGTTACTGCCTTGTGGTTTGATTTGGTTCGATGGATTTTAAGTTAATCCGAGGGTGAATTGATTAGAGTCTTAGGTTTCTTAAGTCCTAAAGTGTTTTAGTGTGCTAATTCGGGTTGGTTTAATTAGAAGTTTCAATTAGAAATTTCTTAGTAAAGGGATAGGATGGGCGCCAGGGGAGTGGTGCCCAGATGAATTGGAAGGCTAGGCGCCAGGGGAGTGGTGCCCAGGTGGATTGGAAGGCAGGGCGCCAGGGGAGTGGTGCCCAGGTGGATTGGAGAGTATGGGCGCCCAGGGAGTGGTGCCCAGGTGGATCTTTTTAGGGTTTGTTAGTTGTGTATCTTTTAGGTAGATTCGAGTTTAAGTTGGTTAAGATTTCAGGTCTTTCAAGTTAAAAGTATTTTAGTGTGTTAATTAGGGTTGGTT
Source organism: Litsea cubeba (assembly GCA_012931725.1). Lineage (NCBI taxonomy): Eukaryota > Viridiplantae > Streptophyta > Magnoliopsida > Laurales > Lauraceae > Litsea > Litsea cubeba. Next base: position 47,381,513 of record CM022953.1, read on the forward strand.
AAAGTCTTAATTAATTAGATTAAATTTTAAATAGAGCCTCTTAGGGAATGAATAGGCTGGGCGCCCAGGGAGTGGTGCCCAGGTGGATCTTGTCAGCAGGGCACCCAGGGAGTGGCGCCCAGATGGATCTGGCAACAGAGCACCTAGGAGGTGGCGCCCAGATGGATCTGTTTTAGGGTTTTAATTAAGTTCTTGGTTATTTTTAATCCGAATTAATTAAGGTCTCAAGATCTTTTGGATTAAAGGTATTTATTGTATTAATTGATGTGAGATCAGAGCCTTAACTAATTATGTTTAATCCTTAATTAGGGACCTTTAGTGAATAAGCAAGTTAAGCTCAAGAGAGGAGAAGCGGTTCCCTAAACAATCTTAGTGATTCCTTAGTCCAATTTCAGTCCAAATCAATTAGATTGTTTGTTCTAGGGTTCTTAATGATTTGGCAATTCTTAAGTTAATTAACTATGATATTTTAAGGTTTATCCTACTTAGGCACGAGATTTGATAATCTAGGCTATCTACCTACTATTTTTGGGTTTTCTTTGTATTTTTTTAATTTGTTTTTGGTTTCTCCTCTAATTTACTAGAGAGTAAGGGAAGAGAAGAAATAGTTTTATGTTTTATGATTTTTTGTTTTTTGGGTTTTTTATGACTTTATGTCTCAGATGATATGGTGGTGTGTGATAAAAACAATAATTTGAAGTTCAGAACATATCAAACAAGCAAACATATCATTGTTATGCGATTTCTAAATGAACTAAATGCGAGAGATCGAAACTTGTGCACAAAGGTGGAACAGTCCACCTAGGCGCCACACCTGTGGTGCCTACCCTGCTCAGTCAGGGTTTTCAAAGATTCGCAATGAATGCACAATAGTCTTAAGATTTTCAACACAATTTCCGATATTCAGTAACTGATGCGGATGTCCTAATGCGAACTACTAATGATGCAACTAACAAATCTACGAGAAAATGATGTAATAAGTAGAGATCTAAAACCCAAACCCTTTCTCGGAAGGGTAGGCGCCCAGAGGGTGGCGCCTAGCCAAACCAGAGATGGTAGGCGCCCAGTGGGTGGCGCCCAGCCTTCTGAGATAGGCTTTTCACAACCTCCTCGATCTAAATGAGGATGATGATGCTATAAATGCGAGATCTAACCTAGTTAAGCACTTAAAACTACGAAATCAATGCAGATCTACACCACTAGTATGAATCTAAACATGTTATTAATACGATGAGATGCTGATACCATTTTTATCAAGAACTAATATAGATCTATGATGCATGAATGATCCTAAGCATGTTTCTAAACAAAGATGATGATAAAATGCAGCAGAAGAATAGAAAGATCTAGGAATACCGGTTTGAATCACACTTTTCAAGTTCCTAGAACGAGGCTTACGCGAAGAACCATGGCTTCTAGTTGAAGATATGGAAGTCTTCTCCTCTATTTCCCCTTCTTCTCCTCTAGATCTGAAGCTTTCTCTCTAATGGTGGCTACCTTTCTCCTTTTTTCTTATTCTCTATACTTTTCTCTCTTTTTAGGGTAGCTCCCTTGTAAATGAGGTTAAGAGATCCTTAAATAGAGGTTTGGGATGAGTTTAGGAGGGCTAGGGCTTCATTAGTTCGTGTTTCTAGAAGGTTTCACGCATCCCAAGGCGGCTTAAGTGTTTTGGGATAAATTAGGGTTTGGAAAAGAGGCTGGGCGCCCATGGGGTGGTGCCCAGGTGACTGCATAGGGTGGGCGCCACAGGGCTGGCGCCTATGTGGACTGGTTCATGGTAGGCGCCCATGGGGTGGAGCCTACATGGTTCGGATCATTCTCAAAGTTTGGTCCCATCTGAAGTCGGAATAGAATGGATAGATGTTCAATTGAGGGGACCTACACTAGCACTTAATTGACTGGGCGCCACAAGGGTGGTGCCCAGGTGGACTGGACAGTGTGGGCGCCCACCACAGGGTGCCTATGTGGACTGGAGAGTGTGGGCGCCACAAGGGTGGTGCCTAGATGGAAAGTTGTTTGGGTCTTTGCTTGGAGTGGTTATGGGCTGCCTTAAGTTAAGTTTGTGGAATAATAGGGTGGGCGCCACACATGTGGTGCCTAGGTGGGCTGAAGAGTATGGGCGCCACACATGGGGCGCCTAGATGGAATAAAGAGTGGGGTGGGCGCCACACATGGGGTGCCTAGGTGGAGTCAATTCATTTTCGGAGTTTGGTCCCTATGTTGAGTGGTTCCGGTCCATTTTAGGTCAAACTAGTGATTTCGGAGGGTGGGCGCCACACATGGGGCGCCTAGGTGACCATGACTAGTGAGGGCGCCACACATGGGGCGCCTAGGTGAATTTGAGTAGGGTGGGCGCCCCTTGGGTGGTGCCTAGATGAATTTCTGTTACTCTTTCTAAGACAAACTTCGAAAACTCATAACTTTTGATCCGCTTATCGGATTTGGACGTTCTACATACCGTCGGAAAGCTCTTGAAGTGAAGAATCCAATGGTCTAACTGTCCTAATGATTATGGGCTGAGAAAAGATGGGGACCTCTGGATCAATGGATCCGGCTTCCTAACTTAGGGTAATCGGATGGCATTTGGGTAAACTTGGTGTAATCTTCGTAACAATTAGCCTAAGCATGTCTTAAGTGGTCTGGAATATGTTTGATTAGTGTAGTGGTCCGCTTCTTGTGTGAAAGGTGAGTTGGACTCGAGATCTCAATGCGATTCGGCTTTCTTCTCACGAATTTCTAGAAGTCGTTGAACTAAGTCTGAGACTATCAAAAAGCATCTTCATTGTCATTAATTAATCTCAATTATGCCATTAATCATTCAATTATGGGTGAAATGGGGGCATCGCTATATATGACATGTGTTTAAGGCTATCATAGGGGCCAAATGAGGTGTCTACACCCACTTTGATATTCACCCTGAAAAGTCAGTCTTCTTGAATATTGAACGAAGTGGATGCTCCGTGATCACCACGATGGTGTGGGATTGGAAATAATGGGAGAGCTTGCGGGAGGCACTGACGAGAGCCAACGCAAGCTTCTCCAATAGAAGGTACCTGGTCTCGGCATCGAGCAGGGTCTTGCTCATATAATAAATTAGTTTTTGAATTCCCTCGTCCTCCCTGATGAGGACGGAGCTCACTGCGTGATCCGAGACCGCAAGATATAAATACAAAACCTCCCCCGGAGTTGGGGTGGAGAGTAAGGGTGGTGACATCAAATAGGTTTTGAGCGCGGCCAATGCCTGGTCGCACTCAGGAGTCCACTGAAATTTTAAATTTTTCTTTAGAAGCTGAAAGAAAGGCCTGCACTTATCTGATGACCGGCTAATGAAGCGATTGAGTGCTGCAGCCATTCCTGTGAGCTTCTGGACTTCTTTCATGGTAGAGAGGCTCAGAATGCCCTGGATCGCGGTGATCTGGTCTGGATTAGCCTCTATCCCCCTCCGCGTTACCAAACTGCCGAGGAACTTGCCAGAGGCTACGCCGAAGGCGCACTTGGAAGCATTTAGTTTGAGCTTGTACGCGCGAAGGATGTCGAAGACTTGGCCGAGATCCGCCAGGTGGTCGCTGGAGTGCACTGATTTGACGACCATGTCATCGATGTACACCTCTACCGTTCGGCCGAGCTGAGCCTGGAACATCTTTGTCACGAGGCGCTGATACGTGGCCCCCGCGTTCTTTAGCCCGAAGGGCATCACCTTCTAGCAGTAAGTGCCGCGGGGGGTTATGAATGACATTTTCTCCTCGTCAGGCTCGTGTAGTGGAATCTGGTGGTAGCCTCTGTAGGCGTCGAGGAAGCTCATTCGGTCGTGGCCAGCGGTGGCGTCGATCAGTTGATCAATCTTCGGAAGGGGGAAACTATCTTTAGGGCAGGCCCTGTTCAAGTCTGTGAAGTCCACGAACACCCTCCATTTACCAGTTTTCTTTTTTACCACCACCGTATTAGCCAGCCAGTCCGGGTACTGGACTTCCCGGATGGCCCCTGCCTTCAGCAGTTTGTCGACCTCTTCGACGACCGCGTCCGTCTGCTGCAGCCCTGTCCTTCGGGCCCTCTGCACTACTGGTTTGTGGCTGGGGTCCACATTTAACTTGTGGCACATGACCTCGGGGTCGACCCCAGGCATTTCGCTTAGGCTCCAAGCAAAGACATCGACGTTCTGCATCAGGAACCTTGAGAGCTCGGCTCTCTCCTCGTCTGGCAGCTGGGGTGCCGATCAGGAAGAACCTATCTGGGTCTGCCGAGTTCAGCCTGACCTCAGGCCAAGTCCTCAATGCTTTTCTTCTCAGGGTCTCGGCCGATTTCATCTAGGCCTTTCTCGAATTCGGCGAGGTTGACGCGCTCCGGCTCTTTCACTGCTGGGACCGCGGCCAGCATGCACTGCCTAGCTTGCTGCTGGTCTCCCTCTACCGTGACCACTTCCATTTTGCCCTCCTTGCTCTCGAATATGAACTTCAGCTTCTGGTGGAGGGAAGAAGGGACTGCTTCCAATTTGTGGAGCCACGTTCTGCCCAAGATGACGTTGTAGGGAGAAGGGGCGTCCATGACCAGGAAGTCGGCCAACACGGAGGCTCCGCCGACTCGGGTTTCCAGGGTGATCCTACCCTTGGGATAGACTGGCGTGGCGGACAACCCTAGCAGGGGTGCACAAACCTCCGTGAGGTCTGCTTCCAAGAGGTTCATTTTCTTGAAGCACTCGTAGTAGAGGACCTCGGAAGAGCTGCCGGAGTCGACGAGAATCCTCTTCACGGTAAAGTCCCTTAGCTTCATTGTGAGGAGCAGGGGGTCGTTGTGAGGAAGCTGGATTCCCTCTAGATCTTTATCTGAGAACGAGATCGCGGGTCGGTCGCGGCGAGCTCTTTTGGATGCCGATGCGAGCTCGGCTTTCATCACCTCCTTCCCATGCGACGCTCGCCTGGCCTCGACGCGGGCCCGCGAGCCTCCACGAGACGAGGGAGAGGGAACTGAGGACGCCAGATGGGTCACGTTAATGATCTTTTTGGAATCCTCACTGTCTGGATCCCGAGCCGCGCTCTGGTGAACTCGGCCCTCGCTGCCGCCGGCATCTTCTGCCTTGATGAACTCTGGAATGTGGCCTTCGCTGGCTAGCTTCTCCAGGTACCACCTCAGAGACTTGCAGTCCTCGGTCTTGTGCCCGTTACCTTTGTGGTAGGAGTAGTAGAGCTTGCTTCGGCTGCCGGAGGTGGGCTCACTCCTTAAGGGCGGAGGCCACTTGAAGAACGGCTTGGTCTTTATCTTGTTCAGGATATGGTATATCGGCTCCTTGAAGACGACGTTGACGCTCTGACCGGCGTTGGTGGGAGGTCTGGGCCTCCAGGTGCCCCCAGATTGGGATGACGCAGGCTTCGCCGAGTTGGCGATCCAGGCCTGCTTGGGCTCCTGCTTCTGGAAGGGCTTCCCGCCTCTCTGCCGAGGCTGGCTGCTCTTCTGCTCGGGCTCTGGTCTTTCGTCCTCTTCCCGGGCCTGGATTTCATCTTCCTCCCGGGCGACAAAGCGCTTTATCCGGGACATTAGCACTGGCATGGATTCTGGGGTGTCTCCGACCAAGTCCTTCCGGAGGTCGTGGCCGGGGATCAGGGCACGTTGGAAGGCAAAGATTGCTATTTCCTCCCTAGTGCCCTCGACCTAGCTGTAAACCGCCCAGAATCGTCGGGCGAACTTGGCGAGGCTCTCGCCCTGCTTCATCCTCAGGGCGAGAAGGTCCCCCTCTATCTTGGGGACGGCGCTGTAAGCTTGGAACTTCTTTAGAAAGGAGAGCTGGAGCTCCTTCCAACTCGAAACTGACTTCTCTGGGAGGGCGCAGAACCACTTCAGAGGGAGGTCACCCAAACTGGAGGAGAAGATCTTGCAGTTGAGGTGGCCCTCGTTTCCCCAGATGGACATCTTCTGGGAGAAGTGACGGAGGTGAGCGGATGGATCGGACAGTCCGTCATAGGGGATGAACCGCGGGACAGAGAACCTTTTGGGCAAGGGGGTGCGCTTGATGTCCCTCGTGAAGGGTGAGGCCCCCAGATCGGTATGGCCACAGATCTGTTTCTGGTCCCGCACGTCCAGGTTGTGCTGAAGAGCCAACCTGACGCGTTTGTCGAATCGCTCCTGCTCGTCGTCCTTCTCCGGAGTCTGCGCTCTTGGCTTTCACTTGGAGTGGTTCGGGCTGCGATGGCTATGGGTTCGGCCATCGCGGCTATGATGACTTCGGCTGTTGCTTGAGCCTTCATCATGGATCTAGCTTCGCTTGTGGTCCATATGGTCTCTGAGATCCTCACGAGGAGGCTGGGCTGCCCTGCTCGGGGCGTCCCTCCTCTGTCCCTGAGGATTAGAGACATGCCTCAACGAGGCTGTTTGCGCTGCTCTCAGTTGCTGCTGGAGCTCGCGGATTAACCGCTCCTGCTTCTGGAGGAGAGTATTTTGAGCTGCGACATCTCCTCCAGTGGCAGGAGGTTGGACGCGGCGCGTCTCTTCTACGGCAACGGCTTTATCTTTGCGAGGACGCTCATGCCGACGCTCGTCGCGTCGGGGTGGCGTGACTTCGTCTGCTGAGAACGAGGCCTCGAGCGGCCCTCGCCTGCAGATATGCCATGCACCGTTCGGGAACGCCCTTGAGGAGGGACGTCTGCCGATGGTGCTGGCTGCTCGAGCACTGCTCTCGAGGATTCTCCGCCCTTCCTAGCTTTCGGAGGCATGATTTATGGGAGATTGAGGTTGAGAAGGTTGGGAAGGTTGGGATATTACTTTCCCACAGACGGCGCCATTGTAGGTGCAGAAAATAATGACCCACAATAACTGGGGTGCCTTAGAGGACTTACCTAAGGTGGTAAAGATTAGGTACTGTCCGAAAGCCTGAAAGAGAAGAGCAAACGGTCAGAGGACCCTGGCCTGGGCGGCGCAAGGCTCTCCGATGCCAAAGTCAGTGAATGAACTGGAACAATGGAAGGAGAGGAAGAAGAGAGGCAGAGTAACGGCTCTGTGGGTTGAATTGTCCGTGCCTTGCTGGTGGTATGAGACCCTATTTATAGAGGCTTGGGTCGTATCTTCGGATGATATCCTGGCGTGGGTCCCATGACTCGACTGGAAGTCATGATCAGCCCACAAAGTAATTAATGCGGTCCAATCCAGCCCACTCTGCATTTAATGCCAGTCGGAGCAGCCCACATCGCATTAAATGTGCGTCTTGTTGGGCCAGATTGTGTTGGGCGCCTTTGACGGTTGAGGTACCATCGGATCCGCCCTCGGGCCTTGCCCTGATGTGGCTTCAGCCGCTGGATGCCGCCCTGTCAGTGATCTGGCGAAGATTGTGAACGGCTGGATGTCGCATCTGTCTCACTAGCTCGCGCCCCTATTCCTCCACGTGCCTGATGAAGTGGGGGATGAGGGGCGCGAGTGGAGGCTCTTTCCCGCTTCGGCTTTCGTCCCGGCTCCTTCGGCCGAGGTGGAGCTTTCTGCCGAGGTGGGCACATGGAGTAGCCGAGCTCGGCGCTAGCGGTCCGGACCTGCTTGACTTCGGCCGGAGCCCCTGTCCTGGTAGCCGGGGTGAATCTGGTGCCACGTGGGCGGCACGCGGATGGCACATGAGAATGCTTAGTCTCATCTGATGGCTGTGATTAGCGTAATCCTGGAGTTCTGGAAATCTCCCCACACAACAGTCTTATTTGGATTGAATTCAAACGAGTCATTTAAATTTGAATTCAAACAGTTGGTCGCAAGCTACTTGTGGGGCTATGAAGCTCATCGTGGATTTGTGCCCATTTAGGGCCAGTTGAATGAGGCCTACTAAATTGTTGTCCTCCTAGAATTCAGATTGGGCCAGATCGGTTTCAGGTCAAGTTGTGACCTGTGTTGGTTCTTTTTCTTTCTTTCTTTCTTTTTTTTAAATTTTTGTGTATGTGAGAGAGAGAGAGAGAGAGAGGTCACATTGAGTCTTGACTCTTGAGAACCATGGCTAGCTTATCAACTACATCTATTTCTTTTCCTTTCATAATATCCTTCTATATATTTTTGGAGATTATAGTATAATGTATTTCTAATATAAAAACTTTCAATAATTGTCTTGTTTCTGAATTTTCTGATAAAATTCTCCTTGGATAGGTCAATCTTGATCCAAATGTAAGGAATTTGACTGAACTAAGGTCATGGCCTGAGTTCCACAATGGTGTTGCTGCTGGATTGAGACTAGCTCCTTTTCAGGTTTATATTTCCTAATTATAAACTATATGAAGTAATTACCTTATGATGCTCTGTATCTAATAGTGTCTTACTATCCGTATTCCATTTGTGCACATACATGGCATGCATATAGTAAATATGTGCTTTCTGCCAGACACAGCATGCACTTGCTTTATTATGTGCATCAAATGTATTCCCAATTAAATTTTGAATACCTCGTTCCTGCAAGAAAGGAGGACAAATTTATGTGTGCACAGCCTACTATTGATAGTGGTAGGACTCCACTGTGTCTTGAGGAATCAGCTACCATTTCCCGTGTCATTTTTGCGATAAACTGTATTGCATGTATGGCAATGGAATCAACATACACAAAACACACACACACAAAGGAAGAAGAAGGTACCAGTAGGCATCATCATCATTGTTGGCACACACAAAAAAAAATGTACCAGTAGTCATTTATTATCTAATCATCATCATCATTCTCAGCAGGGGTTTATTTTATGTTAGCCTTGAAAAATGCCTGCATAAGGTTTGCCTTCATTGTCTAGTCCGTCAGAGTTTTCAAACTTTTTTTTTTCTTTTTAGGTAATAGTTTCTAAAGTATGTTTGAAAACGAACTTATAGCATTTTCTTTTCAAATGTTTACATATCATGCACCTGGATTTGACATAACTACTGAATTTGGAAAGCTTGATGGTGTGTCTTTACTGCGCTCACATGATAATTGTTTGCAAATTAATTGAAACATACAGTAGCTGATGTGTTCTGTTTGCAGTATTTGGATCAACCTGGAGTTAACTTCTGCTCCAGAACATCTTATGACGAAAATGCAATCACAAATGCCATTGAGATTTATGATAGTTCCAGGTATGCTGTTTGGTTTGAAAGTTTTTATCCATTGCAATGTGTGGAAGCTAATGTGACATGTATTTAATCAGTGGTGCTGTTCACTTCATTGTTTATTGTTTTGCTTCCTATTAATTTATCTGTTGTTTTGACCAAGTGTACTTACGGTTCAACAATCACCCACCCAACATGTATTGGTTCTTTGAACCCTAGTTGTGATCCCCCCCCCCCCCCCCCCTTTTCATGTATTGCTGACATTGAACTAAATTGGTTCAAATTTCATAATTGATGTAGTGTATTACCTGATGCATACAAATGCATTTCAGTTATTGTCTGGAGATTTGTCATGAGTTTATATTTTGAACCTGTTAGCATTACCCTGATGTTGTAGGATGCATATTGGTTGGTTTAATATTGAACATCTTGTCATGGACTGATTTAATTAAGACAACTTCTCAAACGAATTTGTATGCTAGATCTTATCTTTGTGTACTTGTCTAAGCTTCTGGATATTTTGAGAGTGCTTCCACAGAATCATTTCACTAATTTTGTTTCCTTACTTTTTTCAACTGGGACTTTCATTTATTTAAATTTTCTTTAATTTACCAAGTTGTATATCATGTAGCTAGATTTAATTGGAGCAAGTTCTAACCAAGTAGCTTTGGGAAAATGGTTGTCGGAGAATTTGTTCAATACAATGTTATTACATATAGAGAGCACAAAATTTGTTCAAGGCAGGGAATTTGTGAAGGATTGATCTAGCTTTGGTCTTCTAGAATTGGGATTTGATTTTTGCTTGGAAAAGAGTCCCTTCAAAAGCATTTGGACATTGGGATATGGGTTTATAGATTATGAACCACTTTAGTGGATGTTGTTTAATTTTTTCACTTGAGTTATTTGACACTTAAAACAGGTAGGAAGAAGTTTATATTTAACTACTATGAAGAAGCTGTGTATTTATGGAAGAAAATTAATACAAGCATACATTGCTTTCATTCATTTTGATGGATTAAAAATGTCTTATTATCATCAATTAAAATAAGGTGGTGCAGCAGGTGGGCAGTGCAGGGTGGTGCAGCAGCTGGGCTGTGCAGGGTGGGTGTGTGCAGGGTGGCGCAGCAGGTGGCCGGGTGTGTGCAGGGTGGTGCAGCAGGTGGGATGTGCAGGGTGGGTGTGTGTAGGGTGGTGCAGCAGGTGGCCGGGTGTGTGCAGGGTGGTGCAGCAGGTGGGCTGTGCTGGGTGGGTGCGTGCAAGGTGGTGCAGCAGGTGGGCTGGGTGGTGCAGCAGGTGGGCAGGTGGATGTGCAGGTGGTGGAAGAAGAGGAGGCAGTGGGTGTGCATTTGTTCATTTTGTTCTTTTTCCCAATCAATCTTTTGGCTGATTGTTTTATTGCATTTGTTAAGTGATAGTGATCATTAACTCTTTTACCACATGCCATTTTGGGTTTTCTAGTATGGTCACTATTTTTAAAGGATAGTAATGCATTTTGTGTGCTTATGCATCTTCATTTTCTCATACAATACTGAACACAATACTGTACCACTCATCTAATGTTAAAAAAAGAAAAAAACTTATGCTGATAAGCTACTGTCTTTTTGAACTTTTGGTTTGTTTAAAAAAGGAGCCATGTTGCTCTTTCTTTCAGTTTGACAATTATGAAGGAAATGAATACATGAATGGTGAACTTGAGTAATATCTGGGATGTGGCTAGGAAAATCAGACAGGTTGTCACATATAGTATTTCTGTTCTTGCAGGAAGATGATGCAAGGTCATCTATAACATCTTCTCCTGAGTCAACCGGATTAGTTGAGACTTCCATATCCTCCCACTTTGGTGGTATAAGCTACCCATCCTCGTTCAGTTCACGCCCATCAGGCTATGGAATTCCATAACCCTCGGTACATGCTTTAAGTTTTGGCTTTTTAATCATACTGGATCTTTATTAAAAATATAAAACAATAGTGTGTGATGATTGGGTCAGTTACTTGTTTCGTATTTTAGTTTATTTGTGTTTCAGTAATCAGCATAGAGTTCTGCTCCATGGCATCGAAGTTAGAAAACTTGTCAAGAGCAGCAACATGGAATATTGTGTTGCACTGTATTTTTGGGAGAAGGGCTTGGCTATTACAAATTAAACATACAATGAGTTCATGTAATATTGATTTTAAAACTTCACTTTCTCTTATAGGCAATCTTAGAACTTACCTACTACCAATTAAATCTCAAACCCATTGCTGAATTTGAATCCTGTATGTCCGGGTGAAGTTGAGATGGCAATGATACAGCTCAGCTGCCAAGGGCGGTAATTCGACCTGAGTTTTATCCTGTGGATTAGGCCTGGCCTATATTTACGTACAACTAATACAGGCCGGACCAGGTGTAAGCATGGAAACTTTCTATTGAGTTATATTTATTTGACTTGCTTGAGTCCTGGGCCTCCAGGATTTATGACTGTTACAGGTTTGCTTGAGATTGAAATTCAGACTCAATTGATAAACAGACTGTTGGCAGGTCTGTTGTCACCTTTAATGAATCATCATAATAGTAGGTTTAGCAAACAAGTTTATTTTCAGAAGATTCTGATCAGAACCGAATTCTTCCCCTTTCTCTTTTGTTTTTTTAATTTTTAATTCTTTTTCTTCTTTGGGCTATAACAGGAGAACATGACACCAGCTGCAAGCAGGTTTAGCAACACTTCTATTAGTGCATCAAATTATCCGGGGCTAGGATCACCAGTTAGCTCTTATCTTAAGATCCAACTAAACATCTCTCTTGTATCTGATCAAGTTATTAAGTTGTTTTAGTTTCACCTATTCAGGTCAAAGAAGAACCCCCATCATATACAACGTCTATTATGCAGAGATTTGAGTCATTTGAGGACCCTTAAAGCTTTCGCTCACAGGATGAGGAACCTGCTCCTGAAAACCCACAGTTTGGAAAAGCACTTTACGACTTCACTGCTGGTGGAGATTATGAGGTAAGTCGACTTCCATTGAGCATGGGTTGCTATTCGATAAAGTTTTAAAGAACTTTGAACTATGTTTCTTTAACTGATTCTGACTAAAATACATCAGACATTTTGTTAATTGGCTTCTGTTTTTCACAGTTGAACTTAACAGTCGGAGAAGAAGTTGAAATTGATTATGAAGTTGATGGTTGGTTCTATGTAAGTATGAAAATAATATATTCAAATTCAGTGCAAATGATCACTTGATTTGGTTGAATAAATATGAAAATTCAAGATTGTGTTTAATTAAACACAATCTTAAGCACGCTTTTTTTTAACTTTTTTTTTTAATTTTATTGACTTGGTTTTTCGTTATTCAGCGCAAATGATCACTTTAATGTTTACTTGGTGGATCCCAGTTGAAGATTTAAGATTGTGTTTGATTATCATGAGAATCATGCTTATGAAGATTTGGTGGTTGCTAGAGAAATATTGTAATCAGCATGGTTGTTGGTGATTGTAATTAGTAGTACGTAGTTACTATTTTGTTCGTCGTTATTGTTAAAGATGCTACTTGATGTCAATATGATCTTTTGGTGATGTTATCTTTTAATAAAATTATTTGATTGGATGTAAGTGTGAGATTTCTTGTTAATGTTTGAACCGTGTAAAAGGGCATTTCTATATATGCAGCAGGTTCGGTATTCAGGGGTGGTTTTTGGATAATTTTTTTTTACACATGAAACAGTTTTGTAACGGTTATAAACCGTTACTAATTTGTGCGAATAGCAACACTTAAAAAACGTTACAAAAGATTTCACAATCGTTATGAATGTTATGAATCAGTAACACAAATTTGGCATGAAAAAATGTTACAGAGTTTACAAAACCATTACAGATATTTAAGTGTAAAATATCGTTACAAAACTTGCGAAACTGTTATTGTTTTATTATAAATTATCAACACAAATGAGTATTAAAACCGTTAGGAATTAATTTCAGTAACGGCAATAAAGCGTTACAATTAATATGTTTGTAACGGTTTATAACCATTAGGGATGTTTATAACAGATTAGAAACGCCCAAACTATGACCCAAAAAAACTGTTACAAATTTTTTTAGTAACGGTTTTGGACAATTAGGTATGTCCTAAAATGGTGTAGTGTGACATGGCATCTACATCAAAAGCCAAAGGTACTAACTATTTTGTTCAAAATTCAGTTGTTACAGATCATGTTGTTCATGTTGTCAACACAGCTACCAAGAAGAAGGATGTGTAATGTCTTGAAAGAATTCCTACTTGTCATCACTGTGGAATTAAATGTCACATTCGACCCCATTGCATTAAGCTGCGAAAGTCACCAAATCAAAAGCAATGAAAAAAAGCAGAAGGAAGAGTCACCTATAAAAAATAAAGTTGTCTAGGGCAAGAAAGAAGACTTTCCATCTGTATTGGTACATACTTTGTTGAAATGTCTAAATATGCAAGCGTGTGTACCAAAGCTTCATTACCCCTGATCTGCAAGATCAAGCCCCCACCCCAATGCTGTTACGAAGATCTTACTGAAAGGGAGTCAAAATTGAGGGGGGGCCTACATAATCCAGATTGACGGAAGCTGCTTGAAAAATAATTGTTTGTCAATTATGGACAAAAAGGAGGAGGATAATGAAGTTAGGGGGAGAAAACAAGCAAAGATCTACAGTTGTAATTTTTTTTGTCTGAAGATCCAATGTATTTTGAGTTTTTCTTTTGGGTAGATCATTTGTATTGTACTAGGGAGTTTTGTCCATGAATTGCCAAAGGGGGAGATTGTTAGTATTTTTATGTTGGCTAATTCATGGGTTGGACAAAACTCTGGGTCCATTGAGTTGTATTTTTCTAATTTATTTTAGAATGGACTGTGGTTGTGCCGCCGGAAGAGGTGAAGCGAAGAATAAAAGAAAATAGAAGACCGGGAGAAAGCCCCCAGGCCTGATCGATCGGAGCCTCTGTACGATCGATCGGACTAAAGATGCGCCCCAATTATTTGGACCATCCGATCGATCGGATGCACTGTCCGATCGATCGGACAGGCGCGTGCAAAATAGAAAGTCTCCTTTTCTGAATTGGAATTATTTCCTTTTGAGACTCTGTTTCCCAATATTAGTCCTGTAAGACCCCGACCCGAGAGACCTCGATTAGAGTTAATTAAGTTGTGTTTTAGTTTTAAGTGTGTTTAGTGGTTTTTGGATTAGTTTGGGGATTAGAATAGCTTTTATAATAGCTTTGGGGAATTTGGAGAGCCTTTTTACTTGTGGGACCCTTTGGGGATTCTTGTTACGAATTGTGTGAGATTAGGGGTTTACACTGATCGACATACGGGACCCTATTCACACTGATTCAATTCTAGGAACCCCATTGTTTAGTCTGTAAATGTGTGGAAAACTATTTGTATTCGATTTTCAACCAAACTCCTATTTTGGGATTTCAACCCATGATGTGTGAGTACACTTGACCGAGGGCATTGTGTTACCATATTGTTAATTTGTTTAGACCCGTCTCAACTGTTATGCGTCTTATACCTATGGGTACCCCGCCCCGTTATGTGTATTTATTTGCTTTGATTTTCGCATGTTACCTATGAGTCGGCACCACTAAGCTTGGATAACCTTATCGGTTTGATCCACTGGTTTGGATATCCCCCTTCTGTTATACCCGCTGTAGCATGGTTCCCGCCTCGCCCCGATATACCAGGTTCGCTACCGTGGTCCCGCAGAGTATTATACGTATTTATTATATAAAATCGTTGACTCTCCTCACCTCGTGTGACTGAGGTCAACGTCGTTGATTCTCCTCACCTCGTGTGACTGAGGTCAATGTCCCGATGTGCTCTCATCACTTTTGTGAGAGAGGATTTAGCTTTGTGTGGTTGCCACCTTGTTAGTCCCGAATCCTTGTTACCTTACATGTTTTATTTGCATATGTACTTCTTTTAAATGATATATTATTCTTTTACGAAGTTCATCATTTATATACAAGTTTTCTAACTCTTGCAAAATATCATTATTTTATTATTGTAATATCTTTTCACCCACCTGCCAGACCGTCGTGTCTGATCCATTTATTTTGGTACTCAGGTCCCAAGCTTATTGCCATTGAGGAGGAGCCTGAGGATGCGGTCGGTGAACCGCAGCGAGTGATTGAGTGGCAAGCCGACGATGTCATGTAGACATTCGGCCTTGCCTTGAGAACGATGCATTTTGGGAACTTATGATATCTTTATTTTAGATTTTGTTGGTTGTATGGTCTTTGTTGACCATTATTTTGGGGCATTAATCAACTGATCTTTTGTAATTACACTTAACTTTACTTTTGGGGAATGATGCTTATGACCATTGCTCATTTTGATATCTTGTCATGTTAATCATAGGTCAATCTCGTTTATGGGATGGAATAACATCATTATGATTTGCTACACGCTTCCGCAATCTTGAGAATGTGTTTGATGTGGTTATATGTGAGATGATGTGTAAAGAAAATCCTCACCGCGGAACCCTGTGGGAAATCACGTGCACGGATAAATGTTCTTTTAATTCCGTGTGCGGTTTAGCCAAAGAGATGCACGTGGCGTGGCATCATCACCGTCCCGATCCCGGACTTGGCCTTTTTCCCCTAATCCCGGTCCGGGGTCGCGACAGGACTGGTATCAGAGCGGGACATGTTTCAGGCAATTAAAAGAAACTAGAAATCTTAAGTACGTGGCGAGGATTCGTTAGATAGAATCGTGTGAGCAATGTGTGACCACCCTATACTTGATTTATATGTGCTAACAATTTGTTTTGCAGCATTATGCCACCTCACAAAAGAACAGTAAACAGTAATCGCGTTGCTGGTAACAGTGAGAATACAGGGCCTATTGCAGAGGAACCACAGGACAACAATATGCAGAACCAATTCCAACAGATGATGCAGGCTATGATAGACCAACAACGCCAGGCAAATGAGAATCAGGCTAGACTCCAAGCACAAGCGCATGAGACACAGACTAGATTGCAGGAACAGATGCTTAAGAAGGACGAGGATCATGCTAGGGAGATAGCTCAAATGCAAGCACAGTTGTTGGGGATATTAGAGAGGAGACCGGAACCGATCCCAGTTGCACCACCTGGTCCGGTAAACATTAGAGGGAATGATCCTAATGTGTTGTATGAGCGGTTCAGGAAGAGAGGACCGAAAGAATTCTTGGGGACAGAGGATCCAATGGCAGCAGATGATTGGCTTGAACACACTGAGAATATATTTGAGATCTTCACATGTACGAGTGTTGAACGAGTACAACTTGCAGCCTCTATGGTCACGGGCTTAGCAGATATATGGTGGAAGACCATCAGGGCAGAATATAGGGCAATGGCTGATGCAGAAGCTTGGGTTAACTTTAAGAGACAATTTGGGGAGAAATATGTACCTACACATGTCAAGAGGCAAAAGGCAGCAGAATTTCAGCAACTTGTACAAGGGAACATGACAGTCCTCGAATACCTCACCAAATTCGAGAGATTGTCAAGGTATGCACCGGAGTTAGTGGACACGGAGGAGAAGAAGATAACCAAGTTCCTTGAGGGACTTCACCCGATTATTGAGAGGGATGCTACCGGGGTTGTACCACCCGTTACCTTCGAAGAAGCTGTCAAGAGAGCATACAAATTTGAGAACTTCCATAACAAAATCATCAAGAACCAAGGAAAGGGTCAAGGCCAGCAGCAGAACTATCAGCAAAGACACAATCAGAACAAAAGGCCAAGGCAAGAGCAGAATACGCAGAATCCAGTGGTTTGTATTCACTGTGGGAAAAACCATGAGAGTACCAATTGCCATTTTATTACGGGAGCATGCTTTAGATGTGGCTCCATGAACCACCAAATGAAGGATTGTCCAAGGCCAGATAGACATAATAGGCAGCAGCAAGGAGCACAACGTCAGGCACCACCTCAGAATGCGTTAGTAGTTCAGAATCAAGCAAGGCCACTACAACAATAGGCACCACCGCAGCAGCATAGGCCACAGCAGCAACAACAGGCACGTCAGCAAGGGCAGAATCAGCGTCCTCAGAATCAGAACAGGAATGCACAACAAGGCAGGCAACAGCAAGGACAAAACAGGCCACAACAGAGGGCACAACTTTATGCTGTCAATAGAGCTGATGCAGAGGCTGAAGGCAATGTAGTGGAAGGTACACTTCTCGTCTGTGGTTTTGAGGCTAGGGTTTTGTTTGACCCTGGCTCTACTCACTCATTCCTATCTCCAAAATTTGCTAAGTTGATTGATATATATGCTAGAGAATTGAGTTTCATTTTGACTATGACTACCCCTTTAGGTAAGGAAGTTGTTTGTAGAACTTTTTACCCTAGTTGTCCAGTCATGATAGGAGAAGTAGTGTTACCGGCAGATCTCATTTTATTGGAGATGCAGGATTTTGATGTCATCCTAGGGATGGATTGGTTAGCAGGATACCATGCTACGATGGATTGTTTCCATAAAACCCTAACTTTTAAGTTAGAGGAGACCCAGGCAGGGGTGTTGTTTCAGGGAGAGAAGAGCAGTTCTGGTGCAGGGTTTATTTCAGCGTTGAAGGCTGATAGGCTTCTAAAAAGTGGTTGTGAGGGTTATTTGGCGTTTATCACGGAGGATAAATGGTCCCAAGGGGTGGAGGAGATCCCAATCGTTTGTGAATTTCCGGATGTTTTTCCGAAGGAGATACCGGGATTGCCACCCATTAGAGAGATAGACTTCACTATTGAGTTGTTACCGGGGACCGCTCCGATATCTATCGCACCTTACAGAATGGCTCCGGCAGAATTGGGAGAGTTGAAGATGCAATTGCAAGAACTTTTGGACAAAGGTTTTGTGAGACCTAGTGTGTCACCGTGGGGAGCACCAGTTTTGTTTGTAAAGAAGAAAGACGGTTCTATGAGAATGTGTATTGACTATAGGAGATTGAACCAAGTGACCATCAAAAACAAGTATCCATTGCCAAGGATAGATGAATTGTTTGATCAGTTGCAAGGAGCTGCTTACTTTTCGAAGATTGATTTGAGGTCAGGCTACCATCAGTTGAGAGTTAGAGATTCAGATGTACCAAAAACAGCCTTTCGGACAAGATATGGACACTATGAGTTTCTAGTGATGCCATTTGGTTTGACTAATGTGTTGGGATTGGTGTATGCCCTAAAGCCCACTAGCTGCACTCTCATCTTTTGTTACTGGATATTTACTGGTTATTTAATGGAAAGAATCTTTTATGCTTAAACATGTATATATGTATGGTTGTGTAAGGCCCATTGTTTCTAGTAAATGAATTAGGTGTGTAGTGTCTACACACAGATAGGTCTAATTCATGGACACTGGAAACATCATATTTGTTCATAACTGAAAGATGGAGCTGGGCACTTCATCTTGGTATAAGTTATAATGAGAGACTCTCCTGTATTCAGGGTGACTTACCTAAGTCATGGGAGGGCTTTCCCGGATTCATCTCATTAGTGCATATGCAATGCATTGAACAGGACCATGGTAGGTGTGATCTCTAAAATAGTACTATCACAGAGAGAGATCAAGTCACCTCATGCTGCTGAGTGACCGGTGCTCTTAATCTTGAGCATTTGTGGATGAACTGACGAAGTCAAGTTCTTGTGCTTTAATTCACTATGGGTGAGATTCTTTTCATGGGTCAACAGCTCTGTGTTTTGGGTACTCGAACTTGATCAGTTGGGACGTGCAAATGCAATATAGAATCTATGCCATCTGATGATGGAATAATCGTCCCCTTAGAATTATCCGATTAATCATCAAAATCTAAGATCTTAGTATATGGATGTTCCATATGGATATTGAACTTGTGGGTCGCTCCCTGGATCAAGAGAATGATATTCGAATGATGATTATGTTTAAGGATATGAAGTTCTAAGGTTCAGATGCAATCGGGAAGGTTGATAGTACATGTGATAACCTGACTCGATTATGGATGTTACATAGAGGGGCATTCAGGTCATTACACTTAGTAGGTCGAAGACAACCGTCATTTTATGACGAGCTTATTATATTATATATTTGTCCTTGGAGTTCAACCATAACTCTTTAGTGGAATGAGTTAAGGTTAAAATGGTCTTAATGTTGCTATGGGTTTAGCATGGACATTTTGGTCATTTTGGGAGCCAATGGCAAATATGTCTTTTGGTCCCTTCTCTAGTCACTTTTCAAGATTGGCATGGTTTCCTATAATGTTTAGATAACATTTGGATGAATTATTTTAGTGGAAAAATAATTTTGAGTTTAAATTCAAATAGGCCTTTGATGGCATACATGAATTTAACTCTAGATAAATTGTATGTAGGCCATGGTGTGCATTATCATAAGGGACGTCCATAATATGATTTCCATGGGAAAGGTTTCCAACTTTGAGTAGGACTCTCTACTTGGAAAGTTGGACTCCTCTTTGGATTAGTATTCCTATGAGATAGTTTCCTTTTTGGATTAGGAACTTAAAATTAGTAAGTTTTCTACAACTAGGATTACTAATTGCATGGAAAGTTCCTTTTAGTTTCCTTTTCTAATTGGAGTGTTTCTTAAAGGAAATAAGTCTTTCCTTTTTGGACATCAATGAGAATTAGGAGAGATAAACTTTATGGGAAAGTTTTCCTCAAAGTTTCTATAAAAGAAACTACATACCCCTTGGACGTCCATAACAAGAAAGTGTGCAAGAGTGCTTCTACACGCCCAGCCCTTTGGAGGTTCTCTTCTTGATAGTTGAGAGCTTAAGGTCTGAGATTTTTTCTTGGAGAAATACTTCTTGATTCCTAGATTAAGATCCCACCATCTTAGCCAATCAGATTTGGAAGTGAGATAGAGAAGAAGATCAAAGGCAATACTAGTGCAGAAAATTCCAGCAACTTGTTTGCTGATTGCAAGTCTGAGTTCGGGCCTTTGGATCTATTTTTTCAGAGATTTGAAGTCTACAAATCTTCGAGGTAATAGTCTTCTTCATTCTCCTTTAATTATACACTTGTTGGTCATGAATTCATGGAGTTCTCATGCGATCTATATGGCTGATTTATGCTGGCCAAATCAGATTTTTAAAATCTGTCATGTTACAAATTAGCCATGAATATCTTCCGCTAATTCAGATCTGAATCGCAGTTTCTTTCATAATGCACCGGCAGTTTTCATGGCATTGATGAACAAAATATTTGCGGAATATTTGGATCAATTTATAGTAGTGTTTATTGATGATATTTTGGTGTATTCCAAGACCAAAGAAGAGCATGAGGAACATTTAAGGATAGCACTCCAGCTGTTGAGGGAGAATCAGTTGTTTGCGAAGCTTAGTAAGTGTGAATTTTGGTTGGACCAAGTCACATTTTTTGGTCATATCATCTCCAAAGAAGGATTATCAGTGGACCCGTCCAAGATTGAGGCAGTCATGAATTGGGACAGACCGAAAAATGCATCGGAGATTAGGAGTTTTCTTGGGTTGGCAGGATATTATCGGAGGTTTGTGCAAGGATTTTCGTCGATTGCGTCACCTTTGACGAAATTGACAAGGAATAATGCACCATATGTTTGGACGGCCAAGTGTGAAGCTAGTTTTCAAGAGCTGAAGAAGAGATTGACTACAGCTCCAGTCCTTACTTTGCCATCAGGGAGCGGCGGTTTCACCATTTTTACCGATGCCTCCAATGTTGGACTTGGATGCGTGTTAATGCAAGATGGGAAAGTAGTTGCATATGGATCCCGACAGTTGAAAGATCATGAGAAGAACTATGCGACACATGACCTCGAATTGGCAGCAGTCGTTTTAGCTTTGAAAATGTGGAGACACTACCTTTATGGAGAGAAGTTTGAAGTTCACTCCGACCATTGTAGTCTACAGTACTTGTTTTCTCAAAAGGAGTTGAACATGAGGCAGAGGAGATGGATGGAATATATCAAGGACTACGATTTCCCAATCAAGTATCACCCGGGGAAGCGAATGTAGTTGCAGATGCCTTGAGTAGAAAGTTGGTGAGCATGGCAAGTCTTCGGGGGACTTACGTGGTACAACAGTTAGAAGAGTTGGGAGTAGATTTTCAGCCTCTGAGGGATGGTGTCATGCTGGCAAATATGTCAGTGTCAGAACCTTCGTTCATTCAGAAGATCAAAGAGAATCAGTTGCAAGACCCAGAGTTGGCTAAGATTCTTGAGAATATAGCAGACCGTCCAGATTTTCGTGTTGTAGATGAAGTTTTGTACTACCGAGACCGCCTGTGTGTGCCTAACTTGGAGGACTTGAGGAATGATATTATGACTGAGGCTCACAATACCAAGTATTCCATACATCCGGGCAGTACGAAGATGTACCAGAATTTGAAGGGCAGATTTTGGTGGAACAACATGAAGAGAGAGATAGCAGCTTTCGTCTCTAGATGTATGACATGTCAGTTGATCAAGGCAGAACACCAGAAGCCTCCAGGGTTACTACGGCCATTAGAGATTCCGAAATGGAAATGGGAGCACATTACCATGGACTTCATATCGGGTTTACCAAAGACTAGTGATGAGTCCTCAAAAGCGCACATTTTCATACATATTTTGGACCAATTTAAGGGTTTATTAATATTAAAGAGCTTTATTTAGTGCCAAATCATGTTTTTATGCATTTAGGGTCCATTGTAGTGCATTCATGCGTAATTTGCTAAAAAATCGCACTTTTTGCATAAATTCATGAAACCTGTCGTTTTTGGAGATTTATTTTTGAAAAGTCGGTTATTTTGGGTGCATCAAGTAGGGTCCCATGCATCGTCCATTTAAATTCCTTACATAGAATTATTCTTGAATCCATTTGTTTTAATTTGTGTAGGAGAAATCAAGAATGGGACCCACATTGGTGAAATTTGAGAGAGATCAAGGGTAGGACATCTTTCATAGTGGATCCACATATCTTGGTGTCAACTCTTCTAGCACACTTTCCTTTCTTGATTTTTGAGTTTTCAAACTTAGTAAGAATCAGATCTTACCAAATCTGAAGTTTTCTTTCTTGATCTTGAGATCACAAATCTAGCTTTCATTGTTGACTTTTCAAACTCTCCAAAAATACCAAGATATGTGGATCCACTATGAAAGATGTCCTACCCTTGATCTCTCTCAAATTTCACCAATGTGGGTCCCATTCTTGATTTCTCCTACACAAATTAAAACAAATGGATTCAAGAATAATTCTATGTAAGGAATTTAAATGGACGATGCATGGGACCCTACTTGATGCACCCAAAATAACCGACTTTTCAAAAATAAATCTCCAAAAACGACAGGTTTCATGAATTTATGCAAAAAGTGCGATTTTTTAGCAAATTACGCATGAATGCACTACAATGGACCCTAAATGCATAAAAACATGATTTGGCACTAAATAAAGCTCTTTAATATTAATAAACCCTTAAATTGGTCCAAAATATGTATGAAAATGTGCGCTTTTGAGGACTCATCAACTAGTAAGGGCAATGATGCTATTTGGGTCATAGTGGACCGTCTCACTAAGTCAGCTCATTTCCTACCAATGAAGACTGGGAAGAAGATGCACATGTTACCTTTGGCACAGTTGTTTGTCACAGAGATCATCAGTCGACATGGACAACCAGTTTCCATCACATCCGATAGAGACACTAGATTTGTCTCGAGATTTCGGAAGACATTGCATGAGTCTATGGGTACGAAATTACAGTTCAGCACAGCCTATCATCCACAGACCGATGGTCAGTCAGAGAGGACAATTCAGACACTTGAGGATATGCTCCGAGCTTGTGTGTTAGATTTCAAGACTCAGTGGGATGAAGCCTTACCGTTGTGTGAGTTCGCCTACAACAATAGTTTCCACTCGAGTATTGGTATGGCGCCTTTTGAGGCTTTGTATGGCAGAAGGTGTAGGACACCTGTTTGTTGGGAAGAAGTTGGTACTCGCAATTTCCATGGACCGACCATTGTTAGCGAGACAAGCGACAAGGTCAAGTTGATCTAAGAACGTCTGAAAGTAGCTCAGAGTAGACAGAAGAGTTATGCAGACTCTCACAGAAGGGACTTACAGTTCAAAGAAGGAGATAAGGTTTTCTTGAAAGTGTCACCTACTCGTGGAACTTTGAGGTTTGGACAGAAGGGCAAATTGTCTAGGAGGTACATTGGACCGTATGACATTGTGAGTAGGATTGGTGATGTGGCTTACAGGTTAGCCTTACCACCTAAGCTCTCCGGCGTACACAATGTTTTTCATGTATCTATGTTGAAGAAGTACGTTCCCGACAGACTACACATACTCCGTTACGAACCGTTGGAAATCCGAGAAGATGCTACTTATGTTGAGAAGCCTAAGCAGATCATTGACACCAAGGAACAAGAGTTGAGAACTCGGACTATTCAGTGGGTCAAAATGCTTTGGGAAAATCATGGACCAGAAGAAGCAACATGGGAATTACGGGATCAAGTTCAGAAGAAGTACCCACATCTCCGACCGGAGGTGAGTTTTAATTTTCATTTGGAGGACCAAATGTCCTAAGGGGTGGAGGATGTAAGACCCCGACCCGAGAGACCTTGATTAGAGTTAATCAAGTTGTGTTTTAGTTTTAAGTGTGTTTAGTGGTTTTTGGATTAGTTTGGGGATTAGAATAGCTTTTATAATAGCTTTGGGGAATTTGGAGAGCCTTTTTTACTTGTGGGACCCTTTGGGGGTTCTTGTTACGAATTGTGTGAGATTAGGGGTTTACAAATGATTTCCGAAAAATTGTGTTTTTAACCCCATTAGACTTATCTTGTTAATCCCTACAACTTTCATGTTGACATCGTTCCCATTTGAGAGCCCTAAACCCGACTTTTTGCAATTTGAGGGCAAAATGGTCTTTTTACCCAAAATCTGGACACCGATTTCAATGTCACCAAAATGTACAAAATATATACTTTTTGAAAACTAGAAATTTCGCTGACCAACTTTGTCTTCTTCGTCGAATTCGTTTGAAGCCCCGAAGGCCATATTTTGAGCCCGATAAGTCTTTTAAGTTGTGGGCCCCATTCCCACTTACTATATATAGAGAGCTTATTCTTCATTTTTTTTCATTTCTGGCAAAAACCCTAAAAGGAGAAGAGATTTCCAGCCCTAGGGTTTTCCCTTGCCTTTTTCTTGCTTCTTCATCTTCAATCCTTCACCAAGCTAGTGCTAATGGAGAAATAGAGGTTACAATCTTCTTCCTCGTCTCAAGGGCTTCATCTTGACACCATTTTTGAAGAAAACCGCCCACTCCAAAACTTCCTTTGAACAACACCTTGCTTTTTGAAGAACTTCCTTGTAAGTGACCTTCCTAAAAGTTTTAAAATCTTGTTTGTTTAGCCCTAGGGAAGCTCCATTTCGTTTATTGAGAGATTTCGTTTTGTTTTGCTTGGATTTTGATATTCTAGGGTTTGGATTTGGGGATTTTTATATAGGTGTTTGATTGTGGTCTTAAGAGGTGATTAGAGCTCAATTTGAATTGCGTTGGACCCAAGGCAAGTGGATGAAATGATTCTCATGTGTTTATCATGTTTTATGTAAAATCTTGATTTATCTTCATTAATAGTTTTAATGGTTTATCATGCTTGATGGTTTGGTATTATTGATTTTGAATGATGATTTGATGAGATGAGGAGGTCAAAAAAGGGCCCAAATATTCATGAAGTTATGTTTGGAAGAAGGGGAAAGAAAGGAAATGGATAGGAGTTGGACAAGAGAGGAATTCAACCAAATGGGTTGAGATTCGTCACTGTCCGATCGATCGCCCATCAGGTCCGATCGATCGGACTGTAAATAACTGAGAGTGTTTTCAGAACCGATCGATCGCCCATTAAGTCCGATCGATCAGACTGTAAATAACTGAGAGTTTTTTCAGAACCGATCGATCGCCCATCAGGTCCGATCGATCGGACTGTAAATAACTGAGAACATTTCAGGACCGATCGATCGGCCAATGAGTCCGATCGATCGGACTGAAATGAGATGAACTGCAAAATAAAGGGAGTTGTGGGACTGTTCTCCAGATTCATTTCAAGCCCATACTCAAGTCCAATTCAGCTCTATCCCTTCTCTTCTTATTTGAAGACATTGAACCTGTAATGATGCATTTAAAACCATGAAAGAATTGAGTAAATTGTGATGGGTTGTAGCAGGGAGGTATTGTTTGGAGCCCCAATGTTAACTAAGGACTTCTAAGGCATTACATGAAGTCCGGAGGTAGGAGGAACCTCATCATGGAGATTTCATGAGGCTTTTTAGATTGACCAATGTGTATAAGGAACCGGAATGTCCCTAACTCTTAAAGAGTACCAAATTACATCATGATCGACATACGGGACCCTATTCACATTGATTCAATTCTAGGAACCCCATTGTTTAGTCTGTAAATGTGTGGAAAACTATTTGTATTCGATTTTCAACCAAACTCCTATTTTGGGATTTCAACCCATGATGTGTGAGTACACTTGACCGAGGGCATTGTGTTACCATATTATTAATTTGTTTAGACCCGTCCCGACTGTTATGCATCTTATACCTATGGGTACCCCGCCCCGTTATGTGTATTTATTTGCTTTGATTTTCGCATGTTACCTATGAGTCGGCACCACTAAGCTTGGATAACCTTATCGGTTTTATCCACCGGTTTGGATATCCCCCTTCTGTTATACCCGCTGTAGCATGGTTCCCGCCTCGCCCCGATATACCCGGTTCGCTACCGTGGTCCCGCAGAGTATTATATGTATTTATTATATAAAATCGTTGACTCTCCTCACCTCGTGTGACTGAGGTCAACGTCGTTGATTCTCCTCACCTCATGTGACTGAGGTCAATGTCCCGATGTGCTCTCATCACTTTTGTGAGAGAGGATTTAGCTGTGTGTGGTTGCCACCTTGTTAGTCCCGAATCCTTGTTACCTTACATGTTTTATTTGCATATGTACTTCTTTTAAATGATATATTATTCTTTTACGAAGTTCATCATTTATATACAAGTTTTCTAAATATTGCAAAATATCATTATTTTATTATTGTAATATCTTTTCACCCACCTGCCAGACCGTCGTGTCTGATCCATTTATTTTGGTACTCAGGTCCCGAGCTTATTGCCATTAAGGAGGAGCCTGAGGATGCGGTCGGTGAACCGCAGCGAGTGATTGAGTGGCAAGCCGACGATGTCATGTAGACATTCGGCCTTGCCTTGAGAACGATGCATTTTGGGAACTTATGATATCTTTATTTTAGGTTTTGTTGGTTGTATGGTCTTTGTTGACCATTATTTTGGGGCATTAATCAACTGATCTTTTGTAATTACACTTAACTTTACTTTTAGAGAATTATGCTTATGACCATTACTCATTCTGATATCTTATCATGTTAATCATAGGTCAATCTCGTTTATGGGATGGAATAACATCATTATGATTTGCTACACGCTTCCACAATCTTGAGAATGTATTTGATGTGGTTATATGTGAGATGATGTGTAAAGAAAATCCTCACCGCGGAATCCTGTGGGAAATCACGTGCACGGATAAATGTTCTTTTAATTCCGTATGCGGTTTAGCCAAAGAGATGCACGTGGCGCGGCATCATCACCGTCCCGATCCCGGACTTGGCCTTTTTCCCCTAATCCCGGTCCAGGGTCGCGACAAGTCCTACTTGTGCACTAAGTCTAAAGGCACGAATTTGGGGCTATAAATAGGGTGTTGTTCTCAACCCTAAAGTACAACTCTCACTAATCTGAGTCAGTGATATCTTAGAAAGAGATTTTTTTTTCTAGATCCATTGAGAGATTGTTCTGAAGGACTGCTCTAGAAAGTCATTGTTGCTTCTACCTTTCTTGTAGAAGATAGTTCATCAGATTATTCTCTAGATCCATTGAGAGACTGTTCTGAAGGGCTGCTCTAGAAAGTCATTGTTGCTTCTACCTTTCTTGTAGAAGATAGTTTATCAAATTATTCTCTAGATCCATTGAGAGACTTTTCTGAAGGGCTGCTCTAGAAAGTCATCGTTGCTTCTACCTTTCTTGTAGAAGATAGTTCTTCTTGACTGACAATGTGCGAGGAGATGAAGTAAGGAGAACGGGGCATGGTGGACGTCGTATTAGTGGATTCTTTGTAAGAACAACTACAATCCTTAGGTCGAGGTGAAGATTGAGGTAAAGGAGCTTGTGAATATATCTTGTAACTGTTTGTAAACTCTTGATTTTCGGTTCGTGGTTTTTCTCCCTGGATAGGGTTTCCATGCTAAATATTGTGTATGCCTTCTTGTGGTGTGTGATTGGTAGATAGCTAGTTCTATATTGTCTTATTGGTTATTTCCGCTGCATTGATTGAACTAATTAGAACTAGTAATCCATTTTGGTAGCCTGCAAAAACTTTTATGCATGCTAATGAGAGATATAGGAATTTACATTGAAATTCTTTCTTTAATCTACTGTGATAATATCAGTGCTATAGGCCTTACCTCTAATCTAGTTTATCATGTGCACACTAAACACATTGAGGTCAACTATCATTTCACTAGAGAAGTAGTCATATGTGGAGATATTCAAGTCCATTTCATCAATTCTATTGATCAAGTGGCAGTCTGGCAGACATATTTACAAAAGGTCTAAGCTCGACATGGTTTAGATTATTACAAGACAAGCTTCACTTCAAGGTTTAGCCATTAAGCTATCTTGTGTGTGGGTGTGGGTGGGGATGATTTTAGGCAACCCAAACTTAAACGGTCAAGCATGGCCCTCTTATCTTATCAGGCCTCAAATCACGATAGATAGTGATGAAGTCCATATCTTATAGATGTCTATCTGCATAAGAACTTTATCTTTGTATCTCCATATGACTCTATCTCTTAGGAGTCATTATGATAAACTTTCTTTGTATTCATCCTTAGTGTATATGGAAACGTTTTAATTTGTAGGAGTGTATTATAAATACCGGCTCATTGCAAGTCTAAACACATGTTTGATCTTTTGATCATAGAATCTTATCAACACACATGACTCACCCCTTCTTTAAAAAGACAATCCGACATTCCATTTGTCAATCTACTAACATGCTAAAATAAAACCTACAAAAGGGACAAAAGATGATAAATCTCATTGAACCAAAAATGCATTCTCCATGGGCCATTTAGAGATTTCACCCAAGAAATGGTTTTGGCCAAATCACTTTCTATTTTGGGACTTTCATGGAATGAAGTACCAATAATACGAAGAGCTTCCAAGAAGGCCAACACCTCCACCTCATTAGAGTCTTTGATCCCAACAAATTTAGAGACCAAATATAAAACTTCTCCTTATTAATTTCTTAGGGCTCATTAGCCTCGTGGAGAAAATCTTATTCACCAGCGCCATTGTTGGTCTATATTAGACGTGTCCAAAGCATCTCAAATAAGTATCTATTAGTTTATATCCTATTGACGCTGCCCCTAAATGCTCCTGGAGGTAGTCATTTATGATTTTTATCTTTCTTACCTTTACCACACATCCATCTCAACATTCTCATCTCTGCTAATATTATTTTTTACATGTGTTGCTTCCTAATTGACTAATATTCTGCTTCATAGGTCATAACTAGTGTCATGACCCGAAACCCAAATTCCCGAAGAAATCGTCTTTCGAGCCATGGATATAAGTTTTTTCCATGTCTATGAGATTATGTCAAATCAAGAACTTTGCAACGGAATCTTTTTCAATAATTGAATAACAAACATTCATAACAACGTACACATTCACTAATTCTATTCCATTAATTAACTTTAGTTGTCTAACAATTACGAGCCAAAGCAAATCTGTATAATCATTATGAAGTGTTTTCTCTGACATCTCTAGACTAAGTCAACCGCACTCTATTCTTTATACTCATCATTTTCCATTTTTACCACATTAGCATTCCGAGTTTTGGTTTTCATTTATTCACCTATAAGCCTCAATTGTAGTATGTCAGCTTATGAATAACCTCAACAAGTAAGCATTCCATAAATATACAATCCATACAAGTCTAAAAAAGAATTAGAGACATGAATAATTCATAGATGTTCGAGAATAGGACCAGGGAAGCAAGATTGCACAAGAATAATGACTTAATAATAGAAGCCATTGATAAAAGTTCTAAATACAAGAAACAACATCCTAAGCAAGGTTTGGTGGTCGACATAAGCTAAATAGGCGCGCACTATAATTATAGTAGCCCCCATTTAACGTGACAGGAAAAAGGATAAAACAAGAACACTGGTATATATCTCAAGATTCCTTATAGAAATTTAGTTTATGGCCATCAAGACGAGATCAAGTATAGTACATTAGTACCATAGCGACATTCTGATCACTTCCATGCATAATTAGCTTATAAAATTGGTTAAGAATCCTAACATAGCGGTGTCCCATCTGTTGGGTTTATGTCTTGTATTCCGGTCGGATTGGTTCATTGGGTTGACCAATGACCAAGTTCAAGGTCATGAGTACTTTGGTCATTGTACCGGGGCTTTTTTGGGGGCTCAAAAAGTATAGATTATATATATGATGTAATCTATAATCCTAGACTCGGAGAGGGATAAGAGAGCTCTCTCCCATGGTGTTGGAGTCTTTCGAACCACGTAGGGTTGTAAGGAAGCAAGCAAGAGGGAACACAAAGAGAACTTGTAAGGTGAGAGACGTGAGAGCTCTCTTTCCCATGGTGTCAGAGTCTTCCAAACCACGTGGAGCTGTAAGCAAGTAAGGAAGAACATAGGGAGAGCCTATAAGGGGAGTGAGGTGAGACCTCTCTCTCCCGTGGTTTAAGCAACGGGGAGAGGTTGTGAAAGCAAGATTGAGATCTGTAGGGAGAGAGTAGACTAAGTTAGCGGGTTTGGAATTCTTGTAACGAGTTGCCCAATTCCTTCATAGTGAAATCGAGCAAAAGGCTCATAGCCCCGTGGGCGTATGCGAGTTTGTGTTCGATCCCAAGTGTAGGGTACGATTGTAGTAATAATCTGATAAATTCAGGTCGATCCACAGGGAGCAATGCTTTTCAAGAAACCTTCCAACTTTGACATGTCCTAAATAAACACTAATTTAGTCTAAATAGAACTAATTAAATTAGATAACTAAATATAAAAACTTTAATTACAATGCTTTCCAAAAATAAAAAAAATATTGTAATAAAGGAAACCTAATCTAAGCAATCCTAAAATATCTAAAAACCGGCAAAAGAACACACAAATCAAAAGACCAGTTTAATATAAAAAAATCAAAACAAAATTTCCTAAATTAGATTCTACTTACCAAAATCGATTTTTATGCAAATATGAAGGATCTATAATGCCCTAAATGCTAACAATGCAATTTAATGCAAGTTTCTAACTATATGATGCATGTTGTAAAAATTCTAAGTATAGAAACTATTGTGCAGCCCTGTTTTCACTGGACTTCACGACAGCCGTAAGATGATGTGAACCTAAATCTAATGGCTGGGATCAATACTCTGATGATTCATGAACACAACAAAAAAAGAAAAACAGAAAAAGGAGTTATAACGAAAAAGAAATTGCATTAGAATAGGTTTTTATTGCTGAAATCACAATGCTAATGACTGATTAGAAAAATTAAATTCGGACTTAGTGGGTGAATAGTGAAAATTTCTGCACAGTTTTAGCAGATTTGACTCGACTGAGTTGCAAAAGTTTGCGACTTGAAAGTCAGGTAAATGAGATTAATTTCCATCGAAACTTTGCAGAATTAATATTTGTAAACAAGTCTTTGTAACCCCAGAATTTCAGAGAAGAATAAGTTTGGGAAGTGGGGTAAACAGCGGCCCAAACGGGGGTAGTTGGACAGCCTGCGATCAGATTTTCAGCACGAAACAGTTCAAGTAGGCATCTTTAGGCATGTAGAAAAACACTATCCAACCATAGATTATGAAAGTAACAAAAATAGTAAGTTTCTATATAGAAAGATGCAAGTTGGGGTTTCTAAATCAAGAATTTGCAAATAAAAAAATGATCAGGATATTAACTTTAAATAAAAACAAAAGGGGTGGAAAAAATAAAAAGCGGAAAAGATGTATCCAAAATTTAGAAACTAAACTATCATACAAGTATTGAAAATGCGATAATGAAATCCTCTCTTCTCAGAGTAGGAAAAAAATTGCAAGTGATTACCTGATGTCTCTCGACTTTTAACCCATTTATTTTATTTTCAAAAACCTAGATCTAATCATGTGAAATATTGTCTTCAATCAAAACACATAAAAGAACTGAAAATAGAAAATTAAATCACTTACATAAAGAACATGCATAATCAATCCAAGTAGTGTCTTTTATTCCTTAATCTTTTAATACAAGAAATTAAGATTCTTCTCTCCTTTTCATTCTCTCAACATGGCCTCTCAACCAATGCCTAAAAGAATTAAAAGAAATAAGAAGAAGAAAGGGACTTAGAGAGAGAAAGGAGTAGTGTGGAATGGAATGGAGAAAGAGAGAGAGCCTCCGAGGTGATCCCCAAGAATGATGGACGTCCAACTAGGGCTGGTCTCTTTATTTATATATTTTAATGCTCCTTGTTGCCAAGAATTCCCCCTCCTTCATAGGGCTTTTGTTTCCTCCTTTGCATTGATTCTTTTCTTCATCTCCAAGCTATTCTTCTCTCTTTGGAAAGACTTTGACTTTAAGAGGATTTCCTTGCCTTATTGAATTCCTTGGAGAGCAATTGTTTCTTTGTAAAGTCCAAGAATATTATCTCAAGAGATTCTTACATGATATACATGGGAGAGCTTTCCATCAATTCAAAATCTTTGCACATAATGAAGGATTCATGCATGGGATGTCCTTTACATGTATGAGACCCATGTGGGACCCCACTTTGACTTAGAATAAATCAAATTCATTGCATATCTTGTGCTGATGTGGATTCCTTTTTGACATGGTCTTCATGAATAATTCTTGCCTTTGAAAATTTTCACATTATGGAAGGCTTTAATGTTAGACTTTTGGAACACTCGTGGGCCCTATTTTTGGATTTGTCTTGCTTTTAGTGGATCTCAACTTAGCTGGTAGGTGTGTGTAACGTCCCCCACCATCTTGGAAATTCTTCAAAATCTGATTCTTTGATGTGATTTGTAATATTGGATGAATGGTGGACCCCACTTTCTTGATTTATCCTACAAATTGGAATAGGCAATTTTCACATTAATCATATATATATATATAAATATGAATCATGCATGGGACCCTACATGCCTAATGATGCACCCAACTAACAAACTTTCCAAAAATAACACATGGTGCCAAAAATAGCAAGATATGCATTGATGAAATCAAAAGCCTAATTTTAGGGTGATACATGAGATGAAAAATCCTAATTTCACAAAAGTCATGCAATTCAATGAATTTTGACCAATTCTGACCATTTTCCCAAAAATAACCCCAAATACATGTAATCATGAAATTAAGTGTAATTCTATGCAATTAAACCTAATTAAGTCCACAAATGCTCATGAAATGATAACCTAATTACCTAATTTTGTGGACTTATCAGTTTGTCGAACCACGTAAGTCTGTGTGTTTGTGTGATTTCTTATGGTTGTTAGATTACGCGTTTGCCCTAATAATCCCTGACGCCATCCATGGTTTAAAATATCAGCCGAATCCAAGTCGTGTCTCAATGATTCATCTCTACCATTTTCTGCCATATGCAATTCAATTTCTTCAACATCATGTCATGTGCCTCTCTTTAAGGCATCCTCTTCATTTACACATCATTTATATGACCATCTATTTAGTTCAAACTAATCTTACTTCTAATAATTTTTGAAGCACTACATAAAAATAATTTATTTGAAAAATACATACATTGGCTAATGATGATGATTGTCCCAAAAAACTGCTTGGCTTTTAACTAAAGTGATCATTGTCTGTGGCATTTAGAACCTTATGCTTGCCTATATGAGTTTTAAGTTACGAGTTTATCTTAAGATAATAAGTTTATTAAATGGAAAGTGTCAATTAAGTATTTGAAATGTAATACTAAATTTAGTAAATTACCTCATGTGATAATATCATAGGGCTTGGCATTGTTGGCATTGCGCTGAAATGGTAAGGCATCCAGGGACCATAGTTATTTTACGTACTAATGATGTTAGGTAGAATTGGGGTAAAGTTCACCTAAGCACATGCATAAGACAAAAAAAAATGTAATTAATATAATCTTTTATTGGGTAAAAACTGCCACCTCAAATCCAATACGGAGCAAAAAGGGTCAACCATGCCTGGTGAAATATCGAGTAAGGTTGGAGGGTCAGATGAAAAATTGTTACCCTTACATACTCATCCTCTTACATATGAGTCCAAATCTCATGTTTTGTAGAAACAGGGAGATACTGCTTCATCCAATCCACAGTCATCAATTGTGAAGAATCTTGTTCCAACTAATGCACCCTCTCAATCGCTTTCTTGGAATGAAAAAAAAATCAAGGAAGAGATTTCACACAGTTGGCGACTGCGAATTGGATGAAACAGTATCTCCCTGTTGCAAAGGAACTCAGTTTTTACCTTTAATTTTAATTTCTTACCATTCATCTATCTATATATATATATAGAGAGAGAGAGAGAGAGAGAAATGCTTTTGTACAAGATTTCCTAACGGTTAGTCATTTTATTGGGCCCACTATAGACCCCACAAATCATAAAACAAGCGGCGATCAAAACATCCAAGTGGGGCCAACCTAGATATCAAATTTGAAGTCAATCTAATACTTATAACCCATTCATTCGGGGTCCACAAGTTCGACGAATTTATATAAAATAATAAAATTGACCCTCCATCCAACGGTTCACTCCATTTGGATCTATCAAAATTCGGAAGGACCTGTGTTAAACCCACTCGGATTGACCTGTAAGTGAGCCCCATGAGGTGGCTTGTACCATAAGATCGAAAAGGAAGCATGTAAAAGAACATATTATTATTATTATTATTATTATTATTATTATTATATAAAGAGAGATACCTCATGTGAGAGTAAGGGGTAGGGGCCCTCACATTTAGGCTGTTGGCATTGGATATGGATGTGAGGGCCCCCATCCTTACTCTCGTAGTACCGTGAGAGTTATATATATATATATAAGGAATATTCATGTGCATCTATCCCTCACCATTGGGTGAGGGGCAACTAGTAAATCCCCGTGCTATGCACGGACCACGGAACCACCAGATGCACAGACTTATACATATTATTTTTATTAAATTTATTAATTAGTAAACCTTTATGTGTCCTTTTTTTTGTTGCTAATTTGATATATTTTTTATTTTTTTTTCAAATATTTTATTCTTTACGCAAGTTATACATTGAGTTTGATGTAGCCCGAGCACATGGAAAAAATATTAAACTGAAGGCATATTAACAATAAAACAACTGAATAAAGCAAGTAAATGTAGCTTCAATAACACGGGGTTCACAATATATACATTCGTACGATTTATACAAATGAAAAGACAATAAATATGTCCAAATTAGGACACTAACAATATCAAACAAAATATTATTGCCGAGCAATTGTAAATCCATCTTTCAAGTGCTTCGCAGTGGACCTGTACGCATATAAAAACTATGTTAATAATTAATAAATTATTATGTTGATGGTAAATAATCAATTGAGAATATTGTAGAAGTCATCATAAGAGGACTTTTTTAACCTGGAATATGGAGATTGACTTTTATATCTCATTGTTGTTTTTCTCCAGTCCATCATCTAAATCTTCTAAAACCCTTATTGTTATAAGGTCTAACTCGATATCTTCCAACATTTCTCCTAATTCCCTCATGTCCACGAAATTAGCCTTGACTTTAGCATGGATGTCATGTATAGGCCAAGGAGGTAGTAGAGTGCTTATTATGGAACGTACCAGATCTGCAATATTTGGTTCAAAACCTTTCCTTTTTAGATCATAATACAACCTTTCTTTGGTTAGCAAATGTTCTCTGACACCCGTTCCTTCAATCATTTTCTCTGTCCTGAACTGTATCCATAAGGGATGAATATACTTCTCAAACGATTCCAAGAGGTCGACAAACTCCACTGCATGCCATGGTCGAGAAATCTCAAATATCCTCCTTTTTACAGCATCCCAAGCTGGTGGCAAACTTTCAGCAATTTTGATAATTATATATCTTTCTGGGATGAAGTCTCCACAGACTCTCAGCCACTGAGCTAATTGTATTTTTCTCGAACCGTGTCTTGCTATTGGTGTGTCATTTTCAAACGGTTTAATTTCGAACTCATTTGCCCATTCCCTGACACGTAGAGAGTCTTTTCCACGACGATATTCGAGTGGTGTACTCATATTATCTGGGTTAGAGTTTTCCAAAATAAATTATAAATTATAATTTAAATGAAAGCAACAACAGATCAATCAAATTAGTAAAAACACAGGAAGCAACTTCTAACTTGGCACACATTATAAAATACATGTAAAATAAACGTAACGACAAATTAGCAAATACAGAATAAACTAACAACATCGACAAATGAAGAAAAAGCCAACCAACTAAATTCAACAAAATCTCAAACCTCATAACATATTTTAATGGGAGATATCGTTGAAGACTTCACTGTACACAACATTTTTTGTGATATCATTTGGCATCCCTTCTTTATTGATCAGCAACATCTTCAAACCCGACGGAGATGTAGCACGCGACAAAGCTACATATAGCTGGCCATGTGAAAACACTGGATTCGGTAGATAGACCCCTACATTTTTTAGAGTTTGTCCTTGACTCTTGTTTATGGTCATTGCAAATGCCAACTTGATAGGAAATTGTCTTCTCCTCAGTGCGAATGGTGAATCAACAGCCGTCGGTGTTAGGATAGCACGACTTATCAATACAATTTCTCCAATGCGGGACCCCGTTATGACTTTAGCTTGTATGACTTTATCCCCCATCTTGTCAACAACCAATCTGGTTGCACAATCCCAAACACTGATTCAAGCTTCTCAACAACATTATCGGAGCTCCAACTTTTAACTCAAGAGTATGACTTGGTAATCCCGGAAAGTCCAAAGAATTCAGAAATTCTGGAGGATGCAAAACATGATTATTAGATTCCCCGGACATTGGACATAGCTTATCTGCACTATAAGATACCCGCCTTTCACCTGGAATCATCGATAACATCACGGAGTTTAGCTTGTCGACATCGATGTTTTTCGGAGCCAGTATTGCACGCTCATTTAAGTACGACAAATCAATGTATCTATTAAGCATTTCAGGATAAGTCGATTCAATCAACCGATGTACTCCCCCCTCATCATTTCGTATGAGAAACTCATTTGGGATTTTGATCCAGTTCGCATCATTATCATTTCCAAAAGACGTCCCGGATATCTTTCCCTCGCCAACCATCTTAATCCACTCCGTAAAATCATGTAACCGAGATTTTAAAGCTTCGGAGACATTGTTTGCTGTAACACGCATATTTATATGCAGATGTAAAACCTGGCAATATTTCCAAATACTCGATCTTGGTAATGAAGCTCCAACTATCTGTTCACGTCCCCCTTTTGTTATAATTGGCAGTATCTGTCTAAAATCTCCTCCAAGTACGAATAATTTTCCTCCAAATACTTTATCCGAAGAACAGTTACTTGTATTTTGAAGAATGTCTCTAAATGTTCGATCAACTGCATCAAAGGCATAGCGACCCAACATTGGAGCTTCGTCCCAAATGATTAACTCCGCTTCGGAAATTAACAGTGCCAAATCGGTTCGATGGGTGATGTAACAACATGACGATTGATGAAGGTTTAATGGTATTTTGAAATAGGAGTGCGCTGTTCTTCCATTTGGCAAAAGCAGAGCAGCAATGCCCGATGACGCTACTGAAAGAACAATTTTATTTTGTGACCTTACCTTTGCTATTAAAGTCCTCCATAGATACGTCTTTCCAGTTCCTCCACTACCATAAACAAAGAATAGACCTCCTGTCCGTCTCTCGTACGCATCCATTATCGTCTTGAAGACCCTCTTTTGATCATCATTTAAGCCGACATGTAAAGATTCAAACAAATGGCTTTCAGCAGTGCTATCATAATCGAGTTCTTCCCTTATGAGTTTGTTTGTAACGAATTGACCCAACCGAGAAGATGGCATAGGCATAGGATGGAATTCTGTCAAGGACCTACCATTCCTATTAAGTATACGCTCGATGTCCAGCAGCCCTAAATTTCTCAATTCATTTTCATCAAGACGTATATCTCTGTCTCCAAGCTCTCTCCTCGTTCGACTTTGTAAATCATCTGTGAGGTCCACCCAGTGTTTTTCCCATAATTCTGTCTGATTTGTAATCTCTGAGAACATGAGCATTGAACAAAACATGTTTCTGAGTTGTGAACCTGTAGCCCACTTCGAGGCCTCGTTAAGTGCTTCGTGCCATTCACCATCATGATCGAGTAAGCCAAGTGCAAAGCATGCCGATTTGTAAGTTGGGTGCACCACCCATCCAATGGTTCTTATATCCTCATGGCATTTCGCCCCCCGAACTTTGTTTAGCAGGATACCCAGATAATGACGTTCTCCTGAGTTTGGATGTGCATAAGCAAGCCTACCAATACTAATGCGTTGTTTTCGCCTTGTCCACATTTTCTGCTTTGCGTTCCAGACCCCCCACTTTGTTGGAAACTCAACGTATGTAAATTCATTGGCATCCGGGTGGTTTATATTTGCTTCGAACCATTTAGTGAACATTGTTTCATGAATGCCATCCCGATTAACCACGGATGCAACATCATCTGTGTCTCTAAACACAACAAATTGTTCTCCTGGTAAATGATATTGTAACCTCTGCACAGAGGGATATTGTTTTTGCAAGTAGAATTCAAATATTCTCCAGCATGCTTCAATCGAAGATATGTATCGACCGTCTTGAAATTGCTTGATCTCATTCACACATCTGTACATACGTTCTCCATTCTGATCATATTGTACAATATTATCCTCGATCACAATCGTTGCACGATCTAGACCCTTATGAATGTACTTGTATAAGTATTTAATGACCTTGCTGTGGGCACACCGCTCAATATTTATGTGTGAGTCATATCTTACAATGAGATCACGATTATATGGAATAACCCATCGGTTATCGACATCAAAACCATTGATTCTATAAGTCATGTTATTATTTCGACGTCTGTATAGCACGAATCCATTCTCAGCTATTGTCGTTGAACCGACAAATGGTTTTGGATAACCTTTCGAGCACTTTCCATTTACCATGCATGGAGCATTTATATTTTGAAAACCACAAGGCCCGTGTAACATGCATCTCGTCACAGTAGCGAACGCCAATGGATCTTCAACCTCACTTGGTATTTCCGCCGAAATAATGTCATCAATCTCTTCAGGTAACTGTGGTTTGTCTTCACCGGTCAGTGTGAGGATGATGTGAGCATGTGGTAATCCTCGCTTTTGAAACTCAATGACATGAATATCTGTTCAAGATTTGTGTGAATGTTGTAATTAATAAAAAAAATTATAATTCCAACATAGTAATAAAATTATGAATTGATAATGAAGTCTCATGCTAAGACCCGATTTTGTATACCTGCAATCACTTTGCCGAAGAAATTATTTTTTTTAAGGTCCTCCATCAGTTGTTTCAGCCTAATATGAAATACCCTTGCAACTATATCTGGCCTGTCCTCAGTGCGTTGACCAGGAAATCGTGATAGTTGTTGCTTAATCTCTGGCCAACTTGGGTTGCATGTGAACGTTATAAATAGATCGGGGAATCCCATCGTACGACAAATCGCCATAGCATCCTGATAATGTTGAATCATGTTCCTTGGACCACCAGTGAACGACGAAGGAATAATGTAGCGCATACCAACTGCAGTCGCATCCGTATCACCAGCGTTGACCGCATCCTGTAAACCCCTATATAAATATGCACGCAACCTGATGAAACTAAGTCTTTCCTGCTCTATTGCCGCGTAGCAATCAACCACAAACTGTTGGAAAAGTCTGCCACCTTGAAGCAGCGAAGTGCCTTCATCATCCCGAGACATCAGTCTAAATGCATAGAACTCTCTTATCGATACACCCTCACGCATATAGTTAGATTCAGGTGCGAACTTTATGAATTTCGTCCATCCATCAGTTCCATATGGAAAGAGCAATGGGTATTGGAGCGGCATGTATGAAGGGTGTGTTTCGTTAATCCTCCGGAGACTACCATCTAACTTTCGAACAATGATGTCACGATTTCCTGTAATTTCAGACTCATCTCCGACAATGATGGCCGCAACCTCATTTGTGGTCGGTCTAGCGTACTGTCTTCCTTCCCGTGAATGCAGAATTCGGACATGCAAATTTTGATTGCCATTTTCAGAGAGCGCATCCCTCGCGTTACGGAACAATTGTACGTAAGGGTTAGTAGCGTTTAGCATTGACTGCAAGCCCTCCAACACAGTCAAGTCAAAATCATTTGCGTCTTCATTTCCTTGAAGAGCCCTTAATCTATTGGATGTTTCATGTTCCGTGTCATATATATATATAGTTGTGCAAACTTAGGCATGTCTCCAGGCGCAGGAAGTAACGAACCGATCCTGTGAAAATTTGTTCCACTTATTCGGAAATGATATGGTCCTCTTCCATCGAGCAAAGAATGATCAATTTTACCACCCATTGACGTGAAGGACAACATTGAATTGTATGTTCTTATTTTCTCCTTGAATCTAGATTGAAGGAATTGATTTTGTAGAAATTCAGGTGTGTTCGGTAGTAGTGGTAGCATCACCTTTCCTCGATGACAACATAGATTAAACATGGGTCTTGAAATTGAACTGTCCCTGATTCTTTCTTCAAGCCACATAAAAGCTCCACAGTGAGAGCATACTGCAACTCTGGAACCGAAGCTCCAACGCGTGGAGATATTTCTTCTCCTTGAGCTCAAGAAAATATTATTTTCTGTAATTAAATTATTCTATCAGCCTTTAAAAACTCATTATTTTTGGGGAAAAATAGTGAGTAGCTAAAATTTAAATTCAGTACTTGATGTCGAAGTGATTGTCTTGCCCGACGTTAGATTGGAATGAGATGTTGAAGCTAGTATGCTGCCCGACGTCCCATTTGAATGACCATGATGTTGCCGCCTAAGATGCAAGATTGTGGATCTCACACGCCGTGCCTCCATTTGCATGACTCTTTTCCTAGACCCTGGTTGATCTTGTTCATTTTGGATCGATTGACAGATGTGACTCACATTATTTGTATTTGCACCTATAATTCATTGGTAGCCATTATTAATTATTTTTGTATATATAATAAGATATGATTTCGAGTTATGTAGATGTTGAAGATGTATATATTTTACCGATTCTTGTATGCATGAAGTGGTATCCATTGTGAGAATATGTGGCCTCCTGAATACCCTCGAATTGCATAGTACGTTTACGACGCAAAATCGACAACCTTAAGAACCGAGACATCTTATACTTGATTCTTTTTTGATGATCTTCTATAGTTGTAAGTCTATCCATCCTGAACATATATAAATATGTGTCACTTAAAATAAAGGCCCGCTTAATATATGAGGTATCATCAAATTAATACAAACCCACCAGTAATGGATATATCTATGATTAAAAATTCACACCAATTGTTATATCGCTAGGAATATGTAGTCATTTAAATAGTAAATCTCAAAGATTGACTAACGAATAGTTAATCAAGCCCATTTAGGGATCTAATGGAAAGATAATTCATAGTCCACTTGTTTAAAGAGTTATTTAAATTTTAATTAGTAGTATAATTCATAGTCCACTTGTTTAAAAATAGTATAAGAGGCCCGTGCTGGATAAAAAAAAAGTATTAAAAAAAATTTGTAGATGAAGCAAGATAGTGGAAGGAGTAAGGGAAAGATAAAATTTTCGAACCGATTAGGTGGTCTCATAATGATATAGTGCTGGCCTAGTGGTTAGGAATTAAAAAAGAAAAAAAAATTAACAACACTAATTTATAGAAAACTTTCGGGAATGTTGGCCCAACCAGGGCCCATAAGCTTCTGCTAAGTTCAAAATTTAAATCTTTTCTTTCCATGTAAAATTATTAAAATTTAAAATCAATTGAAAAGTAAAGAATCAAGATCGAACCCCTTCCAACGGGGCCCACGACCAACGCGGGCCTTGTTTAAAGAGTTATTTAAATTTTAATTAGTAGTATAATTCATAGTCCACTTGTTTAAAAATAGTGTAAGAGGCCCGTGCTGGATAAAAAAAAAAGTATTAAAAAAAGATTTGTAGATGAAGCAAGATAGTGGAAGGACTTAAGAACCGAGACATTTTATACTTGATTCTTTTTTGATGATCTTCTATAGTTGTAAGTCTATCCATCCTGAACATATATAAATATGTGTCACTTAAAATAAAGGCCCGCTTAATATATGAGGTATCATCAAATTAATACAAACCCACCAGTAATGGATATATCTATGATTAAAAATTCACACCAATTGTTATATCGCTAGGAATATGTAGTCATTTAAATAGTAAATCTCAAAGATTGACTAACGAATAGTTAATCAAGCCCATTTAGGGATCTAATGGAGAGATAATTCACAGTCCACTTGTTTAAAGAGTTATTTAAATTTTAATTAGTAGTATAATTCATAGTCCACTTGTTTAAAAATAGTGTAAGAGGCCAGTGCTGGATAAAAAAAGGTATTAAAAAAAATTTGTAGATGAAGCAAGATAGTGGAAGGAGTAAGGGAAAGATAGGATTTTCGAACCGATTAGGTGGTCTCATAATGATATAGTGCTGGCCTAGTGGTTAGGAATTAAAAAAGAAAAAAAAATTAACAACACTAATTTATAGAAAACTTTCGGGAATGTTGGCCCAACCAGGGCCCATAAGCTTCTGCTAAGTTCAAAATTTAAATCTTTTCTTTCCATGTAAAATTATTAAAATTTAAAATCAATTGAAAAGTAAAGAATCAAGATCTTTTTAGGCATTGTCTCATAGAATTATGTGAATACGACCCATGATGAGGGTGCGCATGATTTTATTCTATTTTATTATGTATTTTTTTATATGTTGCTAATCTCATGGTGAGGCCAATTTCAATAAGGTGAAACTTAGCTCAGGGATAACGGGATACTACACTTTGAATAAGGTAGAAAGGAAACCATCCGTTGAATAATTATCAAATGGGCATTTTTTTTTACTCCATCTCTATCAAATGAAAAAACAGTAATAAAAGAAAATTGAGAATGGATTGAAAAGCGAAAAGAATTAACATCTAATATTATAAAAAATTAAAATATATTACCTTATTATGTGAAGATTAAAATAATTTGATGAGCTTCTCCAAACGTATAAAAAATTAAAATATATTACCTTATTATGTGAAGATTAAAATAATTTGATGAGCTTCTCCAAACGCCTCAAGTAGAGATCCAGCAATGTCTATCAATATTAATCATAAATCATAAGTCATAAATACCCGGCAGAGTGCAGGGAAGGAGAAAAAAGAAGAAGAAGGAGAAAGAGAGGGGAGGTGATGCATATGGGTGCATGGATGATGGGTCCCACTGGGCACCACCCTAAGATTAAAGACATCTACATTGGGTCCTACATACATTTAACGAAATCACCATCATCTTTTTGCAGGGAAAGAGGAAAAAGAAGAAGAAGGACAGGGTGATAATGGGAGGAAGAAGATGATGAAGGCGCAGGTGCTGTCAAGGTCCAATCAACCATGGAATGATAGGCCTAAAAGGGGCATATATAGCTGTCCCAATTACAGTTCAGGTTCAGCAAAACGTGGGAGTTGGGACGGCGGTGATCTCAAAGAGCTGGACCCAAGTTTTTGAATTGCTCAGATCGGGCATTTTGAAATGGGCTTCTCTCCTTGGC
Organism: Litsea cubeba; assembly: GCA_012931725.1. Classification (NCBI taxonomy): domain Eukaryota; kingdom Viridiplantae; phylum Streptophyta; class Magnoliopsida; order Laurales; family Lauraceae; genus Litsea; species Litsea cubeba. Next base: position 47,424,424 of record CM022953.1, read on the forward strand.
CCAAACTTGTAATAAAAAGTGCATAATAAGACCTTCATATTGGGGTCACTCATTTTCATAATCCTTCCTCGCTCATAGATTGAAAGTGAAAAAGAAAAAGAAAAAAGAATGAGACTTTCTATTATCAACATCACTAATATATGGGCCCCACCGTTTCCAGCTATTGAAGTCCCACAACGGATTTCAGTGCTGAATGATAGGCATAAAAAGGGCATATATAGCTGTCCCAATTACAGTTCAGATTCAGCAAATTAAACGTGGGAGTTGGGACGGTGGTGATCTCAAAGAGATGGACCCGAATGACGCTATAAGCCTAATAAGTCACCAATGCAGGTGCAGTTGAAGTAAGAAATAGATAACAGTCCACATTTAATGTAAGAGGATAAATTTTACTTACAATCAGAGGGCTCAATCCTAACACTTTTTTGCAAGGTCTAAAATTCAAGATCGAATAAAAATACTTTCAAACAAACAGAGATCAAAATCGATGTTAAAACAAACCTCAATAGCAAACAATCTTTCCCTTCACCATAGAATTTGGCATCGTAGGCAGGGCCACTGTGTCCTTGAATGAAGTGAAGCGGTTCAGCCACTAAAAAATCAAAAGGCCTGCAAATGTAGTTAGATTAATAAGTAAAGAGAGCAAATCAACAAAACCCAATTTGGGTCCTAAATACATTTAACGAAATCACCATCATCTTTTTGCAGGAAAGGAGGAAAAAGAAGAAGAAGGACAGTGTGAGAATGGGAGGAAGAAGATGATGAAGGCATTTTAAATTGAATGAATAATCAATGTTTAACCTGTAGAGATGGCTATCAACTAATTTTCACTTTAAACATGAACTCAAGAGGAGATAGTCAACAACTTTAATCCTTCCTCGCTCATAGGTTGAAAGTGAAAAAAAAAAAAGAAAAAAGAATCAGACTTTCGATTATCTACAGCACTAATATATGGGCCCCACAGTTTCCAGCTATTGAAGTCCCACAATGGATTTCTGTGCTGTATGGTCCCATTGTCTATATCACTACTATCTACATTGGGTCCTACATACATTTAACGAAATCACCATCATCTTTTTGCAGGGAAGGAGGAAAAAGAAGAAGAAGGACAGTGTGAGATGGGAGGAAGAGATGATGCTCCAATTGATGACTGCATAGTGAAATTCCTTTCAGTGAACAGGATCTGAGAATTTAACAATCTAATGTTAGGCCTTGGATTCAGCCCAAATGGAACCTGACGAGGAGCGATGCTCTGCGTATCCTAAGACAGATCTCTCACACACAAGGAAACGTAGAAGGGAAGTAGAAGAAGTTAGGACATGGCAGGAGCAATGAGCTGTTCTGCAACAGACCTAGCCACACTTCTTGGCTCAACAGCTTCGACGTTGTCTCCGCCAATCTTTCCGACGCGAAATATGCAATTGACAACACATACCTCCTCTTCTCCACGAGTCCGCGCACCTCGTCTTCGCCATGCAGCTCTGCTTCGGCATGGTTTTTTTTTTTTTGGAGAATAAAGATAATGGAGAAGAGAAAAGATGAGCAACGGCCACGAAGGAGAATGGAGAGAGATGGGCAGGCCAGGAGGAGATGGAGGAGATGGGGAAGGGGGAGAGGATAAGAATACAATGGAGAAGAAGAAAAGAAGGAATCGGCACGCGAGCATGCTGGAGGAGATGTTTCCGGGGGAGGGAGAAGAAGCATGAGACCAGAAAATAAAGCTGTTCTCTCGTCGTCGCCATCCTGCTCTGCTTCGCCATGTTTTTTTTTGAGCAGCCAATGGAGGAAGCAAAAGATTGTCAACTGGCACGAGACGAGGAGATGGTTCCAGGGGAAAGAAGACGAACAGAGATGATGCAACTGCATGATATTATGATTTTGAGGAGGATGGGTTCAGGGGGTTGCCATCTCTGCTTCGCCATGCTTTTTTTTTCGAGAATAAAAAGATACAATGGAGACAAGATTAATGATGATGCTATACGGCCATGAGAGGATGATGGAGGAGATGGGTTCAGGGGGAGGGGAGAAGAAGACGAAGCGGAAAAAGAAAAGGAAGAAGGGGAGTGGTGTGGCGAATGTGTGGTGGTGTACAGTGTGTGTGGTTGTGATGCAGGTGGAAGTGCAGGGCGAGCGAAGAAGAAGATGGAGATCATACCTGGTTCAGGAGAGGAGATGGGTTCAGGGGGAGGGGAGAAGAAGACAAAGCAGAAGAAGAAAAAGAAGAAGGGGAGTGGTGTGGCGATGGAGAAGGAGATATTTTAGGGAGTGAGAGATGGAGATATTTTAGACGGAGGGAGGGAGAGATGGAGAGATTTTAGATGGCAGATTTAAGGTGGATGGATAGATATTAGGAAATGATGGAGATTTGTAGATGGCAAATTAAGGGGATGGATAGATATTAGAAATGATGGAGATTGTAGGAAGACATTTCCATTTGAAGGGCGGAATGGAAGGGTGTGATTGGAATGATATAGATATTAGGAAATTATGGAGATTTGTAGGAAGACAATTCATCTTGATTGGTGTGATTGGAATGATTTTGTTTTGAGTTTTAGAATAACCTTATTGGGACAGCATTCTTGGCTGGCTGCTGGCAAGTGTCCCTGCCACGTGTCCCTCTCCAAGGCTTGCCAGGTGTCATCCTCCAGGAATCCTCACGAAGCATATACATCCCTATAGTAATATAGATTAGATGATTTTCCTTCTTTGCACATGAACATTCCTCTTTTGCAAATGACCTTATATGGCTTTTCTTGTTTTGCACACAAATATTTCCAATTATATATGTGTCCCTCACCCTCGATGAAATTATATTACGAAATAATAGCAAAACCATTCTTACCGTAAAAGGAAAGAATAAGCGTGGGAAGACTTCTCTCCCTCAAGCATCTCACTTCTTTTTCTTGGTTCTTTTCTCAAACACTCCTCTCTCTCTCTCTCTCTCTCTCTCTCTCTCTCTCTCTCTCTCAGTTTCTCTTCATCTCTACCCGCCAAAGGCAAACCTTAGTTACAGATACCAAGAAGAGAGCAGAAAACAAAGGATGAGAAAGGATGAAGGAGAAGAGAAATGGAAAAGAGGAAGGAAGAAGAGAGAATAGGAAAAGGAAGGGGATGGCCCAGACTCTTAAACGTTAGTGGGTTTCTTTCTGCAGCGACACGAGTGATGAGTCGAGCCTTGTTTAGATTTTGATTAAACAACAATTAAAAAGGAGAAATTATCTTGGGAGAAATAATAAGAAGGGTCAGGAAAGAGACATGCATTTTTATGTTTTTTTAACCGTGAAATGGGAGAGAAGCTAGGAAGATTGGAGGAGCGGAAGGTGTTATTTTCATATCTAAAAAGGCGTGCACGATGGATGGGTCCCATGTGTAAAAGAATTCCATATATATATATATATATACTAGAAATTTTCCGTGCCTAAAGGCACGACGCACGACGTTAAAATTCAAAATAAAAATATATCTATTTATATATCTAAGAATACAATAACTTAATCAAATATGACCAAATTAAAAACAGAATAAAAAGAAGTTTGAAAGACCCCACAATCAAACAATCAGAATAATCAGAATAACAAAAAAAACTCTGAAATGCAATAAGTTAATTAGGCATTTAGATCATCAAATACTAACCACCAAAAACCCCCAATTAAATTAAATACACCAAAAAAGAAAGAAAACTCATTAATTAGACTCCAAAGAAGAATAATGCAAAGAAAAACAAATCCCGAGCCTTAACCCAATAATCAATACACTAAAAACAACTAACCTTCACGGAAATTACTGCCCCTTTGTTTTCAAATAATTACAAAATTACTAAGATCTCACGGAAGTTACTACCCATTTATTTTCAAATAATTATAAAATTACCAAGATCTTGAATCCCTTCTCAGTCCTAGGATTTATGTACATAAATATGTACATAAATCCAAGGGTTGGGCCCCCCCTATTATATAGATATATATGGAAGATGCTCCTATGAGAGCACCTCTCACCTTACTATGATAGATAGGTGGGAGCCCTCACATCCATATCCACTTCCAACAACTTAAATGTGATGGCCCCTACATTTCTCTCATAGTAAAGTGAGAGATGCTCTCATGGGAGCATATATATGTGTGTATGTGAGGGCCCCAGCTTTTCTCTCATAGTAAGGTGCAGGGGTGGAACCAGGATTTCAAGTAGGGGGGATGCAAAATTGGGAGAGGGGGAATGCAGCACTGCGACTGAGGAAGAAGGTACTGCGCGTAGGGGAGAACGGCGATTGGCGATGAGAGGCCTAGATGGCTGGATGGAGGATGATGGGCGCAATGATGGTGGGTTTTGCGTCTGGGAGTTCTGGGCGAGAGAGAGATAGAGATGAGAGGGATGGGTGATGGGTCTGCCGTCTGCGTGCGTTGATGGAGATTGGAGGGTGAATGGATGATGATGATTGATGGCCTGATGGGGCTGGCGGGCTACTGCCTGAGGCGATGGGTGGCCCGTGGGAGATCAGAGATGTAAGATGATGATGGCTAGGTTGTTGCGCTGCGCCTGGGAAGAGGATTGAGACCGCCTGTCGCCTGCCAGCCAGCCCTTCTTCTTCTGAGACAAAGGGTGGGAGATCAAAGAAGTAAGATGATGATGGCAGGGCTGCTATGCAGCCGCGCTGCGCCTAGGAAGAGGATTGAGACCGCCTACCACCTGCCAGCCAGCCCTTCTTCTTTTTCTTCTTCTTCTTCAAGGTTTTGGAAAAGGGGAAAATGGGTTTTGGAAAAGGGGCTGGATCCTGGGGTCAAAGGGACGTTGGATTGTTGGGGGGCAGGGAAAGGCCATTAAAATGATCCGGGCCCTAACGTGGTTCCGCCTCTCATAAGAGCATCTCCCATATATATATATATATATATATACTAGAAATTTCCCGCGGCTGAAGGCACGGTGCACGACATTAAAATTAAAATAAGAATATATCTATTTATATATCTAAAAATGCATTAACTTAATCAAATATAACCAAATTAAAAATAAAATAAAAAGAAGTAAACAGAAAGACCCCACAATCAAACAATCAGAATAACAAGGAAAACCCTGGAATGCAATAAATTATTTAGGCATTTAGATCATCAAATACTAACCACCAAAAACCCCCAATTAAATTAAATAGACCAAAAAGAAAGAAAACCCAGTAATCAGACTCCAAAGAAGAATAGATTTTCTGGATGGGAAAATGAGGCTGATCATTGACAAGCTCTGTTGGATAGATGATTCTCCCATATTTATGGTCATGGGGGAGGCAGAAAGTAGTTCTCCCACTTCAGTTGTGACCCTCTTGCATTAAACATGAAAATCAAACATGCCCTGGTTCTTTGTTTGAATGTCGCAAACTCACAAGAATCTAACACACAAGACATGCCCAAACTGCAAATCAAATTACACCAACCACAAACAGAATTTTTTTTTTTTTTTTTTTTTTTAAAGAGGCTTGTCATCGAGTTATGCCAAAATTATTCCCAAAAATATCAGCAATATATTAAAAACAGAGGCCGGAATGTATTCTCTAGATATGAATGGGCTTATCATAAGTCGCCATGGCAGCTTCCTTCACAGCCTCACTCATAGTTGGATGTGCATGGCATGTGCGAGCAATGTCTTCACTCGATGCCCCATAATGTAAGGCAAGGACAGCTTCGTGTATGAGCTCCCCAGCATTGGGTGCCATTATATGGACCCCCAGTATCTTATCAGTTTCCTTCTCTGCCAAAATCTTCACCACACCTTCTGCATCATCAATTGCCTTGGCACGGCTGTTGGCCATGAAAGGGAATTTGCCGACACAGTAATCAACACCGGCTGCCTTCACCTGGTCCTCTGTCTTCCCAACAGACGCAACCTCAGGGTGTGTGTATACAACTCCTGGGACCAAGTCATAGTCCACATGGCCTTCCTTGCCTGCTATGAACTCCACACACGCGACTCCATCCTCTTCTGCCTTGTGAGCAAGCATGGGCCCTGGTATCACATCTCCAATGGCAAAGACGCTCGGCACGCTTGTGGCAAATCGTTCATTAACAGTTATCCGGCCAGCCTTGTCAGTCTGCACACCAATTGCATCAAGCCCAAGCCCCGCAGTGAAAGGAATTCGGCCTGCTGAGACAAGAACAACATCAGCTTCAAGAATGCTCTGTTCCCCACCAGCTGCGGGCTCAAGTGTAAGCTTCACACCACCTCCAGATGTGTCAACACCAACCACTTTGGTCTTGAGCATGAACTTCATCTTTTGCTTCTCAAGCGTGCGCTGGAAGAGCTTGCGGACCTCAGAGTCCATGCTTGGGACAATGTCCGGTGCAAACTCAACAACAGTCACTTCTGAACCAAGTCGGCCCCAAACTGAGCCCATCTCCAATCCAATGTAGCCTGCACCAATGACAACGAGTTTCTTGGGGATTTCTGACAAAGCTAGAGCCCCAGTTGATGAGACAATCTTCTTCTCATCAATGGTAATTCCAGGAAGAGATTTTACATCAGAACCGGTGGCGATTATGATGTTCTTGCCTTTGACAACAGTGTTTCCACCTTCAGGAGTGTCGACGGCGACTTCTGTAGGTGAGACAAACTTACCAAAGCCTTTGACGTAATTAACCTTGTTTTTCTTGAAGAGGCCTTCAATGCCTCTTGTGAGATTGGAGACAGCTTTGTCCTTCTGGGCCATCATAGCAGGCAGATCAACCTCCACCTGGGTGAATTTGACACCATGGCTGGGGAATGCATGCATGGCTTCATGGTACATGTGAGAAGAGTGAAGAAGAGCCTGAAAATGGGAGAACAAACAGTGCTAAAGTATCCTTCTTTTTTTTAATTAGTATGAAGCATTTAAGTATCCACCGTCTTGAACAAATGCACAAGCATCTTTGGTGAAAACATAACAAGATATGACTTAAAAGTTAAAAACAGAAGAAAATCTTCAACAGAAGAGCCCGTGGCTTAGTGGAAGAAGGTGCTCACTATTGCAACCTCAAGCAATACTGAACAATCAAAAGAAAATCAAAAGGTAGGAAGAAGTATGAAACATTTAGTGATAATAATAATAAGCTTTCAACACCTCACACAGCCTGTTTCTCTCTGTTAATTTTTTATACTATGGTCAAGCAGGAAAAATGCCAGTGAACCGAGAAGGCTCAAACCCAAGATCACACAACTAGAATGCTGAGACCTTTCGTGATTTCTTTTGACCAGAAATGGAGTAAGTTCCTTTAAGATAAGCCTAATTCAGAAAAGCAGTATGAATAGCCAAGAGTGCCAGTATTGCTTCTTCTTTCTTCTTTTTCATTTTCTTTCTTCTTTTGGTCAGTATTGCTCTTGACAGATAGACCATGCCGCATAATACTGCCTCAACAGCCATGTAATGCCATGACAGCACACTACAACCACATGTGTAGCCATCACCGCATCTGTCATGGTATCTGTGTTTTCTACTATTACTGTCGCTGCTATCATTAGAATCATATTTATAATTGTTTATAAATGCAATGAGAATAAGAAGCTCCCCCTACTGAAATAAATGGGATTAAAAGAAAAGGAACAAAAAAATGTAATAATAATAATAATAATAACAATAACAATAAAAAGGGGCTCACCCGGTGCACAAAGTGCTCCCCGGCTAAGCGGGGGTAGGGGGAGGGTGGGCGCATGTGTACGCAGCCTTACCCTTGCATTTTTGCAAAGAGGCTGTTTCCACGCCTCGAACCCGTGACCTCGAGGTTACCAAAGGAGCAACTCTACCGTTGCGCCAAGGCTCGCCCTCTAACAATAACAAATTAACAATAACAATAACAATAATAACAATACATCAAAAAGAACAGAAGGCCAGTTAACAAAAGATGACCAAAATGAGAGGCGCAAGCATCAATGTGTGTAGAATAAGCATAGGTCTCGTAAGAACACCTCGTCCTAGGAAAAAAATTATATAAACTATGACAATATGTTAATACAAATAGAGAACAGTTACAACTTGACTATTTTTAGGCTTTTTATGAGTTGACTAGGGTTTACTTTAGATAACTCTAATTGCAATAGTTTTTATATTCTTTATTTTTTTTCAAAAAAAAAAATATACAATTTCTAAGTTCATAAATTACAAACCACCAATGCTGCAATGTCCAGATCCATTAAAAAAATCTTTTATGCTATCAAAAAAAAAAAACATACCACAAATCCCTTTTCTTATTAAAAACCAAATATTCTACTAGAAAATATGCTCCCCGATTTAGAGCACGACTGAAGTGTGCATTTCAGCTGGGGCATGCACCTGAAATATGCCTCACATGAAGAGGCTTAGGCCACAAATGCACGCACGTCTCAGACTTGACCCCAGGGCTTATTTTTGGAAAGTCTTGTCCGAAGGGGAGTGCCAAATGCTTCTAAAAAATATTGTTTCTCACTACTACATTCTAGGGAGTTCCAACTAGTTCTAAAAAATATTGTTTCTCACTACTACATTCTTTTCATCATTTTTTACTGCAGTCAGCACAATTTTCCATAACTTGGAAGAATATCACTCATGGCTACATGGGGTTTCAGAAATGATGGGATTATGAGAAGGCTATCTCTCGTAGTTGTAGAGTGGCACAGCCCCAAATACTCGATCGAAAATTAGATCAATCTCCAATGGGCTTGATCGAATCCAAGGATGGACCCTGAAAAACTAGAACACACAATAATGGGAAACACTATATTGTGGAGAAAATTCAGGGGAAATCCTTGATTAATTGTAATAAGCATGCATTACAATGAGGGTTGATCATCCTTTTATAGGGTAGGATTGATCTTGCTTGGATGTTAAGACTTTCTAATATTGAAGAGTCTAAATAAAATAGGAAACTGACTATTAGAAATAGTTCTTTGAATAAAACTAGAAATAGGACAAAAAAAATAAAGGAATGCCACGGTAGATCTCAGTCAGATTGGGCCTGTGGGCTAAACCCAATGGACCGGGTTGACGGGTCGATGTTGGCCTAGTTAATTTCTTGGGCCTGGTCTGTACTGCATCATAGAGGGGTTCAGAAACAATGAGATTATGAGAAGACTAAGTATTAGCAGTTAATATAAGCTCAAGGTGGGACCGGCATAATTGAATCACTTTATAGAAAACATGACAAAAACAGCTTAGAATTAGCCTTCTATTCTTACTGTGTTGAGGAAAGGGGAAGCCCCAAAAATCTCATCTCGAACAACTTTACAGTCAAAGGGCGGCGAATTTGGTTGGGTTTGTTAATGGCTAAAAGTGCTTGAATATAAGCAGCTTCTAGAAATCTACTTCAAAGTAGCTTCTTAGCAGAAAAAAAAAAGTTGTTTGGTTGGTTTGACAGCAAAGTACCTACTTCAAAGTAACTACTTTTTAACAGCAAAACCAACGGACTTTGTTTGTCTAGTACATAAAATGCAGCTTTTAGCATAAAATTATTAAATAATGTGTTAAAAATTTTCACAATAAAAAATAATTATACAGGATATAGGACCCTTGTAGGTAAAATAATTGGCCTATATAAAATCCTAGATGTATCAATTTAAACAGGTACCAACTGAAACAAGTTGGAGTTGGTAATCTCTGCCAACAGTTATTGACTACTAAAAATTAGAACTTTCATATAATACTGCTCTAATGGCCTACTCAGGCTTTGTCCCAAAACTGCACAATGGCAACCATGAATGGGCCTAATTCAGATAAACCAAACAGTCCCAGAGATTTTCACAATAACCTGAATGGGCCATGTCTATAACATTAAGATGGGCCCAAACAGATTTGGCCCAAAACTCAAAATACGATGCCGGGTAAAGATATAAGTTTTTTTCATAGTGGTCAATTCCGTTCCGTCCTGGCCGGAATTGGCCGCAACAATCTAGATTTGGCTTGGGGCAAAACAGAATGCCACCCCAAAGATTCCGGCCCCACTTCCAATTCCAGCCCATTCTAGTCGTTCCAAGCCTAATGCCGCCGGCCCTAATTCTAGCACCATTCACACCTATTTTAGGCAGAACAAAATGCCCCCGAAAGTTTCATTTTATTATGTTTATTAAGTGGCTTTAATAAGTACATGTTTCATACTTCCATTTATTCGTAGTGAAAACTAGACCATAATCAGTTGTAAATGTTGTCTAAATCAAATGATGTAAATATGCATTTTTAGTATTATTTTTGCATTCTATTGTTTTTCATTTTTCAAATTTTAAGTTTCCTTTATTCTTTCATTTTTCAAGCGTCTTTTCCAAAACTAAACACCATAAATGATCGGAATGCCAGCGCATTCCTCTATAGGGCCAAACCCGAATGGAATTGACAACTATGGTTTTTTCTTCCCTAGCCATTGCTCAGCATGTTAGGGACATGAGTGTGCATGAAGTGCATGACGGCGAGTCCCCATGTATCATATATATGGTGTTTTAAGGTGTAGAATACCCATTTTCTATATTGAAGACGGATCAACTAAAGCTTTGTGTGTGCTCGTGCCAAAGATTAGTATAGTTAACCTATAAGGACCAATAGAATTGCTGAGAAGAAAAAATAGAAGGGTTGTGTTGGGTGGGGTCTATACGGTCCATTAACATTGCTTAATTGGCCTTATTTATGTGCTCTAGTCGAAGTAGCAAGCTAGCATGTTGATGATTGATTTAGATGGTTGCCTAGGGAGGGGGTTCTCTCTCTCTTTCCTATGTCTTACAAATCAAAAGCTATTCATAAGATTCCTAGGAGTATCAAAAGGTAAGTGCGCGATATGTGGATCACCTTAAGCAAGATCTAATGTTGCATAGTACCTCTTTGGAAACCACTGTCTATGTCGCCTCCAGTATAAAGTGGATATCATATCTACGTAATAGCAGAACGACTCCCTCTTTGAACAGTACAGTAAAGAGGGATAAAAAGAAAATAGAGGTTGCTCCTCATTGTAATATCCATAATTTTGGTATTCATCGAAATTGAATATTTAGGGTTGGAAAAACAAATTTCCTATCATGTGTATCCCCTTGAGTTTTGAAATACTAACATGGGAATAATTGAAAGATTTGTTTGATCCAAAGGTTATTATAAAATATTACTGGATTCATGTGGAATTTTTAAATTTAGAGATTTTTTTTAACTATTTGCAGAACGATCTAATCAACAACTGATACAATTCGATGACTCAATTAATAGTACCCCTAGAGTCCACTTCTTCCTCATACTACGAATGAAAGGGAAAAAGTAAAGACTACCATAAAAGCAGCCCGCCCAAGTGAGACTGACTATATTCAGGTGAATCATGTCCCCTATCTCTATGAAATGAAGAAATTTTAAATTTATTGATCACTAAAAATATTGGAATCAAAGTTGCAGAGTCAAAATGGGAAGAAAAGAGTCGATTGGAGATGCAACTGGATGTCCAGTATTTTGATAGTGATGAATGAGTACTCACTACCTCTGAGTTGAAAGTGTTCTGGCAGGCTGGAGTCACCTCCTTCAGCGAGTTGCACCCAAGGCATGGTTACTACTGAGTGGGAGTTGTTGAAGAGGAAGCTGCTTGTGCGACAAGGTATGGAGCGAGTTCCAAATGATGTTGTTGGGCAGTCGCCCCTGCCGCCATCTCCATGTCGATGGACTGAATAAAGTGTTGGTCAGTTTTTCAGCAAGCGTAGGCTTCAAAAAAGCCGTATGTCACGGGGTTGCAAAATCCTTGCCTCTCGCCCTTGTTTGTGCACTAAGCCCTTGTGCTAACACTAAGGCTCTAACTAGGACACTTGAACACAGTAGAGCACACAAGAGTCAGAGATGGGAAAACAATTTGTATTGCAAAGTAGAGAAGCTTACAACTCTGAGGAGTGAGTCCCAAATGAGGGGTTCTCACCTATTTATAGGCTCATGGCCTTTACATGAATGGTCAGGATTGTGCCAAATGTGAAGCAGAACGGGTCATACCATAAGTGGTCCCGCCCAAAATAGTTAGAGATATTTTATTTTGTTTCCTTTTATCTTTCCTAATTATTAGTTAGCGTGTTTTTAATTATAATTAGAATAGTTTCCATTATTAGATTAGGTTTGCTTAGGCCCTAAGCTTGCTTTTCCTATTAATATCGCATTGTAGAGATGGAAGTCTCAAACTTGATTATTGAATTGAATTGTGGGTTTTCCCTCGGAGAGATGCGTCCTCATGTTGAAATCTCTATGGAGATAATTTGAGGTGTCTGCGGACACGGTGCTTCAGCACTCCACGCAAGCCCTAACCTAGGGCCTGCATCAAAATGGCACTCATCCAACGGTCAAAGAAGCTTCTACACATCTCTAGACATTCTAGAGGCTTCTCCATACTTATACATACATCTAGCTACAAGAATAGAAAAGAGTTCTCTAGAACCTTCTAGGGGACTCTACAAACTATGATGCAATCCTAGGGTTAGGATCGCAAGCAAGGCTGAAAATAGCGGTAGCGGCGGGCGTAGCGGCCTACCGCCAAAACACTACAAAGCGGGCGCTACGTAGCGGTGTGTTTTGAAAAAAAGGTCAAAAAAATCTGAAAAAAAAATCCAGAAAATCCAAAATATTGGAAAATGTTAGAAAATGTTTTTTTTTTTTTTTTTTTTTTTTTTTGCAAAAATAACTAAGATAAGGGGGAGTAGCGGTCCCCTCGTTGCATGAGGTCCTGTGTCGCTTGAACCACTGACAATATTGATTTATTTCTGTACATATTCATGTTGATTTATGATTAGTTATAATATACTAGGTTAGAAATTAATAAAATGCTTATAATTAAATAGTGTCTTCAAAATTAAATCACTATTATGCATTTCAAAATCCAAATAAGCAATTTAACACAACTGCACATAACATATTACTATTGAAGTGAAAATCGGTTAGGGATCTATTTCCGATCATAGTTAAAAGCAGCTAGCGCCCTTTCTTTTTTTTTTTATTCGAGTGGAATTTATTGTTTCCATCATAGTGAAATTTGGATAGGGCCCTATTTCTTATTAGGGTGAAATTTGGCCAGGCTCATTCTTATTAAATTGACATTTGGCTGGGGCTCAGTTTTTTTAAGTAAAATTTGGTTAGGGCCCTATTTTTCTATTAGAGGAACATTTGGTTAGGGCCCCAGTCAATATAGCTAGGGACTTAATTTCAAGGGCCAAATTTGGCTACGCTTATTTTCAATTAAAGTAAAATTTAGTTAATGTATTATGTATAATAAAATGTTAATCATTATATTATTAAAAATGTATAAGTTTGTGACAGCTGGATCATCAATATGTAGACCCCATGCACAATTCCACCACGAATAGGAATTTGGGGCGTTATAAGGGCCTTCACTTTCTTTTATAATGGAAGGGTCGAGAACGGCCAAAGGGCATATACAATGCTTGTTTTTTTTTCTTTCCTCTTTGCCTTTGAACGATTGAGATATGCAGAAAGAGGGAGAAGAAGAAGAAGAAAAGAAAAGAAAACGAAAGGATGGCGGCGGCGGGTGGTAGTGAAGGCGCCGTGCTGCTGTTGGACGCAGATGATGGTGGTGGTGGTGTTGCGGCGCTACTGCTCCAGTCCAGGTATGTCTTCTTCTCTAGTTGCTCTTTTTTTTTTTCTTTTTTCCTTTCTGTTGTTCCTGTTGTATGGTTCTTCTTCTTCTCTCCCCTTTTTTTTTTCTTTTTAGTTTTTCTTCCACAAATTGAATGAAAAGGGGTTAGGGTTTTTTTTTTCCATTGCGGTCAATACATGTATGTATCGGTGTGCATCGGCCGCTACAGGTTTGTGGCGGCCGCTACTGACCGCAACAATTGCGAGTGCCGATAATATGCATCTAGGGTAGCGGCCATTGCCGATATGGCTGATATATCGGCCGCCGATATTTTCATCCTTGATCGTAAGTGCCGAGGCACAATTAGGGTTCTGATGGAACAATCACACGATGAAGACACTCTCCAACAATAAACCCACAAAGGGAAAATTCTATTAACTCAAATCTCTGAGATCATTGATCTCTACAATGCTATATTTATAATAAAAACAACTTAGGGGCTAAGAAATCAATCCTAATCAAACTAGGAAACCAAATAATAATCCTATCCAAATTAGAAACTAATCATAAATACAACTTATTAAATAAAATCAGAAACTAATAATAATTAATAAAGAATTCCTAAACTTCCTTGGGTCCCACATGTGTACCATGTCTCTTGCTCCAACGGATGTATAGTGCCGCTGCAACCTCGAACTCGATTCCTTTTTTTTACGTTGCTTTTGTATACATTGTGTACTTGAAGTGTTTCCTTGGTGAAACGTGAACTTGATCCTTTCTTTGGTGGTGTCGGGCTTCATAGGACGGAGTGTGACTTGCTTTTCACCATGCATGAATGTGTATGTGTTGTCGCGCATGCTCGTAGTGCCATTCTTATCATACATCCATGGGTGACCCAACAAGATATCACCACTGTCCATGGGTATCACATTACACCAAACTGTATCTGTATAATCTTCACCAATAGAAAAGGTAACTGGACATGCATACCGTACTTCCACTTCATCACCTAACATTAACCATCTAGCAAAATAGGGAGGATGATGCTTCCGAACTTTCAGCTGCAATCAATCCACAAGACCTTGAGATATAATGTTCTGACAACTTCCTCCATCAATGACTACCGTGCATTCTCGACCAATGACTGTTTTGTTTGAGCGGAAAATATTTTCTCGCAACCACTTCTTCTCAATAGCTGATGGAGTGTCGGTGATGACCATGAGAGATTCAAGACCATCCTTGGGCCCAATGTCCTCTACATCCTCCTTTTCATTCTCTTTAGTATCATCCACATCACTTTCATTTTCAATGAGGTGGATGCGTTTGGGACATTCCACTGCACAATGCCCTTGTTGTTTACAATTAAAGCATGTGATTATTTGGGCTTGATGAAAACTTTCTCCGATGAACCACTTGGTTTAGAATCTGGCATTGATGAATTATTTTGCATAACTCATTTAGATGCATTAAATTTCTTGGTCTGATAATTTGCAATATCCTCAGCCTTGATAGCATGCTAGACGATCTCATCAACATTTATCAAAATGTTGGAATGTGAGGATATGTTGTATGTCAAGTCTAAGCCCATGAAAGTATATGTCAACTAATACATCATCATCTTCATTCAAACTACAACGAGCTTGCATCGTCATAAACTCCTGAGAATACTCAACAACTGTCTTAAATCATTGTTTCAAATCTTGAAAACTTGAACACAAATCTCTAAAGTAATTGACAGGAAGGGATTTTTGTTTCAACAGATTTTTCATCTCAGTCCATGTGTCAACGAGGTCAATTTGTTGGTTTCTTCTCTTCTTTTGCAACTCGGCCCAGCATATCGTAGCATAATTGTAAAATCGAGTTGCCACCAATGTAATCTTATGACCATTCGTCATTGGCTTGTGTGCAAAAATATTTTCAACACACACTAACCAATCCATGAATTCATCCGGTTTCAATTTTCCATCATATTCGAGAATCACAAGTTTAATACCCGAATCACGATCAACATTGACGGCATGTGGATCTCGTTGATTCCGATTATGACCTCCATCATCTCGATGATTATCCTCACGCTGATTAGTTTCCAAATTGGTTAATCGGGTTTCAATTTGCAAGGGCCTCTTGGATTTGAACCATCGTTGCAGTTAGTTGATTAACATTTACCGATAATTCTGCAACGGTTCCCCTCAAATCCTCATCGTTTGTGGAGTTAGAGTCAACTTCTACATGCTTCTTGGGAGACATTTTTTGTAATAGAAATTTAAATTTCTTTTTGGCTGACCTGATGTGTATTTGCTCTCATGATTGCGCTGACGAAAATGGATCTGAAATCTGACGGGGGATGGCTGTGATAGTGCGAAAAGAAAATTCAACCGTTAATCGTGTTAAATTTGATGTTGATCAGATTCTGTGATGCAGTGATGGTGTCAGTAGAATCTGTTGGGCCTCAAGAAGGGTCGGATTGACTAGACTTCAACCCAAATCAATCCGGAAATGAACTTGGCCCAACCCGTGAATGACCTGAATTGAACTCAGGCAAGGCCCACTTGCTGCTACGTGTCACACGTGTGACTCTTTCACTAAGGCTGTCTCGTTCTCTGTGCAAGAGAAAACAAGAGAAGAAAATGGATTTGGCTTCCCCTTTCGTTGCTGGAAGGTGAGAGGCTCTGCCGACTTTGGAAGAGACCTCGGAGAAGTGTTCGGCGATGTTGCAGATGGTGCGGCGATGCAGGACAACTGCGAGTCTGCGGCGGCGGACTGCTTGAAGCCAGGTACGCACCTTCTTTGTTGCTTCTCTCTCTTTCTTCTATGTTCTTCCTCTTTCTGCTGCTTTCTTTCTTTTCTTTTCTTTTCTTTTCTTTGTTTTTCTGATGGAACAATCACGGGATGAAGACACTCTCCAATGATAAACTCACCAAGGGAAAATTCTATTAACTCAAATCTCTGAGATCATTGATCTCCACAATGATATATTTATAATAAAAGTAACTCAGGGGCTAAAAAATCAATCCTAATCAAACTAGGAAACCAAATAATAATCCTATCCAAATTAGAAACTAATCCTTAATACAACTTATTAAATAAAATCATAAACTAATAACAATTAATAAAGAATTCCTAAACTTCCTTAGATCCCACATGTGGGCCATGTCTCTTGCTCCAATGGATGTATAGTGCTGCTGCATCACACTACTACAATACTATAGGTTTTTCTAGAGTCTTCTACTCTTCTCCTATGTACAAGCCGGACAAAAATGGTCAAGTGTGTGGGTAAGCCTATTCACTGGGAGGTAGGTGGACACTATGATTCCCCGTTAACTGAATCTCGCTGGAGGACCATGGGAATCGTGGTCACAATTGGATTAAATAATTTTTCCGGTGGAATGGGATTTTTAAGTCTTTATCGACCAATTGAAACTCTAGCCGAGAACCGGTGAATAGGCTTTGGCTCCGTTAAAAGTATTCCAGTGAATTCCTTCCAATCTCCTTATTTGATGATCACATTGGAAATCGGGTCAAGACAATTCCTATTTGATATTAGCTATTTGTGTAGGCATTTTACGATTAGCAAGCAACTGCCTCCTGTACAAATCAAGTATTAATCGACTATAACTATGGGATCCCCTATTCTCACGAGTTACTGCATTTATCCGAGCGATCCACCACATCCTGCGAGAACTGCTATCGAGAAGTGAGTTCCGGCTTTTCTTCCTCTTTCCACCGTGAATCATCTTTGTTGGTATCTCATCGTATATGATATATTGATGTCGTCAAAACTCGAGTGGTCTTCCTAGAGATAGATGCGGAATCAAAGAACTCTTCTTGCGCCTCAAGCAAGGCACTTCCCCTCATTCTTCGACTATTTACATTCTCAGTCATGGGCACCTTTCAAACCAACTCCTCAAACAAAGAAAGCAGACAGCTCCGAAAACTCCAGTGCGCGGCGGCCCTAACTAGTCGATAGATTCACACGAGAAAGACTGACTTTCGATCGATTCTCTTTTTGGCACTTTAAACTTTCCCAATTGATGATCCACTTACACCAAAACGGATAGTCAGGAATTCTATCTCACCCTCCAATTTCGCCAAGGGAGTATTTGATTCGCAGCATTCATTGGATTGTTTTTAAGTAAAAAGAAAGATAAGAGACTTTCCAGATGTCAATACCCCACCTGGGAAGGAACCATTCCCGATCGGATTGCCTACTGCCCCCGTTTCCCGCTACACTCCGGTTCTTCCACCCCACCGGAAAGGAATAGAAGCCCTCTCGTGGATCGGGATAAAGAACTAGAAATCGAGTAGGCCACCGAACCCATCCCAGTATGACTGGACGATCCGCCGACCCCCTGTGCCTATTTCGAACCCTACCTTTCCATGTAACCTCCTAATCCTTCCGGACCATCTGGCCGGCTATAAGTTCTTGTCCGAGACCCGCCCCACCAGGCGATGCGAATCCGAATGAAACTGGATTCTCTGGGTTTGGGGCATCTGCACAGGGCCTTGACTGATATGTTTGCCTTTTTACCAGTCTTCTACCATCCCAAACACAACCCATATGATCTCCCTTCCTCATCCTCCATGTTGTCTACAGTGTCATCACCTTTCCTCCAAACCTCTGACATGTACGATTCCTCCAAACCTCTGACATGTACGATTCCTCCAATATCAAAAAGAACAATCTCCTTATCTTCTTGATGATTTGGATTTCAAAGTTACCATGATCAATTTGCTCACACCTGCCCAACAGTAATCCATCTAAAATAACCAAACCTATTCAAGCATGAAATTGAGAGATTGGGTAATGATTTTTTTTTTTTTTTTTTTTTTTTTTTTTTTTTTTTTGCCAGTTGACCCAATGGCCAGGAGATCTAAAGTAAACATGCCCACCCAGGGATCGATCCCTAGGTGGAGCTGTGGGAGCGAGCACTCTATCCGCCGCGGCAGCTCTATGATTTCTGGTTGGTTAATGATTTGAAGAATACAAATCCAAACAAAATTAAGATAAATTCATAACTCAGTTTCACATTCCCCCTTCTAGTTTGAATGGACACAAACCACCTTTAACAACTATTGCAGCAAGGGACAACATCATTAGAGAAGCAACTATACTTTGGATGGTTGGGAACTTCCAAGACCTTTTTTTTTTTTGCCAGTTGGCCCAGTGGCCAGGAGATTTGAAGTAAACCTGCCCACCTAGGGATCGATCCCTGGGTGGAGTTGTGGAAGCAAGCGCGCTATCCACTGAGGCTGCTCTATGATTCCCGATTGGTTAATGATTTGAAGAATACAAATCCAAACAAAATTAAGATAAATTCATAACTCAATTTCACATACCCCTTCCATTTTGAATGGACACAAACCACCTTTATAACAACTATTACAGCAAGGAACAACGTCATTAGAGAAACAGATATACTTTGGATGGTTGGGAACTTCCACAACCTAAGATTTTCGAGATTCACAGACCAGTAGAAGCAAATCCCGGTCATTCCCCCCCACCATTGAAAAAAAAAAAACTCATTTATTCAAGCACCAAGAGAGGCCAGGCGAGGAATGTAAAGTTAAAGAAAACCGGGATAAAGAAATTTAGATTTCTAGAGTAACCAAAAGATGAAAAAAATGAAAATTTAAGAAATCCTACTCGCAGCCAAAAAACCCTTAAAAAGGTGATTTTGAAGAAAAAAGATGTGGGATAGTCCGCTTTTATTTTTTATTTTTCCTCTTTTGAATGGCAACAAAAATTTAAATTAAAATAGAGAATGAAACAGAAGGAATGCAACCAAGACAATATAAGAGACATTTTTTTACCCTCCTTAGAAATCAACAATAAAATATTAGAAGATAACATCTGAATCCAAATCCACCCCTTATTTTGCCATAATATATGCCTCTTGGTTAACCTCTCTATACACATGCACAAATAAAGCCCATCATATTTGCACAAAACCCCAAAATCTCCCTTGTGTAGATTCCATTCCAGGTTCTCCCCCTTTTTTCTTTGCCCAACCATTGCATTTCTTGAGCCTCTATTAATAATGAGGTTTCCTTCATCTCTGAATGAATATTTTAAGCGCTTTATAAAATGGCTAATAACTCGAGTCTCATTTGATTTGATTCCATAATGTCAACTGTACCTTAAAAAGAAAGTCTGGAAAGGAACAAGGAGAAGGAGAGTGGAAGGGGCTAATGACTGGAAAGGAAAAGAAAAAAAAAAAAAAGACTGAGCCAAAAACTTCCCCAACGGGACCCACCTCTGACTTCTAATATTGTGCTTATTCCTACATAAGAAAGCATTATTAAGTGACTCATACTCAACTGATTTTAAATGGGTTGCTTTACAAAATTTAATTAAAAAAAGGAACCCAGTTCATCAATTATTATCCTTAAGTTACACTTGACTAGAAAAAAGGGGGGAAAAAGCGGTCTCTCGCTTCACTAAGAAAAATTGGGATGTGTTTCACCTATTTAATTGATTGGGGAATTGTGGAACCCACTTTTCTCCACTAAATAACTCTAATAAAATGGGAGAAACCCAGTTCTCCAGTGAAGTGTAATTCTCACTGGAAATTTAGAACATGTCTGAACTCCCTCAAATGATGCCATTGTAATGCCTCATAGCCAATTGAATTTTTTTGGAAAGGATGCACAAAAAATTCATATAGCCAGCCCCAACATAGCTAGGACAAGGCTTGATGATGATGATGCCAAACACTACTAGTTCATTAACTCCCACATATCAAAGAGTCCATGTAGTGCAGTGTAACAAAACTTAATCATCCTACCATAAGCATATGCTGCAGATGATGTAATGCTTAAACTTCAAACCTCATATATAATATGTGTTAATGACTTAGACATCCTAAAAGCTTCAAGGGTGCCCAATATTTCAATGAAGCTCCATATACTAGTACACCAATCTAATGTCCAAATCAATTTTAAAAATATATAATTGAGACAGCCTAAGCATGTATATCACATTATGAACATAGTCAAACCAAATCAGAACAATTTTACAGAAATGCAGCAAACACAGTGGGTCCAAGATGTTCTAGCCCACATTTCATCATCTATGAGCTGGAGCTGCAAATCTTTGGCTCATCCTTCACGAAGTCTATCAAGCTTCGAGCAAAATTCGTTATGGCCTTGTGAAGGTATCGAAGACTCACGTTCACCAATAATCCTAAAAACCTAACGAAGTGAATTGGGCCCAAAACTCATCAAGAAAGGCCCATACAACATACAAATCACCTATTTAGACATATTAGAGGTCTCCCCTCTAATTTCAAAGCCTTTTGGTAACATCTTTGGCCCTTTGGACTCGATGGTCGTGGAATCGGAAGTGGGTAATTAAACCCCAAATCCCTTTAAAATGACCTATTTGGCTCATGACTCTGTTATTTAAGCCCTATTATAGGCCCTCCCCTTGGTCTCGAGTCATTTTGATGCCATTTCATGACCTTCGATCTTTTGGATTACAGAATTTGATGTTGGCTATTTGAGGCCTAAATCCTATGAAAATGACCTATTTAGTCCATAAATATCCTATTTTGATCTATTAGAAGGTTTCCCTTTAACAATGGGTAAAAGGCCACCAAAAGCTCCTTAGAAGAAAACTCTATCAAACATCTACCACATCAAAGACTTGAAGAGAATAAAACTTTGCCTTGTGCATGGCAATTGAACTTCGCCTTATGGCTTACGATGTGGCCTTATAGACCCATACACGATGAATTTCATAGGATGTTTAGGGGGAAAGTTAGGCCAGAATGCTGCTTCATATCTCCCATACTTTGAATTTTGAAATACAAGTCCATGTCGATGAATCCATGTATCACAACGCCATATAACAAATAATCAGAGGAGTCAACGCATATTAAATTATGACTTGTATCTATCAATCCGAATGCCTCCACAAAGCTTGAAAAGTATATATAAGTTTGTTTATATTATTGGTATCGGAAAAGAAGAAATGAAATTCATTTTCATGACCATAGTTACAAAATTCATTTCGTTCAGAACAAAATTTCTGAATTACTTAAGTTTGTCTGTTAAAATGAATTATGTTGACAACATTATTATTATTATTATTATTATTATTATTATTATTATTTTAATGTTAACTATCATTAAAAGAGGCTAAACAATACAAGAGATGTATACTGAAAAGCAAAACAACATCATTATTTGTTTATAACATACATGCCGTATTATGAGTTGATTTTGTAGACTAAACTAAATGTATCAAATCATGTTTTTAAAATTTAATATTAAACTTCTGCTTTTCTATATATATTTCTAATTTTTAAAATTTTCTGAAAATAACTCCAAAATATTTATGCCGAAATTCTGACTAGGCCGAAATATTTTGGGTTATATGCCAAAAAGAAACAGGGTCCAAAACTAATTTCTCAACTATGTTCAAACACAAAATGCCTCTAATGGCACAAATTGTCTTTTATGAAAAAAAATCACCTTTCATGGCACAAACTTGTCTTTTATGGCTTGGCTTCTTTTCATCTTCTTTTCTTTTCGGATGCATACACAAAATCTTTGTTTTCCAGTTCGGCACAACAAATGCACCCACTTCACAACTTACTACTCTCTTTTTAGAGCCTTCTCTCCAAGTTCCACTACCATGACAGCAACAAACAAACCTACCCTTCAAAAGTTCACCCTATTATTATTATTATTTTTATCAAAACTATCTCAGACTATTGGCAATCAAATTTCCTATATATAAATACTTATGTTCATATGCTCACGCACATTTTCTTCTCCCTTTTTTCCATGCAGACATTCTTATTGAGCTCCCGCATCCAAAGTTTCTAGAAACAGAAGCGGCAACACTAGAATCTAGTTGACGAAAGATTTTGATCTTCATAAATTGTAATTTCATTTTCCAATAGAAAACAAATTTCCTATATCCACACTTACACTCCCCCACAGCATGGCAAATGTGGCTGAATTTAGCCGAAATCAACAACTATCCCAATATTTGAGCAGAACACATGCATTTCAAAGGCAACATCAGCGCTGGAACTACAGTAGGTTAAATATATATATATATATATAGCACTTTGCCATCCCAAATCAACATCTGCCATGTTTAAGGTCAGACCTAAAACATGGTGCAGACAAAATTAAATAAATAACTAAATAAAACCCCATTTCAATTCTCAAACCTTCAGATCAATCAGAAGCAATAATAATAAGGGTTACAATACATGGACTGAAACCAATAAAACAAGCATCATCATCCACTGATTTTTCTTTTACGCCAATCGAGGCAGGCAATAGAAAGCGCATATTATAAGCACAATAAATCATCAGATTGCAAAAGGGCAGAAGAAGATTTCAACATTCCACCTTCTAACAAATACTAAAAGAAAGAAAAGCCCTAGATCGTAGAGAGAAATTAGGGGTGAGAGAGATCTGATGATGATAGATAGATACCTTGGAAGGGATGCATCCAACGTTGAGGCAGGTGCCGCCGAGGGCCCCTCTCTTCTCGATGCAGGTGGTCTTGAGGCCCAGTTGAGCGGCCTTGATGGCTGCAACATAGCCTCCGGGGCCACCGCCGATGACGACCACGTCATTCTCTTGTTCGGATGATGCAGTGGTAGAGGAGGAGAAGGTTCTAGAAGAGGAGGAGAGGGAGTAGCGAAGAAGATCATATCTGCATAAGTTTCTGGATAGAAGGAGGAGGGACTTTCGCTGCCCAAAGCTCGTCATCGCCATAGCTTATTCTTCAATCAATGAGGAAGGGGGAGAGAGAGACAGAGAGATTTTCCTGAAATATAAACAAAAGTCACGCGAGTGGTCGCAATAGGCCTACACTACATCTCTTTGTCAAAAGAAAACAAACTAGCCTATTATAATATATTAATTCGGAAGGTCTTGGGTATTATAATAATATATTAAGCTGCAGGATTTTGGGTATAATTTTACCATCAATTATAATTTTAATCGTTTGTCTCTTGCGTATGGGATATGTAAATGCGATTTGCATATGTAAATGATAAATATTCAGATGTTAAATATGTAACATTTACACATGCATTTTTTTTATAACTTTTGCCTAATAACACCATTTTCGTATTATTTACATATGTGATTTATTTTACCATGTTTGTTTCAATGATATGTGTAAATATATTAGATAATTTTGTAAATGATACTTATTATTTATTAAATTAAATTCTACTATAATGATTTGAAAATGAGACAAAAAGGTCCATTTTATATTAAAGTTTTTATTTGCATTTTAGATACTTCAAAAGGAAAGTATCTTTCAACATGAAATATACATTTCAAAAAAATACATTTCTATCAATGATCACCTTTACAAAAATAAATTCCAACATGTTTAGTTAAGAAAATATAAGTTTATATTATGATGGTTAAGCAAATAGCATTATTATTAATATTTTTATTAATTAATATTTAATTCAATATTGATCTTAATTCATTATTCAATTTGCATAAAACTTAACCCATGCATCTCACAGGCTTTATGCTAATATTAATCAATTATAGAAAGTTCTTAAAATGAGTATTTTGTGGCTAAGTTCAATCATATTAAAAGTGTCACAAATTTGTTATGGTTAGATAAAATCACATTTATACATGATTTTTGAACGATGCCATAATGCTATAAAATCCATTCTTCCTTCTCTCTTACATACATATATACATGTTAAAAGATCTTTAAAGTATTGCAATAATAAATAACTTTAGAAAAATCATTGAGATATTAGAAGAAAACTGAAATAATAAGGTAATTAACTAGTTAAAAGTTGATATAGAAAAATCATTGAGATATTTATCTGATAGATTGTCCCTTGAAATCCTTACTCTCAATATGTTTTTTGTCCTATAGGTTGTCCCTTAAAATCATTAGAGCCAATTTCATTTTCTAATATGTATTTTGTCTTAGAGATTTTGTCCTTTAAAAACATCAATTTTGGGACCTCTTTTGTTATTATTTTTCTAATGCGTTGGAGGGATGTTTCGAACCCAGAACCTCTTTTCACGGAAATGCCCCAACTTTGAGACCTCTTTTATTATTATTTTTCTAATGCGTTGGAGGGGAGTTTCGAAACCAGAGCCTCTTTTACGGAAATGCCCCAACAATAAACTATCCACCTCCAACAAGTATTCTTCGGAAGTGCATGTGTTTTAGTATTCTCTATTCCCCACTTCAACAGGTGTTCAAATTTAGTGTGAAAATGGGCTCATTTTCACAACATTTACACTTGTGATTTACACGCAAGATGCGTAAATAATTATAGACAAACATGAATGATGCGTAAATATTATACATATTCACCATTTACATATGTAAATGGGTGTAGACAAACGACCCCTAAGTGACAGTTAAGTATCGATATTAAAATATTGTCCATTCTCTCTATATAACTACTCACTCATATTCTTATCTTATCAAACCACCCACTACTCTCCACTTTAACTTCACTTCTTCCATTTTTTTTAAGTCTCTTGCTCCACCTCATCTCTCCTACTCCCTTTTTGTTCAATTTTTTTATTTTCATTTATGCTTTCATTTATGCAACTTACTTAATGGATGAAAGAGGTACTCAACATAACCCTTTTAATATAAGGATTTTTAATTTATCATGCGACCGTGCTGAGCACGGGTGCTTGTGCTAGTTATAATATTGTAAGCCGGAAGGTTCTCAAATTGAGTTTGACTATTGGTTACAATTTTGACGGTAAGTTATGTTAGGGATTTTGTGTTTTGCAATTTGATGGATGCATTATCATTTGGATTTTCACACATGCATTGATTTTGAATCTTGAAATCTTGATTTTCTCATACATTGTTTTTTTAACTTTCAAATCATTTGTTTCATGCATGTTTTGATTTTAAACATTGGATGCATTATTTTGAAAAAGAGTTTTTATGAATCAAGCAAGCCATTGGTTTTAAAGTTTCGAATCTTCTTTGGCTTTTAATGTTTCATGTTTTTAAATCTCTCTTAGATTGATTTAATTTCATATTTCCAAGCTTGATTTATTGGCCCTAAAGTTCCCAAAAGAAAATACTTTAAATATGCAAGTTTTGGGAAAAAGGTCCCTGGACCCAGTCGACCTGCAGTGTGCTCGGTTGACCGAGCCCATGGACCCGGTCGACTGAGCCCACTGGGGGTCAACCTGGCAAAGAGCCGTTGAGCTCTTTTCAAATGGTCATTTTTCTGACCGTTAAGAGGAGGTTGACCGAGCTGTGTATAGGGTCGACCGGGGACACGCCTGAACTCACTTTTTGAGTATAAATATGAGTTCATTTCATGAGAAAAGGGGTGGAACATTTTAGATCTTCTAAGCCTTCTTTGAGGTGTTTGAAGACAAGAAAAAGGGGATGAATTAAGAGAGACCAATGGGTCATTTGTAAAGCTAAAGCTTTGATCAATAAAGTTAAATCTCTAAGTAAGCTTTACTTTTCATAATCATAGGTTATGTGCTTTGTTTAAATTATTGGTAAATAATTTTAGCATGATAACTATGATGTGTTGAATCCATTACTTTCATTCAATCTTTGATCTAAGTTGTGATGGATTCTTCACCTTGATTCAAAACAAGTTTATTTTTAAAACTTCATAAACCATGCTTTGCCAAAATCTTTGATTTCTTTATAGCATGATTCTTTTACTTGGTTAAATCCTCATTTGTTGTTTTCAATCTTTCTAGAACTTTAGTTAAACTAATTTGTTTTTGAAAAAAAACTATGCACATAATCACATAATTAGTCTTTATTAGTTTCATTCAACTTGTGAGCCATTGATTTTCATGTCATCATCAAGTTAGTATCTTTACATGTGATTTGCATTTCTCTTTAATCAAATCTTTTTATGTGCCTTAAACTTTTAAATGATTTAAGCATATATTGATTGAGCTTACTTTTTAAACTTGAATGAAGTTTTCACACATACATATCATGAGCATTCATCTTTGCATTCATATAGTGTTCATGTGAGTTTGTTTTACACTTTCATATCCGGCTAATTTAGAGGCAATTATATTGAGCTTAAATTGTATCTCTTCTAGTGTTTGTGTAGACACTACTTTGAGAGTAAATCTTTTACTTGTAAAGGTTATTACTTAGCCTTAGAAAAGCATTGTGTAAAGGTTATTGCTCAGTCTAAGAAAAGCATAGTGTAAAGGTTGTTGCTTAGCCTAGAAAAGCACATTGTTAGGTTATTGCTTAGCCTATTGAAAAGCATAGATAGTGAAAATCCGGTGGAGTGTAGGTTCATAAGCCGGTAGTGGATGTAGGCATTGAGACCGAACCACTATAAATCTTTGTGTAATGGTACATGCTATGTGGTGATTGTTTTTATTTAGCTTCCACATGTTGTTTGATAATCATCACAAGTGACTAGCTGTTTTAAAGAAGTTTAAATTTGATCATAATTGATACTAAGTACTAGCTCACCCTATTCACTCCCGCCCCCCTCTAGGGTAAGGATCCCGGACTTTCAAGTTATTCTTCCCTTCCCCATTATCTCTCGTAATTATCCACTTCTTATCCCATTCAACACCTGCTTTATCTCATATAACTACTCATGTCTATTCCTCAATTTTCTTTTTTTATTTTTGTAAAACTCCTTTCTGTCCGCATCTCCTATTTCATTTCCGCATATTTTCCAATTTTGTTATACCTCACTTCTCATACTCTCTTTCTACTCTACCTACTCTCAATTGTGAAGGTGCGGTCATATGTTTTCTTTTTAATTTTATTTCTAAGAATTTACTATATTTGGGTTGCCTTTCAAGTCAATGCTTATTTTTCAATTACATGAATATTTGATTTCCATTATACTCGTGCTCATCATGGGTTACTGTGCTAGTATTAATATTTAGGGAGAGAATTTTAAGGGAAAAGGCCCTGATATCCGATGCATAAAAAAGTTGTTTCACCCCTAATATCCCGTGCACAAAAAAGTTATTGTACAAAAAAGGTCCTTCCCCCAATTTTAATCTTTTTTTTTTACTTTTTAGGCTGAGCGATGATATCATTGCTCATTTCAATTGTGCAACAATATTGGCGTTTGTGTCTTCTTCCCCTTTTTTATTCATCTTCTCTATATCCTCCACTCCATTTCTCACTCAACCCACCGCCCACAACACCTTGATAGTAGTGTTCGGAGAGATTGTGAAGGAAGGGTTTTGAGCAGAGTTTCCTCTTGGAGCAAAAGGATTTGGAAAGTAGGAGAGTTTCTGCATAATGCTTGACTATTAGTGAGAGTGATGCTTGAGATGCTTCCCAATGAGCTTATTTATAACCTTCACAAGTGGTTCCAGCAGTTGGAGAAGATTTTAATTTGAAATAGGTGCCAAAAGCCATTTTTTCATTGAATAACCGAATAAAGATTTTGTCTGGTCGGCGGTTGAACTGACATGAAATCGCCTGAAAATCGCCGGAACCGTTTTCAGCAGTTTAAGTTAATCACTTAGCAGTTTGAATGTTCGACAGCACTATTCGCTCGGCAGTTTGAATGGCCAACTGCATTTTGTTCATTTGGCGGTTTGAAGTATGCAACTAAGTTTTTATTCTTTTGAGCTGGTTTTGACCTTCATTTGTCTTGAGACTTTAAAGAGCCCTTCTTGAACATGGCCTTGTCTACAGTTAAGCTTCTACTCATACTTTGACCGTTAAAGTTGACCAAATTTGACATTTTTTTAAGAATAAGTTAGTTCTTCATTTTCCAAAAATCATGGAATATAAGAGATGAAGTCTATCACCCATGGTGGATGAAAAAGACTTTTGATGGGGCATACACCATTAAAATAACACTATAATCGGGAAAGAAATCATAATGACATCACTATTCCACGAACATAGCCCGAGCAACATGCCTCATGATCTAAACTAGAAAAATAAATTAGCTCCATTTCATGGGCATTAATGTGAATTAGAGCCAGTGTATTCCTGCTGACTTTCTTGCTTAATTGCATTGTTTAAGGCTGTAAGGAAGAAAATTGAATTCCTTCGAACCTCCTAATGTTGACCTTCAAACATCTCACTTGAAACGTCACCTTCCATGAGGTTAAAGAGGGATGACACAACACTTAAATAAGAGCAGAATCTTCCTAAATAGATATATCCGTTACAAGATTAGGAATGATCTGTAGTAATTGAAACGCATCTGAATAATAATCCACTGTTGATACAATACCCACAGTCACTGATGATGGACCGCGCCCCGATGCTCGGTTCCTACCGAGGTCGGCGGACGTGGGAGTCCGTTTGGTTCCGACCCTTTCGTAACCAGGGGGCAGGGGCGTGCATCAACATTTCTTTTTTTTGTGTGGGTGTGCCAGATTTTCTATTTTTACTTGGAATTGCAAGTGGTGATCCGGAGATCAACCTTCGCAAGTAAAAAGGAAATCAACTTTTTTCAAGTTTTCCATTGCACATATATTTAAGAAAAGAGACATTTTCTTGATTTGCCGTGAAAGGCGATTTTTTTTGGCATTTATAGCCGATTTTGGCGTTTATATCCGATTTTGGCGTTTATAGCCGATTTTGTGTGTTTATAGCCGATTTACGATTCTTATCAATAATGAAAGACAAGAGTTGTGATTTTTTTGTCTCTTTTGAAAAAATACAAACTACAATGAAAAGCAAGAAAAGGAGGATCTAACTTCTCAGGAGATTGTGGGGGACTCGTTTAGATTGACGGTCGCAAGCCATATGTGGGCTTCGCCATCATCCATGCAGATGAGAACAGAGGATGCTATTGATTCGCTTGGCTTGGCTATAACCTCAGGTTTTTAGAGGACAAAGACCAAAAGAAGGTCCTATGTCCAATAAAAAGCCGAGTAGACGGGCTGAAAAGCCATATCTAAGCCATTGGAGGCAGGAGGAGAAGGCAAGGACCTTGGGGGGGGTACCCCCCAAGGGACTTTTGTCACCTTGTTGCGGTGGCCGGTGTAGAACTTCCGCAGAGTTTTCTCTCTTTTTCCTTTCTCTGGATTTCTGTGCTTCTGTCTGTGATTTTCGTTGTCTGTCCCTGTCTCTTGGAGAGCTCTCCTATTTATAGGCTTTTAGGTAGCCATTTAGGAGGGTTTATGAGCTTTGATTGTCATAAAGCTGCATAATGGGAGGAGTTACAAAATTGAATTGTTTATTTTGTAACTCCTTTTTCTTGGCTTCTGATTGGCCGGAGGAGATTGAGGGCATTTAATCGCCTTTAATCGCCATGATGGGAGGAGTTTCATAGGTTAAATGCCATGAATCTCTTGACTTGTAACTCCCGAATGCTTGCTTCTGATTGGGCCGTCCAAAGAAATGGATTAATGACTGTAATAAAGCTAGTCAATTAATCGCATTAAGTGGTCGCCGAGCAGCTGAAGAGTCGCGGGCCGTGCCACGTCTTTGGGGATTCTTCTGTCGATGATCATCGATGGATCTTCATGTAGATCGACATCAGATGACCATGTAATCTCAGGTGTTTGTTGCCAACAGCGGGTCGGTGCCATCTGTCCTGTCGATTTCTCGATCGGTTGGGTAGAAAGCACACTTTTTTTTGGTTGACCGGGTGACGATCAATATTATTTTCGATACTCTTGACGATTGACCCGTGTTTTGGACGGATGTCAGAGGACTTGGTGTCTCAAAAGCATAAATTTTGGAAAGTACCAGAGGCTGGGCTCTTCGAATCGCGAAAAAACGGCGAAAACCGGGGTTTCTGGGGCCTTCCCGGCGACCCCGGGTTCCAAGGTCGCCGGCGACCCTGGGGGGGTTTTCCCCCTTTTGTGTCCGTTTGTTTTGCTGTTTTTCGATTCTTTTTTCTCCTGTACTTTTCCTTGACATTTTGACCATTTATTGGCCTAATTTCTTTGTAGGAAACCTGATGAGAATCCTTGCATTTTATTTTGCAAAGTTTCCAATTTCCTGAGAAAGCCGAAGACTTTGTCGCGCAGAGCTGCCGATTTTCCGTCAGAAGCTGAAACTAGGTCAAACGATGTCGGAATGACCTGAAATTTGGTGTGAAGCCTCCTGAGCAATAAATAAGACCGACCATAGGCTTTTGTTTGAGTTTTGAAGCCGTTTGGGGTCCTATCACCAGTAGACTTGCTTTTATCGCGATGAAGATGTCGCGGTTTGATGTGCGGTCAACCGATGTCCGATTGACTTGAAATTTGACAGGGAACCTATTGGAGTCATTTTAAGATGATCCATAGGCTCTGTCTTGGAAACCATGGTCTCGGAGAGCTTCGCCGCTGAGAGGCCTGATTTAGCTGTTCGAGGATTGATGTAGGGTCAAACGTTGTCGGTTTGACTCGGAACTTGACGTGGAGCCTTTTTGGATGTATTTTGAGATCATCCATCGGCTCTGATCAAAGATTTGGTGTCTCCGATGCTTTCGCCACCGAGAGCTCCTCTTCGGCTGTCGGAGAAGCGAAGTTAGGCCAAATGATTTTGAAATGGCCCGAAACTTCTTGTGTACTCCTCTTTTAGCTGTCTTGAAGGATCTTGCAGTTTTTGTTTGATTCTGACAAGATTTGATTTTTGGAAGTAGCATTGCCTATTTATGGCAGGTTGCGACTTCATGTAGCTCTTTAGATCTTGAAGAGGCAAAGTGACATTTTTGGTGTCAACAACTGATTGGCGAGCATCACTCCACAAAATCCCAACAATCTCATTTCTGACTGAATAAATAGAAATCTTACACCCCGGTCTCACATCAGTCACTAATGGAGAATGTATGCAAGAAGAATTCAGAGGCATATTCTAGTAACTAGAAATCTCTTCTATCAAAATTGTTCCAAGAAAGAGAATTCGACTCTGAATTGAATGAATAATGCTATACTACATTTATGACTAATTTAGATTGAAATCTGAAAATACGCCCATTACTTTCAAGGGGCATTTGGCGACAGGTCCCTGAACATTTCACTTTATGGCTTAGATCCACAAAAAAAAGTCATAGAGCCAAAGGTCCCTCCCACACTTTCTCATACCTGAAATGTCTAATTTACCCTTTCTTTAAATCATAACCCATGATTGGTGGGATATCCCATTAACAATGGCCAACTAACATTTAATTGCCCACGATTAATGGAATCCCCAGATTTTTAAATAAATTCTAAAAACACATAAATAAATTTCAAAATAACGAAAATAAATTTTAAAAAATGAAATAATTTCAGAAAAATGCAATATGTTAAAAAAATCAATATATAATCAAATAACGCAAATAAATT
The DNA here is from genome assembly GCA_012931725.1 of Litsea cubeba. Classification (NCBI taxonomy): domain Eukaryota; kingdom Viridiplantae; phylum Streptophyta; class Magnoliopsida; order Laurales; family Lauraceae; genus Litsea; species Litsea cubeba. The sequence continues at coordinate 47,456,172 of CM022953.1, forward strand.
TAAAAAGATGCAAATAAGTTTTAAAATATCCAAATAAATTTCAGAAAATATAAAGAAATTTCAAAAGACTCAAATAAATCTTAAATCATCCAAAGAAAATTTCAAAAAATGAAAATAAATTTAAAATAACGAAAATAAAATTTAAAAGATGCAATAATTTCAAAAAAAATGCAATAAATTTGAAAAGATACAAATAAATTTCAAAAGACGCAAATAAATTTAAAAGACGCATATAGATTTCAAAAAATATAAATAAATTTGCTAAAACACTCAGATAAATTTAAAAAAAAACTCAGATAAATTTACAAAAAATAGAAATAAATATGACAGAAAATAGATAAATTTGAACAAAACTCAGATAAATTTACCATAAACTCAGATAAAAATTTAAAAAAAAACTCAGATATATTTACCAAAAATATAGAGAAATATGATAAAATATAGATAAATTTTAACAACATTCAGATAAGTATAACAGAAAACAGATAAATTTGACAAAAGAGAGAACGACGAGAGGCGATGGAGGCAGTCCGGGTCTGGATTGTCTTCTCCGGCGACGGCGGCACCGTTGAGGATCAGATCCTCTTCCCCTCTTCGTTTTCGATTCTGTTGATGTGAGAAGAGTGAAGACCACGTCTCTGCCCTAGGGGGTGGATCAGCGCCCTTTTTGAATCGGACGATTTTTGTGCTGGACGGATCTAGTGCCCGCCCTTCTGAGAACTCCAATCCAGCGATTTCTTCATCAGATAATATTCTGCCCAATTCGTTTTCTTCATCAGTAGCACTTGCATCCATCAACATCTTCTTCTTCTTCTTTCCTTTCCCTGGGCCTGGGATTCCTCCAAGAAAACCCGATAACAAAACCTACCAAATCCCAGAAATCACTTATCTCAAAACAACCTTCTTCCCCTAATGAATTCAGGAAGCAGAAAACCCCGGCAATAGCAACAGCAACAACTGCCTCATCTTCTCCTCTACCTCCCTCCCCATTGAGACCCACACAAACCCAACAAAACCCTCTTCCCCAGAAATCCAAAAGCCCATCCAACAGCAGCAGCCCCCTCTTCTCCTCTACTTCTCTCTCCTCCATTGAAACCCTAAACCCACCAAACCCAGCAAAACACACATCTCAGAAATGCCCAAACCCAAAACCCTCTCTTTCAACCCAATCCAACCTCAAGATGCAGTCCAAAACCCTAATGAAAGCCCTATCCGTCTTCGAGAAATCCATGATCGGTGTATTCGCCGAGGGTATTGCTGGTGCCATCTCCTACGCCCGCCTCCACCCACTCGACACCGTCAAGACCAAGCTCCAGACCAAAGGCGCATCCCGGATCTACTCCTTTGCCCTCGACGCCGTCGCCAAGACACAAAAACACCTTGCAGAGAACTGATAGGTGGCCCAAAAAATAAGATGGACTACACAAAACCACCTTGCAGATGATCCACATCTGAACAGTTCTGATTGTCATCGTTTCCCCTGCCATCGAACTCAATCCAGAGGAAATCATCTGTGTCGGAGGAGGGATCGGGGATCAGAGTGGGGGGAGGAGCGGCAGCGGCGAAGGGGGATTCATCGCGGGCAGCGCGGGCGACGAGGCAGATGATCTGGAGGAACTGGTGGTTGAAGGAGGGGGATTGGAGCGGAGGAGGAGAGGGGGAGGAGGAGGAGGAGGAGGAGAGAGAGAGGGAGAGGTAATGGACTCAACGAAGCCGTTCTTGCAGTCAAAGCAGACGAGATCGGGTCGTTCGTCGAAGAGGGTTTCGACCGATATGCACTTCTTGCAGATGGTCTGATATCACGTAGATTTTGAGTAAAGCCATATAGAGCAGGACACAACTTACAAGGTCCTAAGATGAACTAATTTACAAAAACAATGTCTTCTGCGAGAGGATTTAGGAAGGAGGAAGGAGGGAGGAAGGAGGATTTGAAATTTTAATTTTTAAAATTTTTATGCCTAAAATGGTTGGAAGGGCAATTTAGTCTTGAAAAATGAGATCATGTGGATGCAGGGACCTAAGGCTGGAAAAAGTCTAGTTGCTTGGACCATAGGCTTTAATAAGTTTTTCCTTGGACTAGAGGCTGTAAACATTGACTTATAGGGACCTTTCGCTAATTTGCTCTACTTTCAACCCATATATACCAAACAAATGCAAAAAATAGTAGTTTACCCAAAGTTTGAAGAGCTTTGTATTGTGGGTAGACTCGAAGAGTAAATGATTCCACCAAAGCAATAGGAGAGTCACAAACAATGGGATTCGTCTTTAGTTTTGCTAGAAGGGAAGTCCACATAGTCTAAAGTATATGGGCAATGAAGCATTAGATGCGATGAAGTCTCCCAAGTACAATAACAAAGCATACGGCAAGAATCACAATCTACATTCCTTTGAAGAAGAAAATCTTTTCTTTTTCAGTCTTCCTCTAAAAAACATCCAAGCACACATGGAGTTTTTTTTTTATACATCCCTTGAACCAAATCAAAGAAGGCCGATGCAGATCCTGATTTGGCATACTACAAACCATACTATATGCAGACTTCAAAGTGAAAATCCCATGGTCCTCCAGAGTCCAAACAACCCCATCATTATAGGCAGGACAAGGCTAAATCTCTAAAGGAATTGAATGAAAGATATATGTCCATTATAGAATTTGAAGTTGGAATTGGGAAGTTCCAATTATCATTAATAATAACTAGTAAAACATACTCGTGCTTAGCACGGGCAATATGATTTATGAGAAGAAATGGCATTTTTTTAATTTTTTATAATAGTTAAAATTTTATAATAAAAATTATTATTTAGTTATTTAGATCTTGTGTTTGGATTATAGCAATCCTTCTCAAAAGCGAAAATAAAAAATGACTATCAATAAAATGTAATGTGATTGGTAATGATGTACAAAAAGAAGAAATATATAATAGAACAATGTAAAAACTAAAATTTTATTACTTGATAATTAATTTAATGTTTGTTATGCTTTGTATGGTTAGAAATAAATAGTTATAAAGATTAAGATTGATGTGTGTGTTAATATAATATTTTAAATTGATGTCCAAGATACATGGCAAATATAATTGTATATAAATAAGAAATTGCAAGGATTGCAACCCAGAGGATCACAATAAAAAAAACTACAGAAGGAAATTAAACCCTGACCTTCATAGCCATTTCTTTAACTTCAAGTGAGGAAAAAAGAAGAGAAACTAACCCTTTCAATTCCATCTTTGTCGTAGAAGAAAGCACAATAGCATTTAAATGTAAAGTAGTTATGTGGGTGGTTACATCAGACAAAAGATAAGATGTAAGACCAACTTGTTTGATATGATGAAGAGATAAGAACCGATAGTAGTGAGATAAGAAGTGGGAAGTTGGAGAATGGCACAGAACGTGCAAGATTTGAAAAAGAAACTAATGTAACTTCCGATTAAAATCATAATCGAAAATCCAAATTAAGATGGAAAACCCTTCAGCTTAATATAGTATAATTGGTGGACACATAAGTTAGCTCCTGTAAGACCCCGACTCCTAATTCCTAGGATTAGTGCTAATTAAGTGTGTGGTTAATTCACTAAGTGGGTTTAGAGGCTACGTGTCTTGTTCTGGAGATGAGAATAGATTTTGACTAGCTTTGGGAAGCTTTGAGAGCATTTGGAAATAGTTTGATGCCTCAGGAGACCCTCCGTACTTTTTGGAAAGCTTGGGGGGTTATTCGTAATTTCTGAAAAACTATGATTTTTGGCTCATTAGATTGTCTACCTTATTTTCGGAGCATCGAAACCCTTGAAAATCTCAATTTTTTAATTATTTTGACCCCTTTGACCAAAAAGTTGACTTTTTACCATGACCTTGAAAGAATGTCAAACTAGGACTCATTGGAAAGAGAATTTTATTTAATATGCTTTTCATGTTTCAAGTTTCTTGATCCGAGGTCCGAAATACCCCTCCAATTTCAAGTTCGACTCATAAGTGCCCCCCCCCCCCCCCCCCCCCCCCCCCCCGCGACAACTGCAGCAGCAGCTCCGCGGCTCCATCTATTCTTCTTCTCCATTTCTCAAACTCAAAAGCTTGCATTCACGCCACCAAATGAACAAAGGAGCTCTAGAATATTCTTCTCCACCATTTCCTCTTTCATTTGGTACCATTTTCGTGGAGATTCATTGTGGGCAGCCTCTATACCCCCATTCCTTTTGATTTTTGGATTGTGGGCAACCTCTATGCCCCCATTCCTTTTGATTTTTAGACTACCTATAGGTAAGGGATCACTCTCCCTCTTTTATATTTTGATTATACACCCTTGAGGCATGCCAAATCCGGACATGCAAGCCTTGCCTTGAACCCATTCTTAGTTTCCACTTTTGGAGGTATTTTGGATTGATTTGTGGAGATTTTTTATTTAGGAGATCCCAGCCCCTTGGAGGTTTTGGAAGCTCTTGGACTTGAGGCAATTGTTTAATTTGGGTATCTTGACATGCATGCACATTTGATTGTGAAATATAATTCTGATCTTGAATCTTTTAGTGTGTATTAAAGATGGTTTTCCCTTGATTAGTTTATGTTAAGTGTGTCCAATGGGGGTGAATTTGCGTTTAACCTTTGCTCTTTTGTTCGCCTAAGAGAAATCCTTGAATCCTAATTTTATTTGTGTCATGTGTATGATTTTAACTGCTTGTTTTAATGGGTTCGGTGGGAATTCTAGACCTCATGTTAATTAGTTCTAATAATATTTTAGGCTCTAATTGAACTTCATTTAGAACTGATTAGACCTCCTTTAATCCCCTTGTTTCCCTAGTTTGGCAAGTCTTATCTTTTTGAAATTGATCTGTATGAAAAAGATCTGTATCAAATGGCCCCATTTGAAATAGATGTTTTAAAAATAGTCTGCTCGGCAATACAAAAAAATTGATTGAAATAGATATTTTTAAAACAATGGTTGAAAGTTTTTCATAAATATCTCGAGATACATAAGGAATCAAGTATTGAGATTTGATGTCATAGCCGTGTTTAGTCTTATAAAGAAAATTACCGGTTTGGATCTTTCATCTGGGGCCCACAGATTTTTTAAAAATAGATAAACATGTATGCGTTTCTTTGCAAATAGCTCAAAATCCATGATGATCCAACAGTTCGAATTTGGACCATGGTCGTGCCGGACGTTCTTAATATATCCAATGGCTTGGATCATGATTTATGGTCCCAAAACTTATATAAAAAATACAAAAAACCTGACTGCTTGTGGCCCTTTCAAAACCCAGCCACCAATTTTTTTTAACCAATGGTCCATGATGATTCTTAAATTCCTTGAGATCTATGAGGTAGCAGGTCTCAAAATTTGGTAGTATAGTTGTGATCGGCCTTACAAAGAAACTAACGGTTTGAATCTTACGTTTGGAGCCCACAAAAGTAAAAAGAAAGTTGATCAACGGACCTGGAGTTCTTTGCAAATATCTAAAAATATAGGAAGATCCAACGATTGAAATTTGGACACGTGGCCGTTTTGGACCTTTTGAATATATCTAACGGCCTGGATCGTGATTTAGGTTCCCAAAAATTAAAAATAAAAACAGAAAAGGGAACTGCCATGGAGGACGTCAAAAATACTGTTCCGGCATATGTCTTTCCGCTAAAGACTAAGGTTCAGTTTGGCAACTCTTTTTGAAGCCTCTATTTCACTTAAAACAGGTTGAAACAGCTATTAGGTTGTTTGGATAAGTATTTAGGTACGTCTATTTGGATTGATGTTAAGAGAAATTTTCTCTGTTTCAAAAAACGCAAGAAACCAAGAGAATCGAAATGGAGAATTCCGTCTGAAGCGGAAAGACATTGTATTAAAATATTTGGACAACTTTACCCTCATTTTATTTGCTTAATGACCAGTTTACCCATATATAAGGAATGTTCTTTCCATTCTCTTGTCTTCCCACACTAACAAAGGAAAAACTCTCATTCCTTCGAAGGATTTTCTCCTTTCGTCACTCCCTACCCACCCAACTTCAGCCACCGTCGGTCTTTTCCACCAGATCTCAAGCCGGTGAATCTCTTTCTCCATTTGATATTCGTGGGGATTTAGGGATTTTTGTGTTATAATGATGAGGTTTCTTCTGAAAATATAATGGCATGTTAGGGTTTAGGGCTTTCATCTGAAACAAAAACCCATAATTATTTTGTATTTGGATATGGGGAAATCTCAATCATGCTCTAGACTTGAGTTTTACTTCTTATCAATTACTCTTTGTAACCTACAGATACTCGTCATATTTCAATGGCTTGATTCTGAATCAGGTTAGTGGCTAGTGACGGAGACCAAGAGTCCAGTAGATACTACTTGCAGTTGCTACAGGAGCACGATGAATTTGGGTAGATGGGGAACAAAAATTGTGGTTTTGGACGAGATGAATTTGGGTCCAATTTTAGATTATTGTGGAGGCCAAGGACTATGTAGCGTCTTAATAGATCTGAGAGCATATTCTAGTGCTTTTCATGAGATTCTTGAGATTGGTCTTGAGGAGGGGCTCTTGCAGAAGGTGTGGTGGAAATATGCTCACTTTGGGTTGGAAGTATGGAGGGTTCTGTCATGTGATTTAGTAGTGTTGGGAGAAAACCAATGAGATTAAAGGATTTCAGTCACGCATCTTGAAGGGGGCAAGTGTTTTATGGAGGGTTATATTTGCTAGAGATGTTAAAAGAGTTGGTACCAACAAGAATGATAGTTGGAAGGCAATGGCTAGTTGGAAGGCAATGGCTCTCTGATTGAAGCCTCACTAACAGGTGGAATGGAAGGCGAAAACATGGAAATCCCTTTCTTCCATATTTTGAAGGAATGAATCGTAGTTTTATTTTTTATTTTTTTCCTGAAGTGAGTTGTATTGCCTGATAATGAAGGTTTGAGCCATGTTCTTGCCCATTTTTTTTATGGGTTTAGTCCAAGATATGGCATGTAATGCAACCCCATTTCAACATCCTTTAGATATTTTTATTTACATCTAAAACAACCTCCGAAATGAGTAATTGCATTTTTCATTTTTCCTTTTGAACCTTTATTAATTTTCTCTTTTAGTGGAAAAAAGGAGCCAGAGCAAACTATTAATCACTCACCTATGGACCATCATCAGCACTTGCTCATAATTCCAATTTATTTTTATGAGTTTTACATTGCCTCATTGAGATTAAAAATAATTTATAATGGATGTCAAATTGAATTTCTATTATAAATTATTTTTTTAAAAGACAAGAAATTCCCCTGTGATAAGCTCTTATTTGAAAGTTTACCAAACATATTTTTTAAAATAGATCCGTTTAAATTAGATATATTACATGTGTTACCAAACTGCCTATTTAAAAAGAGTCTATATCTCACAGATCTATTTCTCATAAATCTGTTTGAACCAGATCTATTTCAAACATATAAGATTTACCAAATAGGGTAATTGCTCTCTTTCAATTCTCGACCTTTTGCAGACAACTTGAAAAGGATACATGTTTTGTCTAAATGCCATTCCAAATGGACACATGAAAAGTTGCTACCAAACGTTCTAAAAGTGGAATGAATTGGTTTTAAGACAATAAGACTATAAAAAGTAGAGATGCCAAACGGCCTTGATTCAGCTTTAGGCCTCTGTTTAATTGGATTTTTTAACATGTATTTAAGGGTTCTAGATGAATAATTGAGGCCTAATCTAAATTGGAATAGAAGGAGATTAAGCCCCATATCAGACTCTTGGAAGCTCCCCCAGTTGGTGAACCCCACTGGCAGTAAGCACAGCCCAGCTAGCTGTGCACTGCTGTCTGTGCACTACTGTGCACAGCCGGTGGGGCCCGGCCATGGGATCCTGGCCACATATGGGCCTCTCTTTTGGGCCCGTTTGGACTCATTTTGAGCCCGGTTTTAACCCATTTGAAGACATTTTAATTGGGGTTTGACCCGCTTAACCCCTGGTGAGTTTAAAGTTTTGGGAATTAAAATTAATGATTTTAACCTCTTTTAAACCCGAAAATTATACACTCAGAGTTGGTTCTTTGGTATGGACCATGAACCATAGGTGGGACTTGTTTTGGTCTAGTTTGACCCAGAATGACCCCCAAACAGCTACAAAATTTTAAGGACTTAATCTAGGAGGTCTTTAAAACCCTTTAAACTTGGAATTTGTGCATTTACCGCTCGATTCCTTGGTGCGAGCCAAAAACCATAGGGGGTTAGTTGTAGGACCCATGAACCTAACATGATCCAAGTAAATTGTTTGACCCCCGGAACATTTGTTGACCTTCGTATTCACCTCGATGGGTTGTTCGGAGGCATGTAGGTGTCCGACGGAGTTGGGGATATACATGATTTGAGTTGGGGAGCCGGCCTACATTACTATAGCACCAAGGGATTAATTACCAGTTACCCAACTCTAAGTATGTGCAAGGTTGAATCCCACTATCTCGACATGTCAATAGCTGCCCGAATACTAGGATAGCACTCGTAATGGTTCCGAGATTTTTATACTGATATGATTCTCCAAATTTCAAGTTGTGGTTTTTCACGTACATGGTACACTTTGTCCTTACTCGCATGATTCTTTCGTACACTTTCCGTACACGACCTTCACCTAGCACACATAACTTGTCACTTGCACACAGGGTTTTAGCGAGCACTTGTTGCCCCGCTTGCCCCCAACACTTAGGGTCCATGACACGGTGTATCAGATTGTGTAGCACGCATTCAATTGCCCCGCTCGTTCCCGGTCACCCTGATCCACCTTGCACGTCTTTTACCCATTTGGGTTGAGCAATTCCTGCCGGAATGTTGTCTGTTTTCCTAGAGACTTAGGATCATGCTTAATCATGTTATTTCCATATATCATGTTTTGCCCGGTTTGCAATGATATGTTAATTTTACTTTGCATATGTTTCTCATGTTATTTTGGGGTTCCTTGAGGATTGATATTTTACGCATGAATGTTTCCAAGTATGCATAGTATGTTTGATTTTTGTAATTCGAGTCGGCACCACTAAGTTTAGGTACCCTCTTCGGTCTGATCAACCAGTCTGGGGTCCATAATTTATTGTAACCAGTTGTAGTTTGGGATTTATTTTCTGTTGAGATGCTCAATACGATATGTTCTTCAGTGCGTTCCATGGCCGATCCACGTATGTATGCATGAATGCGCCAACTATAAAGCCTCCTTGTGAGGTCTGGTTTACTATAATTATATTCATGTTTTCATGTATGTATGCTCCCTTCTACCATGTGTATTGGCGAGAAGATAGCCTTATGTGGTTGCCACTTTGCCAAGTATGTATGATATTATTCCTTTTTTATTTTGGCTATCGAAGGGTTCCCAACCGGAGGGTTCCCAACTATAAACCCTTTGGGCTGGACTAATCCATTCGGGCCCAGAGGGAAGCCGGCTAAACTCCCCTGTAGCCTAGTGTGGTAGTGCAGTTTCGAACCTATAACCACCGGGTGCAAACCGTGGTCCTAGGCCAACTGAGCTACCCCTTGGGGTTGATATTATTCCCGTTCACATTGTGTAAGTTGGGCTATTGTTTCCACCCCATTACCAGTATTCCTTTTTCCGCAGCGTTAAGTTGGGCTATTGTTTCTACCCTATTATCAGCGCTCCTGTTCAAGTTGAGTAAGTTTACAGAGTTTAGCCATATAAAAGTCTTTTTTGTAGAATGTGTAAATGATAGTGGTACTGTCATTTATGAGCTTGCATTACGCCACCTTGATCGTATGTTCATGCATGATTATGCCTAGTTATACCACTTATTTTGACGGTGGGCCTCTAGGATAGGTTTCAAAAACTTTTGACCCACTTGACGCAAGGATCAACTATTCAGAAGGCTATAAAACCCAGTCCAAGATCTATGTCCTCAATCTCAGCCATCATGATCAGTACATACAATCTATCTAGAAGATAGAAACACCAACTAACAAGCATCCATAATAATCTACAACATGCAAGGAAGTGGATTATACCTTTGGAGCTCGGTTGTGCTCTAATAGAGAAGTTGCGTCTTTCCTTGATGATGAAACACTTTCACTAATCAAATAGGGATCTCCAAGACCTCTTGATCTTCCACGTATGGCCCGTATTAGATTCTCCTTTTTCTCAAGAAGATGGTGGGATCTCCAAGAGAAAACTACTAGGAACTCTAGGGAGGAACTAGAAAGAGAACTAGAAGAGGGAAGAGAGAAAGAACTCGTGCAACACTTGCACTAGGGAGGCTTGGGCGTGAATCCCAATGCTATGGAGCATTGCTTTTACGTCCATCCCTCTTCTCCTCTATTTATAGCTTTTGCAAGTTGCCTCCTTTTTACTAATTACGATAGAAGTCTTACTTCCATTAATTAGTAACTTACCATATCATAATTAGAAGTCTTACTTCAAATATGATTAGTAACTTTCCAATTCCTTTTTAATTAAAATAGAAGTCTCACTTCTACTAAAATTAGTAAGTCTACTATTACCACTATTAGAAGTCTCACTTCAAATAGAAATAGTAACTTTCCTTTTAGAGTTCAATTAGAATTAGATACTCTCTAATAATTGGGCTAGCGTGGGGACCACTAGGGATTCATTAGAAAGCTGGCTCCAACTGGGACACGCGGCCCCACATCTCATGTGTAATCCGGGCCCACAGTTAATTGCAGATAACTCCACTATATAAATGCAATTGAACTCCAATATTAGGAATATTACATAGAAGACCCTAAACTTCCACATTACCACAAGTAGGCCCCTCCATCAATATCCATGGATCAATTGGACCTGTCTTCCAAACTAGATCCATATCTTATTATCCTTGAGCCCCAATTAATTATAATGATCAATGGTACCTTTCCAATTAACTCTTAATCGGAATGGGTGTGCACTTACTAATGATAAATCCATTAATTGGCACAAGGGGATATTAGAGATAGATTCCATCTTGACCATTGAATGTTCCCACAGCTCTACTACCACGTACCCAAATCACGGAGGTGTTGACCTACAGTTGGCCTCACTCATTGGTGACTCAAAGCAAATGAATAGATAGAAACTTGAGTTCATTAATGTCTCAGGATTGAGAGCCTATTGCTAGGGAATTATGAGAGCAGACCTTAAAGTAAAGACAGTGTTTATAAGGTGCTTCTCATGGTCCTTCAATACATCCAATGTACCAGCACTATGATCCAGAATCTTCCATTCTGATGATCGAGACAAATCACATTATCTCATAGTGATCAAAGTGCTGCAACCTTGTCAGTATGAGATGTCCAGTCTCATCACTGGTTGTGAATATATTTTAAGTATAAGATTTGTCACACATGTCTCCCGTATGTGGATCTCATCCATACACATGTGTTACATCTAATATACTTGTGGATTCCGGTTCATCTCATGAACCATCATGTCATTCATATTGGTTATGTGCATATATATAATAAATCACCATTCATCTCATGAAAAGTAAGCGTGAATATATGAATAAATAAAGAATTTAATCAATTTATTATATCATCTACTGGATTGAGTCCATCAAAATTAACAATCTCCCACTTGGGCTCAATGCCAGATTTAGTTGCATCTCATGCACATCCCTTTTACATCCTGCTCAAAGACTTTGGTAGACAAAGGCTTAGTAAAGGGATCTACCAGATTGTCTACAGAGGCTATCTTGGTGATCGTACATCACCTCTCTTCACAATCTATCTGACCATGTATAACTTCCTCTGTACATGCTTTTTGGCTCTTGGGTTCCTTGGACTTAGCGACTGCCCTGCTGTTATCACAGTAAACTGTGAGCGGCTGTCATGCCAAAAGTACCACTCCAAGTTCCATAAGGAATCTTTTTAGCCAATCTGCTGCCGTAGTTGCTTCTCAAGTTTCTACAACATAAGCACATACCCAGAAGTTGATTTCCTGGAATCTTGATCTGACTAGAAGTCAGTATCTATGTAACCGACTGGAATCAACTCATCACTGCTATAACTCAACATGCGATCTCTAGTCCTTCTCAAGTATTCGAGAACACATCTTATAACAGTCAATGATAAAGACCTGGGCTAGACTTATATCTGCTAACTAGGCGTACTAGTAACAGATATCCGGTCTAGTACAAAGCATAGCTTACCGTACCAGAACCTTATCTATGTACACATCATTGGGATAAGCCTATTATCCTATTTTTCCGGTCTCAATGGAAATTTATCCCTAGGATGTACCTGGCTTCTCCAAAGTCCTTTATTATCAAAAGTCTTAGCCAACCAAAACTTTTACTGTTGACGATATCCCTATGTCACTCCATGGGAGAAGGATGTCGTCGACATATAATACCAGAAAAACTACCCTTGCGTTCTTGACTTTTCATTTAAACATGACTTATCCGGATTCTGATAAAAACCAATGATTTCCTTGTCAAAATGGATATTACTGTTCTGGGATACCTGCTTTAATCCATAAATGGACTTATGCAGCCTGCAAACTCTTTGCACTTGGTTATTGGCTATAAAACCATCTGGCTGCATCATATAGATTTCTTCCTCAAGATTGCCGTCATGAGACGCTGTCTTGACATCCATTTGCCAAATCTCGTTACCGAGATGAACCGCAATGGATAAGAGTATTCGGATGGAACTCTTCCATCTGGCTCTCCTTTTGCTTTTGTAGACTTACTTGCACCCAATAGGTTTGCTATTGGCAGGCAAGTCCACAAGTATCCAGACCTGATTAGAGTACAAAGACTCCACCTCAGATTTCATAGCATCTAACCAACGTCCCGAAACTATGTCATTAACTGCTTTATCATAGTTACAGGGATCTTGTTCTGGTTCTTCCGGGATTGCCTCGTAAGACTGTCCCTAGACCGAGAACTCGTCAAGGGTCCTGACAATACTCCCACTACGATAAGGCACTGGTGTAACTACTGGGTCAAGTATGGGTGGATTTTCTTAAAGTTTGGTTATTCTTGGATTTGGAATTGATTTCTCTTGAATTTCTTCCAAGATAACCATTTTTAAAGATTTCCAGTTAATCTTATAATCTCCCTCCAGAAAACCGCATTGATGATGCCAAGCACTTTCTGCTCTCTGAGATTATAGAGCAACCAACCTTTAGTTCCTTTTGGGATAGAATATAAACATATATACTTCCGACTTCGATTCCAACTAATCCGTCTTATCCTTCAGCACGTGTGCCGGACAACCCTGAAAACGTTGTAGACTAGGCTTTCGTCCTGTCCATAACTCCCTGGAAGTCTCAAGTATAGACTTAGATGGAATGCGGTTTAGTATATATATTTCAGTTTCCATATCCCAAAATATAGGTAATCCGTAGAAACTCAATCATAGACTTGATCATATCTAAAAGAGTCTTGTTCCTTATTTCTACTGGGATCAAATCCCATTTTCTGATAAGTATCCCATAAAATTAGCGGAGAGATATTTGCCTCATCGATCTCATCGAAGAGTATTTATACTTTTACCTAATTTCTTTTCCGCTTCCGCTCGAAACTCTTTGAACTATTCAAAAATCTCGGACTTGCGGTGCATAAGGTATATGTATTCATATCTTGAGTAATCATCGGTGAAAGTGATGAAATACTCGTATAAATCTCTCTCTCTAATATTATGGGTCCATACACATCAGTATATACTAGCTCCAATAAATCTTTGGCCCTTCTGCCCTTAGATGAATAAGGGTCTTTTGGTCATTTTGCCTTCCAAACAGGATTTGCAGACAGGCATTGATTCTGCCACCAATGAAGGCAAGATACCATCTTTCACTAGCATGTCAATCATGTTTAGGTTTATATGACCTAGCCTCTTGGGTGCCAAAGGTTTGTTGGATTAGATGAAGGTAACTTCCTCTTTAATGATGGTCTATTATTAACATCAGTGTCATGTATCTCATACATTGTGGGAGTTAACAAATAAAAGCCATTGATTACCTTGTCAGAATATATAAGAGTACCGTTCCTCTTTAAGACAATTTAATTACCAAAAGTAACATAATAACTCTTATTCATCATACTAGAAATTAAAATCCCGTCTTAAAACGGTACATATAATGTATCTGACAAAATCAACTTAATATTTGAAAGCAACTAAGCTACTACTCCTTCTGACACTGCTTCTGCATTAGCTTCCGATCCCAGGTTAATACGGAGTGTCTTTTAAGACAGACTCTGAGGATCTGGTTGAGGATCCTGCTAGTTATGATGAAGCAGTAACGGATATAGATGCTGACATGTGGCAGCAAGCGATAAAATCTGAAATGGATTCTTTGTATTCCAATCAAGTCTGGGAACTTGTAGATGCACCTGAAGGGATTAAACCCATAGGGTGCAAGTGGATCTACAAGAGGAAGAGAGGAGTGGATGGGAAGGTGGAAACCTTCAAAGCAAGACTGGTGGCGAAAGGATATACTCAGAAAGAGGGTATCGATTATGAGGAAACCTTTTCACCAGTGGCTATGCTTAAATCCATAAGGATTCTCTTGGCCATCGCATGTCAATATGACTACGAGATATGACAAATGGATGTCAAGACAGCTTTTCTTAATGGAAGTCTTGACGAATGTATCTATATGATGCAACCAGAGGGCTCATTGCTAGTGGCCAAGATAACACGGTTTGTAAACTTAAGAAGTCCATTTATGGACTTAAGCAAGCATCTAGAGCATGGAACATCAAGTTTAATCAGGCAGTCAAATCCTTTGGCTTTGATCAAAACATTGATGAACCATGTGTGTATAAGAAAGGAAGTGGAAAAGCAGTTGCATTTTTGGTTCTGTCTGTAGATGACATATTACTCATAGGAAATGATGTAGGTTTATTGTCATCCACAAAGGTTTGGTTATCCTCTCAATTTCAGATGAAGGATTTGGGTGAGGCCAGCTATATCTTAGGGATCAAGCTTTTGCGTGATCGTAAGAATAAGATGTTAGCCCTATCCCAATCTTCATATATTGAGAAGATATTGGTCAAGTTTAACATGCATGACTCCAAGAAGGGCCTCCTACCTTCTAGACATGGAGTACCACTGTCTCGAGATCAATGTCCAAAGACATCTGAAGAGATAGAGAGCATGAGAAGAGTTCCATATGCATCCGCTGTTGGAAGTCTCATGTATGCTATGTTATGTACTAGACCAGATATTTGCTTTGCCGTTGGCATGGTTAGCAGATATCAGTCAAACCCTGGACCTATGCATTGGACAGCTGTTAAGCATGTATTTAAGTATCTTCGGAGAACGAAAGATTATATGTTAACCTTTCGAGCAGATGATCTAACGCCATTGGCGTATACAGACTCTGATTTTCAATCTGATAGAGATGCTAGAAAGTTTACTCCGGGATACGTCTATACTCTGTCAGGAGGGGCTATATCATGGAGAAGTGTCAAGCAATCCTGTACTGCTGATTCTACCATGGAAGCAGAGTATGTGGCGGCATCGTAAGCTGCGAAGGAAGCAGTATGGCTCAGAAAATTCCTGTTGGAATTGGGAGTTGTTCCTGCAGTGCAAAAATCGATTGTCATGTACTGCGATAACACTGGTGCTGTAGCACAGTGCAAAGAGCCCAGGAATCACAAAAAAGGCTAGCACATTCAGAGAAAGTACCACTTGATCCGGGAATTCATTCAGAATGGAGAAATAGTGGTGGAGCATATTGCTTCAGCAAATAACTTAGCTGACCCATTCACTAAGACTCTTACTGAGAAAGTCTTTACTTCTCATGTTGAGTCTATGGGTGTTAAGTTAGGAAGTAGTGATCTTTAGTGCAAGTGGGAGTTTGTTGGGATTGGTGTATGCCCTAAAGCCCACTAGCTGCACTCTCATATTTTGTTACTGGATATTTACTGGTTATTTAATGGAATGACTCTTTTCTGCTTAAACATGTATATATGTATGGTTGTGTAAGGCCCATTGTTTCAAGTAAATGAATTAGGTGTGTAGTGTCTACACACAGATAGGTCTAATTCATGGACACTGGAAACAACATATTTGTTCATAACTGAGAGATGGAGCTGGGTACTTTATCTTGGTATAAGTTATAATGAGAGACTCTCCTGTATTCAGGGTGACTTACCTAAGTCATGGGAGGGCTTTCCCAGATTCATCTCATTAGTGCATATGCAATGCATTGAACAGGACCATCGTAAGTGTGATCTCTAAAATAGTACTATCACAGAAAGAGATCAAGTCACCTCATGCTACTGAGTGACCAGTGCTCTTAATCTTGAGCATTTGTGGATGAACTGACGAAGTCAAGTTCTTGTGCTTTAATTCACTATGGGTGAGATTCTTTTCATGGGTCAACAGCTTTGTGTTTTGGGTACTCGGACTTGATCAGTTGGGACGTGCAGATGCAATAAAGAATCTATGTCATCTAATGATTGAATGATCGTCCCCTTAGAATTATCCGATTAATCATCAAAATCTAAGATCTTAGTATATGGATGTTCCATATGGATATTGAACTTGTGGGTCGCTCCCTGGACCAAGAGAATGATATCCGGATGATGATTATGTTAAGGATATGAAGTTCTAAGGTTTAAATGTAATCGGGAAGGTTGATAGTACATGTGATATCCTGACTCGATTATGGATGTTACATAGAGGGGCATTCAGGTCATTACACTTAGTAGGTCGAAGACAACTGTCATTTTATGACGAGCTTATTATATTATATATTTGTCCTTGGAGTTCAACCATAACTCTTTAGTGGAATGAGTTAAGGTTAAAATGGTCTTTATGTTGCTATGGGTTTAGCATGGACATTTTGGTCATTTTGGGAGCCAATGGCAAATATGTCTTTTGGTCCCTTCTCTAGTTACTTCCCAAGATTGGCATGGTTTCCTAAGATGTTTAGATGACATTTGGATGAATTATTTTAGTGGAAAAATAATTTTGAATTTAAATTCAAATAGGCTTTTGATGGCATATATGAATTTAATTCTAGATAAATTATTAGTGGGCCATGGTGTGCATTATCATGTGGGACGTCCATAATGGGATTTCCATGGGTAAGGTTTTCAATTTTGAGTAGGTCTCTCTACTTGGAAGGTTGGACTCCTCTTTGGATTAGTATTCCCATAAGAAAGTTTCCTTTTTGGATTAGAAACTTAAATTAGTAAGTGTTGTGCAACTAGGATTACTAATTGCTAAAGTTTATGGGAAGTTCCTTAGTTTCCTTTTCTAATTGGAATGTTTCTAAAAGGAAATAAATCTTTAGATTATACTTTCCTTTTAGGACATCTATGAGAATTAGAAGAGATAAGTTTTAAGGAAAGCTATTCCAAGTTTCTATAAAAAAGGATGCAAGCTTCCCTTGGACGTCCACAACATAGCATTATAGGAGTCCCACACGTCCAGCTTTGGATTGCTTTCTTCTTCATTGAAGAGAGCTTAAGGTCTGAGATTTTTCCATTGAAAAATAGTTCTCAATTCCTAGATTAAGATCCCACCATCTTAGTCATTCAGATTTGGAAGTGAGATAGAGAAGAAGATCAAAGGCAATACTACTGCAGAAAATTCCAGCAATTTGTTTGCTAATTGCAAGTCTGAGTTCGGCCCTTTGGATCTATTTTTCCAGAGATTTGAAGTCTACAAATCTTCAAGGTAATAGTCTTCTTCATTCTCCTTTAATTATACACTTGTTGGTCATGAATTCATGGAGTTCTTTTGCGATCACTATGGCTGATTTATGCTGCCCAAATCAGATTTTTTAAAATCTGTCATGTTACAAATCAGCCATGAATGTCTTCCGCTAGTGATGTTCAGATCTGAATCGCAGTTTCTTTCAATACTAGCATGTGTGGATGTGTCATATTAATTAGATGGATGGTTTAGCTTGTTCCTTTATGTTAATCCATATTGTTTAATATATTGTGCGATTTGCCTAATATCGTTACTTTTGTTACTCTATTGATGTTTTTATTGTCATTATTACCTTTTTGAAGCATCCATACTATGTTATTAGTATACTGTGCTGCCAAATCCTTTGGATCTAATCCATTATTTGGTGCTTAGGTATTGCGACCTCATTTCCCCCGAGGGTGAGGCGTTCCTTGAGGCGCCATTAGCTGACGAGTACGGGTGAGGTCCAGGCGACCTTGTGGTGGTGCCCGATGATGGAGAGCCTAAGGATAGGGTTATGTGACTTTTGTTTAGATGTTTTAGTGTGACTGATGTGAGGATGGGGTCTTTATATTTGGACTATATAAACACATTTTATTCCATACTTTGAGATTAGTTTGGATTTGCGCCATTCTATTTGCTATGTGGATGATGATACCATGAGACGTTATTACTTTGCTTTAGCTTATATTTGACATATTGCTTCCGCTATTCTTAATTTTCTTAATCCGCGCTTAACTATTCCTATGGATATTGTTGGAAAAGTTTACGTTGGATCTCACTGCGGACCTATGATCTTAGAAGTTCTCGGTTGATTCGAGAAGTCGTGCACCAAATCCTGAGACCTTGGCCGTAAACTTGGGATCCGGAATTGTGGCGTGACATCTTGAATCATAAATTTCTTTATATGTTGTACGCAAGACACAACGAGTAGCGTAATTAATTGAATAAAAGACGTAGAAACTATGGTCAGCAATATAATAACTAGATCAACATTAACCTTTAGAGTAAAATGTTGGCTTATCAGGAAGCAACACATGCACAAACTAAATTTAGCAAAGATGAGAATGTTGCAATCATGTGGTGAAACTGAAATGATGGAAACAATTAAGAGAAGCTCATTTGAGATGGTTTGAACATATCTGACGTAAGCCAACAATGGTTCTATGCCCTGTGGAGGAAAAATCTTTTTCTCTAGGTTGATCGCCCGTGAAGGAAAGTGTAAATCAAATAGGGTATGGACGAATGTAATGAAAACACATTTGAAGAAGTAATTTTTTTAAAGATTTAGCTCAAAATAAATCAAAATGAAGAAACAAAATTATGCAACCGACCCCAACATTGTTGGAATAAGATGATTATGGTGTTGATAAAATTCCTATATGCAAGCAATATATGTTCGAATGAGAAATTACGTGCTATAGTCTTTTAATTTCCCTAGATAATTTGTAACATGAGTTTGTATATAAATCCAATATCTAATATCTCTCTATTGACCCCTTTAATTCAGGAATCATCAAGCTTCACACTTCTTTGGCAGTTCATCTGAAGATCCGCATACTATCAAAAACTATTTGGGTGAGAGTTCCTTAATTTTTTTTATTTTTAGGTTATTGAGGTGAGAACGTCACATCTATCGAATATCGATCTATCTGAATTTTGAATCTTATGTTATCCGTGATGTGGCAATACGTGTTATTTGATTATAGTAATTAGTTCTTTTTACATAAAAACTCCTATATTTTTACAAAAAAACACTCGATCAAAAGGTTCTTTCTATTTTGTGTTTTTACTTGAACCCCTTGATTGACTGTCATACAGATGAAAAGGTGACTTCTTCATTTGACTCTCCATTTCTTTTGTATTTTGTCAGTTTTGCCCTTGAGAAATCCCAAATTGGTCATCTCTGGCCATGTTTGGATAAACACCATGCAATACTAAAATATAAATGTGGAAACCCCTAAAACTATATATAAATCTTTGGATAAAAATAATGGCCCAATATCTTTGGCAATGTTTGGATAGTCTTGTTTAAAACTATCATTTTATCTTTTAAAGCAAGGGATGATCCATTTAAGTTTTTCTCAAGGATAAATCGGTGAGAAAAATAAAGAGTTGTTACTTTTTGTATAGTTCAAGAGGGGCCGATTTTATTAAAAATAAAAAATATAGGGCCCTTTTCCAGGTTGTCCGAAAAAATAAGGGCCTATATGTAAAAACCTCTATAAAAAGTCCATGAAAACCCCTCTTATTTTTGATGTGACGCAGACCAAGGAAAACTGTACCAATCAATCCGCAGTCTATCAATGAATGATAGAGAATTAAGTTGAATGTTCAAACATGGAAGTGGCCTCTGGGGTGGCGTTTTGGGGATTGCAATTTGAGAGTTTTATTATTTATCACGGTCATATCCATGTCCTAGTACACAGTGGACGGTGGGTGGGTCCATCACCACTGGGTACGTTTTTCATCCACGTTTCACAATCGCAACGACTCTCCAAGCTCTGATACTGAGTCTAGCAGGCTAGCATGCACCCTATCTATTCGTTATGTTTTTTTCTTTTTCTTGGTAGGAGTAGGACTATCAATTCGTTGTTGAAGTGGTAATTTTTTTTTTTTTTCTTTTTGTTGGGTTTTTAATTTTTTAGACTGGGTTAATTCCTCTAAACTTAGAGAAAACCTGATTAAACTCACCTATAATTTTAGTGTGATTGTATAATTTCCAAACTACAACTTCTGTCGCAACTGAGCTGCCCCTTAAAATTTATTGAGGTAGTACCTACAAACAATACAACTCCAAGCAGTACTGCCGTTCGAACCATCACGCATCACTACAAGGTGAGGACTGCTCTCTCTCGAAAAGCATGTCAAGTCAGTGTTAGGGCCTTGGAAAGTCGGAATCTTTTGAACTGGAACTGGGAATAATAGTTTTTCAACCCAATTATTTGCGCTTCCTGACAAGCCCGACTCCAAACCAAAGGATCTTTGTACGGAAGCAATTTCCTCATGCTGCCTGGTGTGCCCCCCACCCACGCGTGCCGCCTAGCTTTGGCTAAAATTGCCCGAGCCCTGCATCCCTATCCAACCTTTTCTTTTCTTTTTTCTTTTTTCCTGTCTTTTTCTCTTGATCTGTCTCTTTCTTGCTTTCCTCTAGAATGCTTGAGTTGTCAAAAAATTAAAAAAAGGAAAAAAAGGGAGAAAAATGAAAATCTTGAGTAGTCAAAAAAATAAAAAAGAAATTGGAGACTTGACTAATCAATATTCCTTGGATCTATCAATTTATAATTTCCTATCTAGTAACTCGCCTGCACTTCCAGCTCGCTCTATAAATAACAGACTGAAGTAGTACTTGTTTTCCCGTCCATTAGTATTCTTGGTCTTATCTCTTTCTACTTAGTCATGTTGTCTGCTTTTCTATTTTTGGACTTCTTTTACTCCTCTGGTTCTCAGCGTGCTCCCCCATTTTATTATTATATATATAATCTTCTCTATCGTCGACCTGATCCCTTTGGTGGTTAGTTAATTTGTTGAGTTTTGCATTGTCGAAAGCGTCTGTTTCCTCTCTTGAAAGCCCCACGTTTCAAATTAACAGAAACTCTCATGAGGGTCTTGCCGACGAAGCTGTCGCCCGTATGTGGGTATTGTCATGCTACTCGATTTTCTCATGTGCTCGTTTAAAGGGATGATCGTTGAAATCTCGCTCCAAAGGGTTCGTTCAAGTGTGCCGAAGGGAATAAGTGAAGCTGCCAGCATGATCTGACAGCTTAGCTTAGCTTCCTCGAGAAGGAAAGAAAGAAAGAAAGTCATTGCCACCAGGTCATGTTCTGACAGCTTCACTCCTTCCCTTTGTATGGCACGAGAGATTCTCCCTCCCTCCCTATCATCACAGAGAAAGGCGGATAAAGATACAGGTTTTAAAGGAGATGCCTGCAGTGAGCATGTAAGTAATTTTGTTTCTTTCATTTCATACATTTGCGACAATCACTAGCACTTCATGATCTCTCTCTCTCTCTCTCTCTCTCTCTCTCTCTCTCTCTCCAAGAGTCACATACCTTTCTTTGCTATTTTTATTTCTCATATGATATGAGATGATAATGAAGATCGCTAATGCTTTTTATAAATATGCAGCGTATCTAGACATGGAAAGAAACGACCGTGGGTATAGAAATATTTCCTTCATTTTCTTTTCTGCAGTTTCTGATCCTTTTCCTATCTTGTAGTTGGTTTCTTTTGCAATCTTGGACCATCAACGTTGACTTCCATTTGCATCTTGAAGTCTTCAGCAGTAGCGTAAAGTAATCATCTAAGGAGTGAGGATTTTTTTTTTTCTTTTCTAGTCATTTGGTGAAACATGTGGGCTTTTATTTATGTAAGTGAGCAATACTAAAGATAATATATTAAATTTTTTTTTCCTTCCAAGAGTTTTATGGAAGCGGCCATATGAAGTGACCCAAAGGATAAGAAAAGACCAGGATCATATCAAATGTACAAAATTTAATAAAAAGAAAAAAAGAAATAAAAACTCAACATTTTCATGCCACTAAACGATAAAAATCTATTTTTATGATAATGCAACATTTATGGCTTAGATATCGCTGTACTGTATTTTGCCTTTTGAAAAAAAAAAAGGGCCATGATATGATATGTATTGGGACAGTTTTTACCAAAATCTTACTTAGAAATATAATAATTAGCAATTAGAGGTAAGAGAATGGGCTGATGGTAACTCTAAATTAGAGATAAGAGAATGGGCTGATTGGTAACTCTAAGGGCCCGTTTCATAACTCTAATCTAACTAATAAGTGTTAATTAAATTAAGGTCTAAAATAAGAGATCAAATTTTTAAGTTCTAATTTATAATTAGATTGTTTGGTCAAATTATAAAAGAATAAGTTCTTATATTATAATAGAGTGTTAGGTAAACAAAAAAAATAAAAGCTTATTAAAAGACAATTTTATGTGTTTTCAAAAAAGAAAGAAATGAAATTAGAGGGTCTCAAACAGTTGTAAGCACGGGAAAGCATAGCACTCACATATCCTTTTGCTGGCTCACAGTCTCAATACATGTGGTTAATTATTTGATATTATTTAGCGATAGATGATGTTATGCTCCAATGAGCCATTGTAACTAATTTAACGATCGATGGTTCTTGGCATTTGTTGGCGAGAAAGGCTATGACTGATTAGTGGGCCTTTTCTTTTGATTGAAGAGGTGAGTGTTAAAGAATCATTATGGTCCACCAGGTTGATGGACTACATCACCTTCATGGGTTGTTTATTTAGTGCATATTCTGATTGCTACCATCTATGATTGATATGTTTTAAGTAATTGTGGCCACTGGTTAGAAAGATATTGGTTCTAAAAGCCAACACATTTGAGAGAGAGAGAGAGGAGAGAGAGAGAGAGAGAAAAGATATGGTCAATATGTTCTTCCAAAGCCTGCGTTCTTGATGTAGCTGTCATAATCCAACCACCATAAATTCGATGATGGGTATGGTACGTTTTCAGCCCACATACACCATTTGAATATAGATAAGGGCCGAATCTAGATGAAAAATGAGAGAGAATCACTTCAACCAAAATGCAGATTTTGCTACTATCTCATAGACTATTTGTGTGGGAGTTGGATGGCCGGTGCTAAGTGAGACACGTAGGCTGTTTGGGAGATTGACTGCTCGTCTTAGCAGCCGGAGCGGGGGAGGTGTTAAAGGGTTAGTTAACGAGGGTTTGCTTGGCTATTCCTTGCTATTAATTGGAGTGACCAATTAAACACTATTCTCATTTGACAATCCTGCACCAATAGTTTCTTGGCCTTAATGTTCACTTATTTTATGATATAATGATTAGGTAATTGTAAGTTGGGGTTAATTGCCAATTAATGTAAGGGAATAGAATGTGAAAGTGTGATTGGAGTAGAATGATATATATATCACAAGTAGTTCAAAGGACCATTGCCACAATATATGTATACATGTATATATGTATACATACATATATATATATACATATACAGATGGTGCTCCTGTGAGAGCATCTCTCACCTTATCTCTCTCACCTTATCTCTCTCATCTTATTATGAGAGATAAGCTGGGGCCTCTCATGGGAGCATCTCCCTATATATATACATATATATAAAGGGATGCCTAAACATTCTCTAGATGGGCCCATCAGAGATGGTAGCAACAAAAATATACACTAATTAAACAATTCGATAGGGTGGTTTAGGTTATCAACTTGGTGGACTATGCTGATTCTTTAACACCAGCCTCTCCAATCAAAAGGAAAGGCCCACTGATCAATCATATAAGCATTTCTCACCAATAAATGCATAGAACCATCAATCATTTAATTAATTACAAGGGTTCATTGGAGAATAGCGTCATCTATGATAAAAATTTATCAAATCAACCACATCTCTTATGATCATGGCCCAGCTAAAGGATCTGTGAGTGCTATGCTTCGCGAATGCATATGACTCCTTTAGACCTTCTTTCGTTTCTTTCTTTTGAAAATACATAAAATTGCTCTCTAATAAGCTCTTATTGTTGTTTACCAAGTACTCTATTATAAAATAAGAGGTTTTTTTTATAATTTTACCAAATAATCTCACTGTAAATTAGAACTTAAAACTTCTATCTTTTATTTTAGAACTTAATTTAATTATCTCTTATTAGTTAGATTAGAGCTGCCAAACCGGCCTTAAAATTATGGGGCATTCGGCGACAGGTCTCTGAACATTAATATTCACTTTATGGCCTTAGATCAATATATTTTTTTTCATAATGTGACAGGTTCTTTTTCCAAATTTGAAGACCTAAAATGTATAATTTACCATTTTTTCAAAATCATATCCCACGATTAGTAGGATATGCCATTAATAATGGTCAACTACCATTTAATTGGCCACAATTAATGAAATCCCATTAATGAGGTTTTCAAATAAATTCTAAAAAAATACAAAGAAATTTCAAAAAATACAAATAAATTCAAAAGAACGCAAATAAATTTCAAAAAATCTAATAATTTCAAAAAATGCAATAAATTTCAAAAGAACGCAGATAGACTTAAAAAGACGCAATAAATTTTAAAAGACCCAAATAAATTTTAAAAAATATAAATATATTTCAAAAGATGAAAATCAATTTCATAAGATCCAAATAAATTCCAAAAATGTAAATAAACTTCAAAAGACGCAAATAAACTCAAAAGAATGTAAATAAAATTAAAAAATATAAATAAATTTAAAAAATGAAAATACATTTTCCAAAAGTTTTTTCAGAAATCAGATAAATTTTTTCAAAACTCAAATAAATTTGACAAAAAATAAAATACTAAAAAATTGACAAAAAACCTAGATAAATTTCAAAAAATTAGATAAATTGCATAAAAACTAAGATAGATTTGCCAAAAATGATATAACAACCCTGTTGCCTTCCTTCTTTGGCCATGGCACCGTAATTTCTATACAGGACAGTGAGAAGCTCCTTCTCCGACGACGGCTGTCGATCTATGCAACTGAGGATCTTCCTCGGCAAGTGCACGGAAATTTCGGAATCCTCTATTTTGCGAGGGTTCGGGTTTCTGCAAAGATTCTGGATTCTACAAACCTCTTCAAACAATAACAGAAGCAGAAGTCCAAATCCTCATGCTTCTTCTTCCTCTTCGGCCAAGGCAAGGTGGCGCGAAGCGATGGCGAATGGCGCGGCTGTGGATTCCAGCGGCAACCCTCTTTCGTTTCTGTAACTGATTCCAGCCCAACCTCTATAGCGGTGGTCCTCTCCTCCGACAATGGGTGGAGATAACAGCCATGATGCCTTCCTTCTCTGGCGATGGCTCAACAACTTCTATGCAGGACAGCGAGAAGCTTCTTCTCCGAGGACGGTGGTCGATCTATACAACTGAGGATCTTCCTCGACAAGTGTAAGAAAATCCTAGAATCCTCTGTTTTGCGATTGTTCCGATTTCTGCAGAGATTTTGGGTTTTGCAAGCCTCTTCAAACAACAGCAGAATGCAGAAGTCCAGATCATCATGCTTATTCTTCCTCTCCAGCCAAGGCAACGTGGCGTGGAGCGATGGCGATGGGCGCAGCTGTGGATTCCAGCGGCAACCCTTTTTCGTTTCTGCAATGGAGTCCAGCCCAACTGGACGATCCTTGAAAGAGAGGGAACGAGAGATTTGAAATTTTAAAAATTTAAAGTTTTATGTCTAATCAGTTGAAAGGGCAAATTATTTAGTCATGAAAATTTCTGATGTGGACCTCTCGCCAAAATATGTCCAGCTGTATGGACTATAGGCCTTAGAGAAAAAGTCGGTGGATTGGAAGCTTTACAAGACCATGATGAGGGACCTCTGGCTAATTATCCCTAAAATTATTGCTTAAAAGGGTTTGTCAAATTACCAAATTGCCCATGATTCAAATTTAATTTATCTCATCGTTTCGAAGAGATCCGTCCCGCACATCTCCTCAGATCCCCACTTGTCCAAAAACACCCTTCAAACTATTTTCCTATCCCCTCTCAAAACCACTGCTGCCACCAATAGTCTTTCTCTTTCTTTTCATCTAATTCCCTACCCCACATCACCAACACCATCACAAGCACAAACACTACCTTCCACGGCCTTTGCTATGTAGTGGGCAACAACGCCACACACACATGAATCAGAACCCACTGAGCATTTGACTCTCGTCCCCTCCAAACTCAACGAGCACCGTAAGCTTGGCTCCCTCACACTCTATGGCCTCCCCGCCCCTTGCCACATCACTTTCTTCAGAGACTTTACTATAACTCCAAAAGATAGAGAGGCTGAGGGTTGGTTTGGAATATCTAACACAAAGGAAACAGTCAAAGAAAGGGAGTAGTGGTAGGTTCATATGACCCATGACCCCACTGGTAGAATAGGAGTTTCTTTAATTGGTTCCCTATACTTTCTTGATTTGGAATATCTAACTTTTAAGATCACTTTTTATTTTTAAATAACATTCAAAACCAAAGAGACTTCCTTCACTTTATAAAATCATATAATCAACTTATGCACTTCTCATCAAAAGTAAGCATAAAAGCATAAAAAGACCTAGATCCTAAGCATTGCCTATCAAACCTAAGCATGAATAGTAAAAAAATATTTTTATTTTAAGAAATCAAGAATCGAAGCTTGCCTAAGGCACGAAGACAAGTCTACCAAGCATTAAGCACATAAAATATAGAATACAAGAAAAAGCTACTAAACAATTAAAAAGATAACTACTTATCTTCAGCTGTAAGTGCCTAAAAATTAAGGACTTTGAACCAGGGATTAAGATCCTTGTTTTGAGTGGTTTGGGTGAAGGTCGTCTTGGCTCCGACTGGACCTGAAGAAGAAGAAAGAAAACACGTCAGAGGACCCTGGCCGTGGGCAGCGCAAGGCTCTCCGATGCTTAAGTCAGTTCAAGGACTGAGTAAGGGAGATAGGGAGAAAAATTGCAGAGTAAGGATGTGCGCTATGGATTGCGTACCTCAGAAAGGAGATGGATGTGATATTTATAGGAGATGGGTGGTGTCTTGGTGGGCGAGCCTTATGATGGGCCACGCCACGTGTGTGGCCTTGTCCACTCAGCCCACACTTCATTAAATGCGAGCCTCACCTACCCATTCCTCATTAAATGCCAATCCTATCGGGCCAGGCAGTGGTCTGACTTTTGGGCCAGGTCCCATCGGGCCTGGCCTGGGGCCATGCACTGGGGGCGCACGTGCGCCGTATAACGCCGTTCTGTCAGGAATGATGAATCGCAGGGCGTGCCTCAGCATGCGCCTACGTCCTGTCATCAGTCCCATCAGCGCCTGTCAAATCTGCAGTGCCGAGGTGGGATAGGGGGCATTCACCTCGGCGAGTCCAGCGAACCTTCAGTTGTGGTCAGCCTTGGCCGGGGTGAGTATAATTAAGCTGCCTTAAGACCGGGGCTAGCATTGATCTCGGCTCAATGGAATCATCCCCACACATCAGCCATAGCTCTAATAAAGAGAATTAGCTAGCCATTGCAAAAAAACATCACTTGATTTATCATTAAAAATAACATCCACTACGTCAAAAACGTGAGAAAACCACATTATTGGGCGCTTAATTGCCTCATCTACCTATGTCGTTATTTTTTACCACGCTTCACTTAAAAAATAATAGATACATCTCGTGGTTTTGAGACCTCAAAACCAATTCCCACTTCTTTTTTGGCTCTCCCGCCTACTATTCTGTCTTTGTTTCCCTCTCCCTCTCTCTACTCTGCCCTACTTTCCTCTCCCGCCCTTGCTCCTTTGACTCCAAACCCAGCACAAACCAGATCTTCTCTCTGCCCTCTGTCTCCAGTCACCTACGGTTCTCTAGTCTCGTGTGGTCTCCATCAGCAAGCACTCACTTTCTCGTTGCAGTCTCTATATGTCTGGTCTCTCTATCTCTCTTTCCATTCCTTTTTTTTTCAGATTTTCATCTTTTGCTTGTGGACATGGCTAGAGAATACTATTCCCTACTCAATTGGTTGATTTCGAAGCAATTGAAATGGTGGAAAAATCTTCTGAAGACCTAAATCCTATAGACCCAAACCTTTTTTCGCCATTAAAATCCTCTGAAGAACCCAATCTCAAACAACATCTGCATGTTTGCAGGGTTTTGTTCGCTTTTTTTTTTGGGTGTTTTGATCTGTGGTGCCTTGATTTGTAATATTAATGATTAGATCTTTTAATTAATTATTATTTTTTTTGTCTCGATTTAGGTTTTCAAATTATAGTTGGTTGTGGTTTGTGATTTGGAGTGATGGCAAGTTGTAGTTGGGATTGAGCACTTGGCTGAACCCTTATTGAAGGGTTAAATTTTGGTTGCATGCTTTCTCTGTTTGACGATGCCATGTTATTTTCTTTTGATATTGCAGAAATTGAGTTTAATTGTAAATAATGGGATACATGAATCCATGTATGATGATTGATTTTCACTTTCCTATGATATATTTTTCATGTAATTAATCAAATTTGGGAGGATAGCCTTTGGGTAAAACTCCAGTTTGAAGTGGTAGCATCTGACGACATCTTGAAACTCATTCATTGTTGAAGTATTTTTGTTCAACCCTTTGATGAATACATTTTTAATTGCTTTATTTGATTTATGTTTGCTAATATCAAGAAGTCCTGTGACTGAATTGAATCTAGGGCACTAAGCCCATAGCTGGTGTAAGTAACTAAAATGATATGGATTTGATAAAGAGGATTTGAATGAGCTTGATACTCCTTTTATGGCGGGAAATAACCTGGGAACCTGAAAGGGGAGGAAAGAAATGGTCAGAGGACCCTGGCTGCAGGCAGCGCAAGGCTCTCCGATACCTAAGTTAGTTTGAGAACTGAACAAAGGATGAAGATGAAATTTGGCAGGGTAGGAGTATGTTTTTGTTCATACCTTGGAGTGAAGTTGGATTCTGTATTTATAGGAGATGGAGTTGCCTTGTGAAGAAGGGCCTTGTGATTGGATTTGGTACTTGAGTGATACTGTCCCTTCAGTTCATACTTCATTAAATGCTAGTCCTGTCGGCCCATTTCTCATTAAATGCTAGTCCAATCGAGCCATGCTCTGTGGCAGCCGCTAGATGCCGTCCTGTCAGAGATCACGGATGGTAATTTGGCCCTTGTCCCATCGCGTGTCCATGACATGATTGAGCTAACATAGGAGTTTGGTCCTTCAATATCTGCCTTGGCCGACCTCGAGGCAGGACTACCGAGGTGCGTGACTGAGGCCAGGATATAAGCTGAGGTCGGGAGCGACCTTGACCCGATTAGCAATCTGGCTTGGTGCCGAGGTGTTACTAATCGAGATCGAGAATGGACTTCATCTTGGTCGGTGCCCCGGAAGCCATGCTGAGGTGTGTTCTCACCGGGGTCGTGGTTAGATTTGCTAGCTCATTCTACCAAAGACAACTGTGATCTCGGTATTTAAGGAAAACACCCCACACAATTGCCACTTAGCCTCTGACCTCTAAATTCTTTCGAGGTCGGGGGGTAATAGATGAGGATCTGGATGGTTACTTCATCTCGATACCAACATATCGTCGTTCGGTCTACCAGATGGCGCTTCGCCTGCCCGAGGCACTTTAGATTCATTCGCGAAAGTCTCATTGATGGAACCACGTGTTATTACGTGATTGGTTGCCCTATCAAATCAGAGAGGCGCGCGCAGTCTTGATGTGACGTCTTTGTATTTTGAAACGGCGCCTTGGGGGAGTCCCCTTTTCCATTATAAGTAGGGTTGTCCTCCCTTCCGTTTCCTTGTTTTATTTCAGAGAGCCTGCTGCTACGAGAGAGGAGTCTTTTGCTTTCGGCGAATCCTAATCCGGAGTTTGGTGCGTCTTCTTCCTCTTCTGTGGGTGCTCTTCTTCCCCTAGGGTTTCTGCCCCTTGCGTTTAGGGTTTTCTTCTTTCTTTCCTAGTTTCTTTTGTGGGAAGATGGGGGTCTATATGCAGTTCCTAGATACCCCCGCGGCCATGACTTGGTTCAGAGGGGCGTATAATATTCCGGAAGATGTTCAGACCAATCTTGATAGCCGAGAGGCCCCTTTCAACGGTTATTCTTACCGTGATGGCTGGACGCCGTTTCCCCTGGTTTCGATAGTCGAAGGCAGGGTTAGGTTTCCCATTAATCCCCTTCTTAGGGACTGTCTGGCAGCGTGGAACCTTTGCCCATATCAACTGTTGCCCAATGGTTATAAGATAATAATGGGCACTGCCGAGCTCAACGAGATTCTCGGTATTGGTTTTGGCGTCCATGATCTTGAGGACGTGTATGACTTATGCAAGTCCGTGGGGGAGAATGACTGCTATTACCTCCGGGTGAAGTCGAAACAACAACCCTTCATCAACGAATTGGAGGACTCGTATAGACATGCCGGGGACGATCGTTTGTTCGTCTCCGGGAACTGGGAGTTTCGGAGGATTGAGGCGAGGTCATTCATGGTCCCTCGTCGCTTCGGGACCCCTCCAAGTAAATGCCGAACTCGATAAAAGTTTATTTTTCCTTACCATTGTGCCGAGCTGACATTTCTTTCCTTGGTAGTGCAGAGCCCGACCAAAGGAGGAAGCAATCAGCGATAGACGGTTGGAGGAGAAATGCCGCTTGGCTGAACAAGGTGAGGGATTACCGAGGCCACTCTAGGCGGGCTGCCTGAGACCTCTTAAGCTATACGCCTGATGGACCGCGCTCCTGCTCGAGTTCTACCGAGGTCGGCGGACGTGGGAGTCCGTTTGGTCCGACCCTTTCGTAACCGGGGGGCAAGGGCGTGCATCAACATTTCTTTTTTTTTTTGTGGGTGTGCCAGATTTTCTATTTTTACTTGGAATTGCAAGTGGTGATCCGGAGATCAACCTTCGCAAGTAAAAAGGAAATCAACTTCTTTCAAGTTTTCCATTGCACATATATTTAAGAAAAGAGACATTTTTCTTGATTTGCCGTGAAAGGCGATTTTTTTTTGGCATTTATAGCCGATTTTGGCGTTTATAGCCGATTTTGGCATTTATAGCCGATTTTTGGCGTTTATAGCCGATTTTGGCATTTATAGCCGATTTACAATCCTTATCAATAATGAAAGACAAGAATTGTGATTTTTGTCTCTTTTGAAAAAAATACAAACTACAATGAAAAGCAAGAAAAGGAGGATCTAACTTCTCAGGAGATTGTGGGGGACTCGTTTAGATTGACGGTCGCAAGCCATATGTGGGCTTCGCCATCATCCATGCAGATGAGAACAGAGGATGCTATTGATTCGCTTGGCTTGGCTATAACCTCGGGTTTTTAGAAGACAAAGACCAAAGGAAGGTCCTATGTCCAATAAAAAACCGAGTAGACGGGCTGAAAAGCCATATCTAAGCCATTGGAGGCAGGAGGAGAAGGCAAGGACCTTGGGGGGGGTACCCCCCAAGGGACTTTTGTCACCTTGTTGCGGTGGCCGGTGTAGAACTTCCGCAGAGTTTTCTCTCTTTTTCTTTTCTCTGGATTTCTGACTGCTGTCTGATGTTTGTTGTGTGTTTTTCCGATGATCTGTTGATGTCCTTTCTTCTTGGAGAGCCCTCCTATTTATAGGCTTTTAGGTAGCCTTTTAGGTGGGTTTATGGGCTTTTAATGTCATTAAGCCGCATAATGGGAGGAGTTACAAAATTGAATTGTTTATTTTGTAACTCCTTTTTCTTGGCTTCTGATTGGCCGGAGGAGATTGAGGGCATTTAATCGCCTTTAATCGCCATGATGGGAGGAGTTTCATGGGTTAAATGCCATGAATCTCTTGACTTGTAACTCCCAAATGCTTGCTTCTGATTGGGCTGTCCAAAGAAATGGATTAATGACTGTAATAAAGCTAGTCAATTAATCGCATTAAGTGGTCGCCGAGCAGCTGAAGAGTCGCGGGCCGTGCCATGTCTTTTGGAATTCTTCTGTCGATGATCATCGATGGATCTTCATGTAGATCGACATCAGATGACCATGTAATTTTAGGTGTTTGTTGCCAACAGCAGGTCGGTGCCATCTGTCCTGTCGATTTCTCGATCGGTCGGGTGGAAAGCACACTTTTTTTTTGTTGACCGGGTGGCGATCAATACTGTCTTTGATACTCTTGATGATTTACCCGTGTTTTGGACGGATATCAGAGGACTTGGTGTCTCAAAAGCATGAATTTTGGAAAGTACCAGAGGCTGGGCTTCTCGAATCACGAAAAAACGGCGAAAACCGGGGTTTCCGGGGCTTTCCCGGCGACCCCGGGGTCCATGGTCGCCGGCGACCCTGGCCCAGGGTCGCCGGCGACCCTGGCCCAGGGTCGCAGGGGTCTGCGACCCTGGGGGGGTTTTCCCCCTTTCTGGTCCCGTTTTGCGTCCGTTTTTGCTTTTTTCTGATTCTTTTTTCTTCTGTACTTTTCTTTGACATTTTGATCATTTATTGGCCTGATTTCTTTGTAGGAAACCTGATGAGAATCCTTGCATTTTATTTTGCAAAGTTTCCAATTTCCTGAGAAAGCCGAAGACTTTGTCGCGCAGAGCTGCCGATTTTCTGTCAAAAGCTGAAACTGGGTCAAACGATGTCGGAATGACCTGAAATTTGGTGTGAAGCCTGCTGAGCAATAAATAAGACCAACCATAGGCTTTTGTTTGAGTTTCGAAGCCGTTTGGGGTCTTATCACCTGCAGACTTGCTTTTTGTCGCGATGAAGATGTCGCGGTTTGATGTGCGGTCAACCGATGTCCGATTGACTTGAAATTTGACAGGGAACCTATTGGAGTCATTTTAAGATGATCCATAGGTTCTGTCTTGGAAACCATGGTCCCGGAGAGCTTTACCGCCGAGAGGCTTGATTTGGCTGTCGGAGAAGCGAAGTTAGGCCAAATGATCTTGAAATGGCTTGAAACTTCTTGTGTACTCCTCTTTTGGCTGTCTAGAAGAATCTTGCAGTTTTTGTTTGATTCTGACAAGATTTTATTTTTGGAAGCAGCATTGCCTATTTATGGCAGGTTGCGACTTCATGTAGCTCTTTGGATCTTGGAAAGGCAAAGTGACATTTTTGGTGTCAACAAATGCCCCCTCGAGGTACAGCGGCGAGTTGCTTAACTTTTGTAGTCGATGTGCCTCGAAGAGATTTTTTGAAGGAGAGCCTGTGACTTGACCAAGAGTCTTTGAGCAATCTTTCTTTTTGGTATTTGTAGCCTTTTGAGCTTCCAGGGGAATTTTATGGTGGTGAAAGGGATCACGTACCATCTCGAGGCAAAGTTTTGAAGATGACATCAGGGATGTGGATTTTGGTTTTGACCTTGTGACCTAACAGGCTATATATGGCAGGTTAGGGGGTCAGGTTTGGTTTTGATCGTGTGACCCAACAAGCTGTATGTGGAATGTTGGGGGATCAATTTTGGTTTTGATCTTGTGACCTAACAGGCTGTATGTGGCAAGTTAGGGGATCAGGTTTTGGTTTTTGGTTTTGGTCTTGTGACCTAACAGGCTGTATGTGGCAAGTTAGGGGACCAGGATTTGGTTTGATTTTTGTGGAATGTCAATTTCAAGATTTTGGCTCAATTTGGTAGATGAGGCTGGATGGTTTGATTTTTGGAAGCTCATGGGGCTTGGAATTTTTTTTGTATGGTCCAATCAACTCAAAAGAGGCATGGAACCATTTTTGTATGCTCTTGGTAAGAGGGATTTCTCTTTGACTAAAAGCCCAAAAAATTTCTTCTTTTTTTTTTTTTTTGTGTGCCTAGGTGGTCAAACCTGGCTCATATGGGCTAACCCATGGGACCTTAAGCTTTTGAAATGGCTTAGATCTCATATGGTGTCATTTTTGTAAAGAATATCCAAAAATATCTCATTTGGATAGAGAATATCTAAGGATATCTTTACTTGGAGAGAATCTCTCATGATCCCTTTATTTTTGGGATAGAATATCTCAAGATATCTTTCTTTTGGGAAAGAATCCGTCATAGATTGATTTTTGGGAGAAAATCTCTCAAGATCCCTTTATTTTGGGATAGGATATCTCAAGATATCTTTCTTTTGGGAAAGAATCCGTCATAGATTGATTTTAGGAGAAAATCTCTCAAGATCCCTTTATTTTGGGATAGGATATCTCAAGATATCTTTCTTTTGGGAAAGAATCCGTCATAGATTGATTTTAGGAGAAAATCTCTCAAGATATCTTTCTTTTGGAAAGAATCTTTCTAATTTCTTTCTTTTGGTAAGGTTACTAATTAGTAACACTTACCTCTTTCTTCTTTCCTTCTTTGGTTTGCTCTCCTCTATAAAAGCAAGGAGGAGGTTGGATCTCTTGCTCTTACTACTTTCTTTTGCAATAATCTCAAGAGGGCTTCAAGACCAAGAGCTTTTCTTCTTCAAGATCTTCAAGAGTTTTCTTCTTCTTCTCCATCAATGGCTTCAAGTAAGTTCTTCTTTTTCAAGAAAACTTCATTGTAGGAAAAAAAAGTTCTTCTCTTTTTTTTTTTTTTCTTTCTTTTCTTCTTTTTTTTTTGTTCACGTGTTTGCCTCTTTTTTTTTTCTCACACGTTTTTTTTTTTGCTTTCTTTTCTTTCTTTTTTTTTTTTCATGTTTTTTTTTTTTATTGTGTGGGCCGTACGGACAGATCCGTACGGATCTGGCCGTACGGCCACGTGGCCTGTGGGCCACGGCCTGTGGGCCAGCCCCCTCCTTTTTTTTTTCTTCTTTTTTTTTTTAGCAGAGGAAGACTTGGTGATGCCTGAGGTCCCAACCGATGAGGTGGTGATGGATCCTGTTGAGGCACCTGAAGAAGAACCGAGGGACTCTGGAGTAAATCCAAAATCTCCAATTGGTACGACTTCTTTTGCTCTTCTTTTTTTTTGTTTGTGACTTGGCTTGCTAATCACTTTTTTTGTTGCCAGCTGACTTGCCACAGGGTTCTGATGACTTTGAACCATCGATGGACGCAAATGTTGATGATGCTTTCGATGAGTTCATGGAGGAAGAAAGTGTTCCGCCAGTCGTCGAAGAAGGTATTTTGCAGTTATAACTCTGATAATGATTTTCAAACAGGGTCATATTCATACCTTTTTGTGTTTCCTTTGCAGGTTTTGAAGTGGCAGAGGAGGATCCGTTGCTTCCAGAGCAAGAGATGCCAGAGGTTGATCCAGAGGTAGAGATTCCTGGGACCAGCTCTGACAATATTGAGGAGATTCCTCGCGCTGAGATTCCTTCCCGAGCAGGAGCAGCTTCAGCTGGAAAGAGTTCTTTTGTTACTCTTTCAACAGATGATGACATGAGTAGCCGACCAACGGAGTTGGGCGAATCCTCAGCTGGGCCATCTCTTCTTTTTGCGAAGAAGGTGGTGGTGCGAGTTGTGCGCTCTTGGATTGAGACTCTCCTTTCTGGGCACTTAGAAGTCGGATTTGGCATGATCCAGCATGTGCAGGAGATTCTCAGTGATGCTGAAGAGGCTGGTCTGGATGTCACAGGTGCCAGGGCGATCGTTGATAGGATCATTGCACTGGGTGACAAGTGGTTTGAGACCGTGAGTTTGGCTGATGACCAGTTCTTCAAGGAGATGTTCCTGGACCCTGCTGATAAGGCTAAGTCTGACCTAGATGAGGCTACAGAAAGCAAGAAGGTGGCAGTCCGAAAGAGGAATAGAGAAGAGCTAACCATCATCGAGCTGACACATGACCTTAACATCCTTGATAGGGAGGTCGATGAGGCCAGGAAACGTCTTGAGCTTCTGCAGGCACAAGTCGCTGCCAAGTGGACTGCCATAATAGAAGCTCGCGACAGGGAGAGTGTCCTGATTCACCAGGTTGCAGATGCCGAACGGGTTCTCAAAAGGAAGTCTGATGAGGATAAACAATGGCAAGCTGCTCGAGGTAAGCTTCCTGGTGTGAAAGAAGGGGTACAGCCCACTCCAGCATCTCATGGCAAGTTCCTGAAGAAGCGTGCCTTGGAATCCTTGACGGCTGAGGCTAAAAGTCTGCTTGGGGAGCTGAACTCTTGGCTGGAGACCATTTTTGATTGAGCTCCTGTATACAGAAACCATCCTTCTTTCTTTTTTTTTTTGGTACCACTTGTATTTTTTTGGTACTTATTTTTTGTAGTGCTTGTGAACACTTTTTTTTTTTGGTACCACATGCATTTTTTTGGTACTCTTTTTTTTTGTAGTGCTTGTGAACACTTTCTTTTTTGTTATCCCTACGCTCACTTTAATCTTTTTGTAATAAAAGTAATTGCTAAATGGGATTGATTTTTTTTTTTGTTATCCCTACGCTCACTTGAATCTTTTTGTGATAAAAGTAATTGCTAAATGGGATTGATTTTTTTTTTTGTTATCCCTACGCTCACTTGAATCTTTTTGTGATAAAAGTAATTGCTAAATGGGATTTGATCAAAAGGTTGTCATTTTGTGAAAATCTTTTGTCAAGTGATTGTTTTGGCATGAAAACCAGGTTTTTTGTTTGTGGCATGGAAGCCAATTTTGGCATGAGAGCCAGCTTTTCTTGTGGCATTGATAGCCGAGTTTTTTTTTTTTTTTTTGTTTGTGGCATCTATAGCCAATTTTGGTGGCATTGATAGCCGGTTTGTTTTGTGGCATCTATAGCCGGTTTTTTTTTGTTTGTGGCATCTATAGCCAATTTTGGTGGCATTGATAGCCGGTTTTGTTTTTGGTGGCATTGATAGCCGGTTTGTGGCATTTATAGCCTGTTTTGTTTTGGTGGCATTGATAGCCATTTTTTTTTTGAAATCCAAGTTTTTGTTTGTGTGGCATTGATAGCCGGTTTTGTTTTTGGTGGCATTGATAGCCGGTTTGTGGCATTTATAGCCTGTTTTGATGGCATTTATAGCCGGTTTGGTTTTCAAAAAATGCAAGTATCGACTAAAAGTCGCCTCCCTGCTGAATGTTCTTGCAAGTATCGATGGAATGTCGCATCCTTGCTCATTCGGTTGCGAGTATCGATGGAATGTCGCATCCTCGCGGATTTGGGTGCAAGTATCGATGGAATGTCGCATCCTTGCTTTTCAAAAATTTTGGTTTTGCGGGTACTGACTTGATGTCGTTTCCCCACGATTTTTGAAATTTGTGGTTTTCTCGAACCTTTGGGTCATGGATATCAACTGAAATGTTGCGTCTCCACAGTTTTTTAGGTTTTTTCGAACCTTTGAAATTTGGGTTGTGGATATCAACTGAAATGTTGCGTTTCCACGGTTTTGGATTTTGCAAGTATCGACGAAATGTCGCTTCCCTGCGATTTTGGAAGTGTCGAACATGGTTCGCTTGCTTCCGATTTGTGCGAGTATCGACTAAGCGTCGCTTCCTCGCGGTTTTTGAAAAACCATTTTTTTTTGTTTAAAGACACGAGGGTCATAAGTTTTGACCTAAAACCATTTTGGCGGTAAAAGGCAGGGTGGACTAGGGTGGAAATCCCTGAATCCGGATTTTGTTTCAAACCATGAATTTTGGGTTCAAGGGTTGGAAATTTTGGTCAAGTTAGGGAAAGGTTCCTAAACTTGGATATATATATATATTTTTTTGAACAATGAAACGATGAAAGTAAACATTGTTTTAGATTTCTAGAAATTTCAATTTTTGACATGAAAATTCTAAAAAAAAAGGGTGGGTTTAGCGAGCGTGTACCTGAAACCGGTTTTGGCCGTACAAGCATTGCTCTTACCCAGTTGGGTAAGTCTTCAAGGGTAGTACCGCTTCAAGAACTTGCCATTGATGGGCAGCATACATCTGTCACCTTCCATGTTTAGGAGTGCGTA
Organism: Litsea cubeba; assembly: GCA_012931725.1. Taxonomy (NCBI): domain Eukaryota; kingdom Viridiplantae; phylum Streptophyta; class Magnoliopsida; order Laurales; family Lauraceae; genus Litsea; species Litsea cubeba. Next base: position 47,494,039 of record CM022953.1, read on the forward strand.
TGCGCCATTGGAGAAAACTTTGTCGATGACGTAGGGTCCCTCCCATTTTGGCTCAAATTTGCCTTTGGACTTGTGAGCGAAGACCATTGGTCTTTTTACCGCAAGAACCAAGTCATTCTTTTTGTAGGCACGTTGCCTGACCTTTTTATCGAAAGATCCTGCCATACGTGCTTGGTAAAGTTCAATGCTTTGTTGAGCTTCGAGCCGTCTCTCATCGAGATTGTCCAGCTCATGGAGTCGCAATTTGACATTGCTTTCTTGAGTCATGTCATTTTGCAAGGATACCCTCAAGGAAGGAATTTGTACTTCCAAGGGCACGACAGCTTCGCATCCATAGACTAAGGAGAATGGTGTGCTATGGGTTGGTCCTCGAACGGTGGTTCGATAGGCCCACAAAGCTTCAGACATTTTGTCGCTCCAGTCTCTTTTGTGATTAGAGACCATTTTTTTGAGGATTTTGCAGAGTGTCTTGTTGAAAGCTTCTGCTAACCCGTTTGCTGCCGGATTGTATGGAGTCGAAGGACAGCTTTGAATTTTGTATTTGTCGCAGAACCTGTAGAATCGATGATCCCGGAACTGTGGTCCGTTATCATGGACGAATCTTTTGGGTATGCCGAAACGACAAATGATGTTGGTGCGCAGGAACTGAAGGACTGATGAGGTCTTCATTTCGTTAAACGCAAATGCTTCTGACCACTTGGAGAAATAATCCGTAGCGGCGAAGATGAAGCGATGACCTTTGCTTGAAGGGGGAGAAATAGGACCTATGATGTCCATACCCCAGGCTTCGAAAGGCCATGAGATCGCTGTAGGATGCAGCCATTCTGGAGGCATGTGAATGTAATCTCCATGAACTTGGCATTGTTGGCAGCGCTTAGCAAATTGCATTGCGTCAGCTACCATGGTAGGCCAGTAATATCCTAACCTTTTTATCTGATCATAGAGCTTAGGTCCAGCCTGATGAGCTCCACAAAGACCAGCATGAACTTCTTTGAGTGTTTCTTCAGCCTCTTGTTGTGACAAGCAGCGTAGAAGTACTCCGTTGAAAGATTTCCTGTAAAGGATTTTTGATGGAATATCCAAATGGAAGCTTGGGGTTCGCCTTTGGATGCTTACCCGTTCTTTTGGATCTTCAGGTAGGATTCCGAACATAATGTAATCAATGAACGGATCCCTCCAGTCGCCAATTGAAGTTTGAAGGATTGAAATCCGACTTTCGACCACTTGGTGGCATTCAGCAACTGCTTGGTGTGTGTTAAGAGGAGGAAGGATTCTTCTTTCGCACACTGTGACTTGCATGTTTTCCCCTTCCTGGATTGCCATGGATGCGGCAAGTCCGGCTAGGGCATCTGCACGTATGTTTTCACCTCTACGAATGTGGGTGATGTGACAGATGTCAAACTTTTGCAGAAGTGATTGTGCCTTGTTGTAGTAGGGCAGCAAATCTGGCTTCCTGACTTCAAATTTTTGATTCATCTGGTTGACGATCAGTTGAGAGTCTCCAAAGACTTCCAGCATGGTGATACCGGATTCGATGGCGAGTTCCAATCCTAAGATCAGAGCTTGATATTCAGCTGCATTGTTTGTGCATGGTTCCAGTAGCGAGAAAGCGTGTGGAATCATGTATTTGTCGGGGCTAACAAAGAGGATGCCAACTCCCGAGATCAGCTGTCTTTTTTCATTTGTCCTGGTTGCACCGTCAAAGTACATGTCCCAGGAGGCACTTTGTGAGAAAGTCTCCACATTGTAGACTGGTTCGTCGGGGAGATCATCTCTGAGTGGAGAATCTTTAGGCAATGGATGCTCTGCGAGGAAGTCCGCTAGAGCTTGCCCTTTGATTGCTTTTTGTGGTACATACCTAATATCAAATTGTGACAGAAGGATGGACCATTTTGCCAGTCGAGCATTGAGAGAACCTGCCTTTGTGACAAGGACCTTCAAGAGGTTGACCCTCGAGACCAGGTAGACTGTGTTGGAAAGCAAGTAGTGACGCAGCTTTTGTACGGCGAACATCACTGCAAGACATTCTTTTTCGACTGGAGAGTAGCGATGCTCTGCACCTACTAGCATGCGGCTGAGGTAATATAGAGCAGCTTCTTTTCTTTGATCATTTTCTTGCGCAAGCAGAGCTCCCAGAGAGTGATCAAGGGCTCTTGTGTACAAGATGAATGGTTTTCCAGTGGTAGGAGCAGCTAACACTGGAGGTTTTGTCAGGTATGACTTGATGTCTTGGAAAGCAGCTTCACAGTCAGCATCCCAGACAAAGTTTACACCTTTTTTCATCAACCGGGAGAATGGACGGCATTTCCCCGAAAGATTGGAGATGAACCGCCTGATGTAGGCCAATCTCCCTTGAAGCCCTTTGAGTTCTCTCAAGGTTCTTGGAGAGGGCATTTCTAGAATGGCTTTGACTTTTATGGGGTCAAGCTCTATTCCAGCTTTCCGAACTAAGAATCCGAGGAACTTACCCGACGAGACGCCGAAGAAGCATTTCAATGGATTCATTCGCAGTTTGTGTTTGCGAAGCCGGAGGAAGACTTCTCGGAGGTTTTCGAGATGATCTTCTTTTCTTTTGCTTTTGACGGCGAGGTCATCAACGTAACATTCAACCGTCTTGTGCTGCATATCTTGGAATATTTTCATCATAGCCCTCTGATATGTGGCACCAGCATTCTTCAAACCGAATGGCATGACAGTGTAGCAATACACGCCAAATGGGGTTCGAAAGGATGTATGTTTTTCATCCTCAGGATGCATCTTTATCTGATTGTAGCCAGAGAAGCCATCCATGAATGTCATTCGCTCGAATCCACAGGTATTATCAATCATTACCTCTGGTATGGGGAGCGGAAATTCATCTTTTGGGCATGCGCCATTCAGGTCTCTATAGTCAATACAGACCCTGATCTGCCCGTTTTTCTTTGTCACGGGGACAATGTTGGCCAACCATTCAGGATGTTGTTCCTCACAGATGAAGCCGACGCTTTTGAGTTTTTGAACTTCTTGTTCAATTTTATCCATCACATCTGGACGGAATCTTCTTTGGCCTTGCTTGACAGGCTTGATGTCTTCTTGAAGATTGAGTTTGTGAACTGCTATTTTGGGGTCTAAGCCTGGCATTTCAGCATAAGACCATGCAAAGCAATCAACGAACTCACGAAGAAAAGCGATATACTCGGGTAACTCATCATCCTTTATATTCTTGCTTATGAATACAGGACGTGGGTTATCTGGTGTTCCCAAGTCTATCTTTTGAACAGGATCTTCTGTTGGAAGGTTCGAAGGTGGTTCCTCCACAATATTTTCGGAGGCTTCCAGCTCAACGAAACCTTCTGGGGTTTCAAGGGCATTTCCAGACCAAGGTTTTGTTCCTTTCCACGGGTCTTCTTGATCGGTAATTTTCCCAAGGCTTGCTATGAGATGATCCCAATCGCCTGTTGAAACCGAGTCGAAGTAGGCTACTTCTTTTGGAGATGAGGGTTCTTCTGGGTCAGAAGTCCACACGTCTGTGCCATCGGACAACTCCTCTTCATTTTCAGAGAAATCGTGCCAATTGGATGAGCTTCCTGGATCTTTGTCAGGTGACTCATCAAAGAGATATCCAGGGAGATCGATGTCTTCATGGATTTGAGATGTTGAGGCTTGGTCTGTATATTGACTTTTAAGCCTTTGTGTCAACTGTCTCAAGGGAGTGTCAGGATCATACCCTAACCCGTGTGAAGACTTTTCTACATAGCCGTAGAGTCTCCAATCTTCCAGCTGGCTTTTGGTTAAGACGGGCCCCAATGGTGTGAGAATACCGCGTCCTTCTCCCAAACCGATTGGGTTTTGAGCGTCATAGCCCATTTTCTTCATAATAGCTTGTGCCACAGAACTGTATAAGGATAGTTGAGGCGTACCTTTATTTTGGAAAGGTTCAAGCATGGAGTTTGATGAAGAAGCATCCGATCTATGAAAGAAGATCGGTCTTTCCTTTGTTGAAGTTGCTGGAACAACGAAGGAAGCTGACGTAGGATCTTCTATGTCAGAAGTTGTCTCCATTGGAGTAAGAGCAGGCCGAACTTGCTGAGTGTCAGCTTGGCTTGACGATGTGTCGTCTTCTGGCTCTGAATCCGAGTCCGTGTCTTGCATGATAGACACGAAAGAGACAACAAATTTGCCCCCAGGCTTTTGTTTTGCCTTCTTCACTTTAGTTGTGATGACCAAAGGCTTTGAAGATTTGAGGGAGATGATGAAGGGAGTTTGCATGCTCTCTTCAGATTTACCGGATAGTTTGTTTTCTTCCGGTGATTGTTGAGGAGCTTTGCCTTTATCTTTCTGGAGATTTTCGGCAAAGGATGCTGTATGCTTCTCCTCTTCTTCTTTTTCACCTTCATACATCTGTGAGTCTGCGAAGTGGATTTCTTTACCTTTGAAGGGTTTTCTATCCGCAAAGACTCGATGTATCATGCCGTCGTCGCCAACAAACTTGATGCATTGATGTAGAGTTGAAGGGACAACACCATTCTCATGGATCCAAGGGCGTCCGAGGAGGATGTTGTAGCATGAAGGGGTCTTTATTGCATACACTGTGACCTCAGAGATAAGATCACCGATCTGCAATTTGAACCTGATTTTGCCGATAGGCCTTTGAGTACTCCCATCGTATCCAAAGATAGATACAGATGTGTGGCTCAGTTTGCTGGGTGGGATGCCCAACTCTTCGAGAGCCGATGTGGAGATAAGGTTGAGTGCAGAACCTGGGTCGATCTGAACTCTATGCATAGGCATTTCCTTGATATACCCTGTGAAGTACAGGGGTCGGTTATGCCTGGCTTAGTGGATGTCTGGGACCTTCTTTGTTTTGGTGAAGGTCTTGGGGACCAAGTCTTGGGGTAGACCTGGTTGTTTGCAGGTTGAGGCTTCGTGGGGCTGCCACGGGCTTCAGGCCTTCTTGTACTCGCCTTTGGTGTCACGGTAGTGACACGTTGAGAGGCGAGTTTCTGCTTCTTGGAGGGAGCAGCTTGTTCCTCAGGAAGTGGGAATGGTCCCAGCGTCCCGAAGACGATAGTCCGGGGAGTCGAGGTCGACCCGGAGTTCACAGAGTTGCCGAGGGAGTTGACACTTCGGCAGCTGATGGGGCGCTTGTAGGTGCGCGTGGTTTGCTTCTGTTGAAGCATGAGTTGGTGCTTGCTTTCGTCGAAAGTAATGGTTAGTGAAGCTGCCATTGTTAGTTTTTTCGAAAATTTCTGAAACAAGACCACATCCATTAGTAATCACAAGAATATAATGATCATAAATGGGAAGTTCTATGGTTTCGTCTTTTCAAATTGCTCGAGGTAGATGACCCAAACAATATGAGGAAGGCAAAATGCCATAGAGGGTACAATTGTTCTGATCGCAGGTGTGGTAAGCCCGGAATGGGCGTCCCAGTGACTGCTAGAAGCAATTGTGAACTTAAATTCGACTTATCGAGAAGCAGAGCTTGCTCGAGGTAAGAAGAATATAAAGTTGGAGTTACAGATGTGCCGGTCGCAATACAGTAGACCCTGAAAGGGCGTACTAGTACCGCTAGACACAAATGTTTTGAGACCGCATCTATGAGATGAGATTCTCTGTTTTGAAAGGTCAAGATTGGATTCATCAAAGAGAGCAGATGGTATTCCAATCTGAACACGGGCTCAGCGATTTCCGCGAGCGCCAGTGCTCAGAAAGAAATGAACCATGATTTCTCGGATCTGAATCTAAAAATGACGAGTTTTCTTTTGAAAGGCCAATATCGGGTTCATCAAAGAGAGCAAAAGGCACTCCAATCTGAACACGGGCTCAGCGATTTCCGCGAGCGCCAGTGCTCAGAAAGAAGAAGACCAAGATTTCTCCGATCTAAACCCAAAATGACGGAAGTTTTTTTTTTTTTTTTTTTTTGAAGATTTTTTTTTTGAAGATTTTATTTTTAAAAAAAAAAAAAAATCTTTTTTTTTATTTTTTATTTTTTTTTAAGATTTTTTTTTTGAAAATTTTTTTTTATTTTAAAATTTTTATATTATTATTTTTTATTTATATTTTTTTTTATTTAAAAGACGAGAGAGTACACATAGGCCTCCTAACCCGGTCTTATGAAATCTTGATTGATAGAATTGCCCCCAGGTAAGGGTAGGATTACTTAATGAACCCGTTTGGAGGACCCTTGCCTAGAACAGTCAAGCTGTCTCCACACTCTGGACAAGGCTTTTCTTTGAATCAACCATGATCAAAGAACACAGTTGGTTTAACCTTAGTGGTCTATGTCTTTTTATTTTATTTTATTTTATTTTTATTTTTATGAATTCATCGAAGAGAAACCATGGCCCAAAACCTTAGTCGAACAGGCTCAACATTTCTGCAAGCGCGATGAACGATAGGAACAGATCAAGGTTTCTCAATTTTGAATCCAAATTGAGAAATCTAAAATTTTTTTTTTTATATATATATATATTTTTTTTATTTTTGATGAACTCATCGAAGAGAAACCATGGCCCAAAACCTTAGTCGAACAGGCTCAACATTTCTGCAAGCGCGATGAACGATAGGAACAGATCAAGGTTTCTCAATTTTGAATCCAAATTGAGAAATCTAAAATTTTTTTTTTATATATATATATATTTTTATTTTTGATGAACTCATCGAAGAGAAACCATGGCCCAAAACCTTAGTCGAACAGGCTCAACATTTCTGCAAGCGCGATGAACGATAGGAACGGATCAAGGTTTCTCAATTTTGAATCCAAATTGAGAAATCTAAAATTTTTTTTTTTATATATATATATTTTTTTTTTGATTTTTTAATGAACTCATCGAAGAGAAACCATGGCCCAAAACCTTAGTCGAACAGGCTCAACATTTCTGCAAGCGCGATGAACGATAGGAACGGATCAAGGTTTCTCAATTTTGAATCCAAAAATGACAAATCTGATTTTTTTGTTTTTTTTTTTTGAAAAGAGAAAGAATGGAAATAAATTCAAAGAATTAGAAATTTCCAAACAAAAAATCTCATCTCATTTTTTTTTGCAGAATTCAACATAGGCCACCAATTATAAAGTAGCCAAGGAATCGAGAAAAGAAATATAAGCATAGAGCAAAATATATGATATGCAAATATTTCATTTCTAGCATCGTGTTCTCAAATAAACGAGTCCCACCGGGTGATGCCAGCTTGATGGACCGCGCTCCTGCTCGAGTTCTACCGAGGTCGGCGGACGTGGGAGTCCGTTTGGTTCCGACCCTTTCGTAACCGGGGGGCAAGGGCGTGCATCAACATTTCTTTTTTTTTTTGTGGGTGTGCCAGATTTTCTATTTTTACTTGGAATTGCAAGTGGTGATCCGGAGATCAACCTTCGCAAGTAAAAAGGAAATCAACTTCTTTCAAGTTTTCCATTGCACATATATTTAAGAAAAGAGACATTTTTCTTGATTTGCCGTGAAAGGCGATTTTTTTTGGCATTTATAGCCGATTTTGGCGTTTATAGCCGATTTTGGCATTTATAGCCGATTTTTGGCGTTTATAGCCGATTTTGGCGTTTATAGCCGATTTACAATCCTTATCAATAATGAAAGACAAGAATTGTGATTTTTGTCTCTTTTGAAAAAATACAAACTACAATGAAAAGCAAGAAAAGGAGGATCTAACTTCTCAGGAGATTGTGGGGGACTCGTTTAGATTGACGGTCGCAAGCCATATGTGGGCTTCGCCATCATCCATGCAGATGAGAACAGAGGATGCTATTGATTCGCTTGGCTTGGCTATAACCTCGGGTTTTTAGAAGACAAAGACCAAAGGAAGGTCCTATGTCCAATAAAAAACCGAGTAGACGGGCTGAAAAGCCATATCTAAGCCATTGGAGGCAGGAGGAGAAGGCAAGGACCTTGGGGGGGGTACCCCCCAAGGGACTTTTGTCACCTTGTTGCGGTGGCCGGTGTAGAACTTCCGCAGAGTTTTCTCTCTTTTTCTTTTCTCTGGATTTCTGACTGCTGTCTTTTGTTTGTTGTGTGTTTTTTCCGATGATCTGATGATCTTTCTTCTTGGAGAGCCCTCCTATTTATAGGCTTTTAGGTAGCCTTTTAGGTGGGTTTATGGGCTTTTAATGTCATTAAGCCGCATAATGGGAGGAGTTACAAAATTGAATTGTTTATTTTGTAACTCCTTTTTCTTGGCTTCTGATTGGCCGGAGGAGATTGAGGGCATTTAATCGCCTTTAATCGCCATGATGGGAGGAGTTTCATGGGTTAAATGCCATGAATCTCTTGACTTGTAACTCCCAAATGCTTGCTTCTGATTGGGCCGTCCAAAGAAATGGATTAATGACTGTAATAAAGCTAGTCAATTAATCGCATTAAGTGGTCGCCGAGCAGCTGAAGAGTCGCGGGCCGTGCCATGTCTTTTGGAATTCTTCTGTCGATGATCATCGATGGATCTTCATGTAGATCGACATCAGATGACCATGTAATTTTAGGTGTTTGTTGCCAACAGCAGGTCGGTGCCATCTGTCCTGTCGATTTCTCGATCGGTCGGGTGGAAAGCACACTTTTTTTTGGTTGACCGGGTGGCGATCAATACTGTCTTTGATACTCTTGATGATTTACCCGTGTTTTGGACGGATATCAGAGGACTTGGTGTCTCAAAAGCATGAATTTTGGAAAGTACCAGAGGCTGGGCTTCTCGAATCGCGAAAAAAACGGCGAAAACCGGGGTTTCCGGGGCTTTCCCGGCGACCCCGGGGTCCATGGTCGCCGGCGACCCTGGCCCAGGGTCGCAGGGGTCTGCGACCCTGGGGGGGTTTTCCCCCTTTCTGGTCCCGTTTTGCGTCCGTTTTTGCTTTTTTTCTGATTCTTTTTTCTTCTGTACTTTTCTTTGACATTTTGATCATTTATTGGCCTGATTTCTTTGTAGGAAACCTGATGAGAATCCTTGCATTTTATTTTGCAAAGTTTCCAATTTCCTGAGAAAGCCGAAGACTTTGTCGCGCAGAGCTGCCGATTTTCTGTCAAAAGCTGAAACTGGGACAAACGATGTCGGAATGACCTGAAATTTGGTGTGAAGCCTGCTGAGCAATAAATAAGACCAACCATAGGCTTTTGTTTGAGTTTCGAAGCCGTTTGGGGTCTTATCACCTGCAGACTTGCTTTTTGTCGCGATGAAGATGTCGCGGTTTGATGTGCGGTCAACCAATGTCCGATTGACTTGAAATTTGACAGGGAACCTATTGGAGTCATTTTAAGATGATCCATAGGTTCTGTCTTGGAAACCATGGTCCCGGAGAGCTTTACCGCCGAGAGGCTTGATTTGGCTGTCGGAGAAGCGAAGTTAGGCCAAATGATCTTGAAATGGCTTGAAACTTCTTGTGTACTCCTCTTTTGGCTGTCTAGAAGAATCTTGCAGTTTTTGTTTGATTCTGACAAGATTTTATTTTTGGAAGCAGCATTGCCTATTTATGGCAGGTTGCGACTTCATGTAGCTCTTTGGATCTTGGAAAGGCAAAGTGACATTTTTGGTGTCAACAACGCCAAGGTACCATACCCATCTCAGGAGGAGCGAACGGAAGTTGCCTTGACAGACGTTGAGCATCGGCGAGCTTCAGGTGCCGAGGCGTCGACATCATTTGCCGAGCCACGGGCTGCAAACCTGCTACAGGTCGTCTAAGCTTACTCATCTCCTTCTAATCAGGAAGAATATATGGAGGAAAACCGACCATTGCTGAAGACGAAGAACTTGGCGGCCAAATTTTTTCCTGGCCGATGCTCTCCTGTGCCTCCTGCTGCTTTCACTAACACAGCGTAACTGAATGTCGTGGAGGGTTCTTCAGCTCCTACTGTTAGGTTTTTGTTTATTGCAATTTGATGGATGCATCATTCATTTTGTTCATCATTTGAATTCACACACATGCATTGATTTTGAAATACTTGAAATCTTGGTTTACACATGCATTGTTTTAAATCTTGTAAATCATATGTTTCATGCATGTTTTGATTTTAATCTTGGATGCATTCATTTTGAAAAAAGAGTTTTATAAATCAAGCAAGCCTATGGTTTTAAAACTTTCTAATCATTTTTGGCTTTTATGTTTCATGATTTTAAAATACTTAGAATGATTTAAAATCATATTTCCAAGCTTGATTTAGTGGCCCAAATTGTCCCCACTTGAAAATACTTTAAAATATGCAAAATAAGCATTTTTGGGGGAACTGGTCCAGGGGACCCGGTCGACCCGCAGTGTGGCCGGTCGACCGAGCCCATGGACCCGGTCGACCGAGCCCACTGCGGGTCGACCGGGAAAGAGCCAACAGCTCTTTTTCAAACGGTCAGTTTTATGACCGTTGGAGGCCAGGTCGACCGGGGCTTTTATGGGGTCGACCGGGCACTCGCAGAACTCAACTTTTTGAGTATAAAAAGGGGTTCATTCCCATTGAAAAGTGATTGATCAAAGTGGAACTCTTAAGCCTTCTTGAGGTGTTTGAAGAGAAGAAAAAGGGGATGAACTAAGAGAGACCAAGAGGGTCATTAGTAAAGCTCAAGCTTGGATTAATGAAGTTAAATCACTAAGTAAGCTTTACCTCTCTTTATCATTTGTTATATGCTTTGTTTTAAATCTTTGGTAAATGATTTTTAGCATGATAACAATGATGTTTTGAATCCTTATCATATTTAATCTTTGAACTATTTGTATTGGATTCTACTTCTTGATTCAAACCAAGTTTGTTTTATAAACTTTGTTAATCATGTTTTGTTCAAAACCTTTGATTTGTTTTATAAACATGTTTCATTAACTTGTTTGAATCATCTTTGTTGTTTTCATTCATTTAAGCTTTAGTTAAAATAGTTTGTTTTTGAAAACAACAATGAGTATGCATCACATGTTTAGACATAATTAATTTCATACAACTTGTGAGCTTTTGATTTTCAAATCATTAACAAGTTTGTATTTGGTACATGTGATTTGCATATTACTTCAATCATATCTTTTTATGTGCATTAAACTTTTGAATTGCTTTAAGCATAAAATAGATTGAGCTTTAATTTTAATCTTGATTGAAGTTTTCACACTCACACTTCATGAGCATTCATCTTTGCATTACTTAGAGTGTTGTGTGAGTTAGCTTCACTTTCATATCCGCCTATCTTAGAGGCAAATTTATTGAGCTAAATTGTAATATCATAAGAGTGTTTTGTGAAGACACTTTCTTTGAGAGAAATCTTTTATGTATTAAGGTTATTGCTTAGCCTAAGAAAAGCATTGTGTAAAGGTTATTGCTTAGCCTATAAAAGCACATTGTAAGGTTATTGCTTAGCCTAGAAAAGCATAGTTGTAGAGGTTATTGCTTAGCCTTTTGAAAAGCATAATAGTGGAAATCCGGTGGGGTGTGAGGAACACAAGCCGGTAGTGGATGTAGGCATTGAGGCCGAACCACTATAAATCTTTGTGTAGTGGTGATTGCTTTTGTGGTGATTATTTTGTTTAGCTTCCGCATTATGTATGTTAATCATCACATGTGACTAGTTTGTTTTAAAGAAATTAAAATTGGTCATAATTAGTCATAAAGTGTAGCTCACCCTATTCACCCCCCCTCTAGGGTTAGGATCCCAGGACTTTCAATTGGTATCAGAGCCTCGTGCTCTATTTTGAGGATCAAGTGTTTGAAACTCTTGATTAGGTGTAAAAACCTAGAGTTAAAACCCTAGTGTTGTGCCTCCATGAAAATCATAAGAATGGATTCCACTAGTTTAGACTTTGTAGATTCTTTGGTAGATTCTTCTAGACCCCTCCTTCTTCCCACTATTGGAGATTCAAACAATGAATTTAAAGAATCTCAATTTGAATTAAAAGAGGAAGAAAATGATGAAAATGATAATGACATTGAAAAAGCTTATGAGGATTTGTGCACATTATCCTTAGAGCTTTCTAAGAAGAATAGAAGATTAAAAGAAGAATCTAAAAAACTAAACCAAGAATTAGACTCTTCAAAAGATGAACTTAGAGAAAAAGAAGAATTAATAAATTGTGCAGAATCTAAGTTCATGATCTCTTTGCATAATCTATCTAATATTAAAGATGATCTAAGAGAATCAAAGATAGATTATGATAATCTTAATAAGGAAAATTCAAAACTAAGAGATCAATTAAAAAGGCAAGATGAAAACATTAACAACCTAGAATCCAAGTTAACCATTTCTATGGAAAATTTATCTAATGCACAAATTAAGATAAAAACTCTAGAACTTGGATCTAATGTTATCAATGAAGTTAAATTTGAATTAAAACTTGCCCATGAAGAGCTAAACAAATTTAAGGGAATTGAAAATGAACTTACAAAAGTTAAAAATGAAAATTCAACCCTTAAAGAACAAGTCACTCAACTTGAAACCTATAAACAAAAGTATGAGTGCAAGTTTACCCAAAGTGAAGAGAAACTTGAAAGGTTATTTAAATTGGGTAAATCTCAAAGAGATAGGACGGGTCTTGGATTTGATAGGAATATTACATATGACCCTAAATTCATCAACACTTTTGTGAAAGGTGAGTCCTCATTCTCTAGTACTCATTCCTCCTTGCCCATGACTAAATGCAATTATTGTGGCATTAAAGGACACTTTAGGTTTGAGTGCAAACTAAGGAGAAGCCATGTGTCTAAACCCAACTTTGAACCCAAAAAGGTAAAATCAAATTCAATGAAGGGTAAAACACTAAAAACCAAGGAAGACTCCAAGAAGACTAAACAAGTAAAACCTATTAAAAAGGAGTCTCCTAAAATAGATTCTAAAGAGGTTAAACAAGTTAAACCAACTCTAAAAGAATCTATTAACAAAAAGCTTCTCAATCTTCCTCCCATAACTCAACAAATGAAAGAGCTTTTGAATAAAGTTGCTAAGTTAAATCTAAAATTCAAAAGTCAAATAAAGGGAGGAAATAAGAAGAAAAGAAAAGTGAACCAATCCCCTAAGAAACAATCTCACCAACCCCAAGAGACTAATCACCAACCTAAGCTTAAATTATTCAAATCTCATGGTGATAGGTCCAAATCTAAGATTTATCAAGTCAAATCTCCAATAGTTGGTAAGACTTTTAAGATAGACCTCAAAGACCAACCCTCCCAAGACCTTAGGTGGATTCCAAAAGTTATTTACTTAGTCAAACCTTAAGGCCTTGGACCTCATTGACCAACCTATTCTTTATAGTTAAATCTTTTTGTTGGTTATGATTGCATTTGCATTTATGTTCTTTCATTAGTTACATTACTTTAAATGCAATGTTTATTTGTAATCAATTGATTTTGTTTTCATACCCATACTAGTTACATATCATGGTTTTCAAAATCTTTTGAATAATTTCTCATGTTAGATTTGCTTTTTGCTCTCATATAGTTATATCTTTTGTAATGCATTTCTACATGATCAATTGATTATGATTCCAAAAGCTTTCATAGCTAGATCTCTCATAATCAATTGATGTTGCAAATTCATTTGTTTGTATGTCATAGTAAGATTATCTTGAAAAACAAATGATTTAAAAAAAAAAAATTTAGTTTTTCCATAGATTTCTAAGTTATATTTTCATATGGAAAATTATTGTTTTGAAAAACCAACTTGTATGTGCTTCAAATAAGTTATATCTTTTAAAATTACAAGTTGAAAAAGTTTTATCTTCATTTTCATACTCATTTTGTCCATTGTTGGATTTTGTTTATGATTTGAAGATTGTTTGAATGGATTTGCTTTAAAAACATTATTAGTTATATTCTTCAAAGCATGTTCCATGTTGTCATTTCCTTTTGTATTTGATTGTACCATTTCAAATGGAAATGAATGTTGTTATAGGCAATTTGCATCTTTTAGTTTCATTCTTTTATATGCAAATGTCTATTAGTTTCTTGTATGGTTGTGATCTTATTTACATTTGTAAAAACCATACTAGAACTCAAAAACCCAACCTTTATGCTTTCTAGTTATTTTTTAATGGATGGTTATGATGTTGATTCATGTGTATTTTTCTTATTGATATCATTCTTATACATGTTTCAACTTCATAGTAGTGTTGAATCATATGAACCTCTTTGAAATCCATTCCTTGTATTTCATAGATTGTTTGATGGATTTCATAGTTGTTGAATTCATATGATTTGACACTTTTGTAAATTGCATGCTTTACCTTGGTATATTTTTTTAAATGCAATTTCTCTTGTTCATCACTATGCTCATTAGTCATATCATTAAAAGTGATGAATAATCATTTTATGATGCTTGTTGGAATTTTGTGTTTGTCACATGCTTGCTCTTAATCATGTTTCATGTTCAATTGGTAATCAATTGGTATCATTTTCATTTAGTATCATTTCCAATTGATATCATATCTTGAGTTTGTGATAGACCTTGTGTACATTGGACTGATCTTGATAGTCATATGTCTTTTGTTCCATGTCACATTCCATTAGCATCATAATCTTCATGATTGCCACCTCTCTTGAACTTATAGGTAAATCCCATGACCACCATGTTTATGTGTTCATAATCTTGGTTGGTTAATGGTTGAGGTAGGCTTCATGATTGAACTTCATTTCACTCATCTTGCACATGATAGTCATATTTTATGATTGGATGAAATGATTTCAAAAATATTCATGGCATATGATTTTCATAGTTATATTGATTGATGCTATGTTTAGTATATCCCAATGACCTTGCCCTTTACTTTGGTAATTTGATCATATTGAACTTTATAGTCAAATATTATTATCAATTAAATCTAATCCTTCACTTGAAGTTAACCCTCAATTGGTTAAACCATCTTCTTCTTGTACCAAATAGTTATATTCTTGTCAAAAGTTTGACAAAAGGAGAATATGGATTGAGGGGGAGTGAAAAACTTCATAGGAAGTATTAGTTTTGATCAAATTCACCCTTGTATTGGCTCTGATATACCTTATAGCTTTTTACCCATGCATGATGACCTGTTATGTACTTCATTTTCGATTTCCTTTGTTAACAGGTGCTACTAAAAGGTATTTTCCTTGTTTCATGTGTGTAGGTACCCCTCTTCAATTGATACCTTTGCAATTTAATGGCAAAGGGGGAGAAAGTTCTCAAGCTTAATGGCAAAAAGGGGAGAAAGAATTAAAGGGGAGAAAGTGCTAAAGGTAGAGAGAATGCACATCTTGCCAAAAGAAGAGTGCATGGTCAAAAGGGAGAAATGAAGAGAAGAAAGCTTGGGAGCTAAAGAAGTTGCTTGGCCAAAGAAAGGAAGATGAAATGAAAGCTTGAAGAATGATCAAGCTCCAAGCATCAAGAAGAATGAAGAATGAAGCTAGAGCCCAAGCTAAATGAAGAAGCATCCAAAGAGATTTCAAGAATTGTCCAGCCAAGGAGGAGCTGAAGACTGTGTGTGAACTCTTAGTGTTGAGCAAGGTTTGCCAACATATTGAAGGTTTGCCATCAAATTGCAAAGGGGGAGATTGTTAGGTTTTTGTTTATTGCAATTTGATGGATGCATCATTCATTTTGTTCATCATTTGAATTCACACACATGCATTGATTTTGAAATACTTGAAATCTTGATTTACACATGCATTGTTTTAAATCTTGTAAATCATATGTTTCATGCATGTTTTGATTTTAATCTTGGATGCATTCATTTTGAAAAAGAGTTTTATAAATCAAGCAAGCCTATGGTTTTAAAACTTTCTAATCATTTTTGGCTTTTTATGTTTCATGATTTTAAAATACTTAGAATGATTTAAAATCATATTTCCAAGCTTGATTTAGTGGCCCAAATTATACCCACTTGAAAATACTTTAAAATATGCAAAATAAGCATTTTTGGGGAAATGGTCCAGGGGACCCGGTCGACCCGCAGTGTGGCCGGTCGACCGAGCCCATGGACCCGGTCGACCGAGCCCACTGCGGGTCGACCGGGAAAGAGCCAACAGCTCTTTTTCAAATGGTCAGTTTTATGACCGTTGGAGGCCAGGTCGACCGGGGCTTTTATGGGGTCGACCGGGCACTCGCAGAACTCAACTTTTTGAGTATAAAAAGGGGTTCATTCCCATTGAAAAGTGATTGATCAAAGTGGAACTCTTAAGCCTTCTTGAGGTGTTTGAAGAGAAGAAAAAGGGGATGAACTAAGAGAGACCAAGAGGGTCATTAGTAAAGCTCAAGCTTGGATTAATGAAGTTAAATCACTAAGTAAGCTTTACCTCTCTTTATCATTTGTTATATGCTTTGTTTTAAATCTTTGGTAAATGATTTTTAGCATGATAACAATGATGTTTTGAATCCTTATCATATTTAATCTTTGAACTATTTGTATTGGATTCTACTTCTTGATTCAAACCAAGTTTGTTTTATAAACTTTGTTAATCATGTTTTGTTCAAAACCTTTGATTTGTTTTATAAACATGTTTCATTAACTTGTTTGAATCATCTTTGTTGTTTTCATTCATTTAAGCTTTAGTTAAAATAGTTTGTTTTTGAAAACAACAATGAGTATGCATCACATGTTTAGACATAATTAATTTCATACAACTTGTGAGCTTTTGATTTTCAAATCATTAACAAGTTTGTATTTGGTACATGTGATTTGCATATTACTTCAATCATATCTTTTTATGTGCATTAAACTTTTGAATTGCTTTAAGCATAAAATAGATTAAGCTTTAATTTTAATCTTGATTGAAGTTTTCACACACACACTTCATGAGCATTCATCTTTGCATTACTTAGAGTGTTGTGTGAGTTAGCTTCACTTTCATATCCGCCTATCTTAGAGGCAAATTTATTGAGCTAAATTGTAATCTCATAAGAGTGTTTTGTGAAGACACTTTCTTTGAGAGAAATCTTTTATGTATTAAGGTTATTGCTTAGCCTAAGAAAAGCATTGTGTAAAGGTTATTGCTTAGCCTATAAAAGCACATTGTAAGGTTATTGCTTAGCCTAGAAAAGCATAGTTGTAGAGGTTATTGCTTAGCCTTTTGAAAAGCATAATAGTGGAAATCCGGTGGGGTGTGAGGAACACAAGCCGGTAGTGGATGTAGGCATTGAGGCCGAACCACTATAAATCTTTGTGTAGTGGTGATTGCTTTTGTGGTGATTGTTTTGTTTAGCTTCCGCATTATGTATGTTAATCATCACATGTGACTAGTTTGTTTTAAAGAAATTAAAATTGGTCATAATTAGTCATAAAGTGTAGCTCACCCTATTCACCCCCCCTCTAGGGTTAGGATCCCAAGGACTTTCACCTACAGCCGGGGGTTTTTCGTCTCCCGCCAATGTTCCGAGTGATAGAGCTCAGCAGCGTTCTGGCGACGCTGCGAGGGAGAGGCCTCTCACACTGAAGAGGACCGGGGCAGAAGTTCATGGTTCTGGGGCCCGACAGGCGCCAAAGGACAAGGCCCCTCCTGAAAAGAGACCCAAAACCACTAGGCCCCCTGAGCAAGGATTGACCTCGGAGCCTCGGCCTTGCGAGCCAGCTGCCTGGATGCCGAGGCTCGAGACTGGCGTTAGGAGGCCTTTGAATGTAGAGGACCAGCTGTCCATCAATTCTTTGGTCATCGCGGTTGATGGACCGGCACATTCTGCTCGCTCGGTTCTACTGAGGTCGGCGGATGTGGGAGTCCCTTTGGGTCCGACCCTTTCGTAACCGGAGGGGGGCAGAGGCGCGCATCAACATTTCTTTTATGTGGCTGTGCCAGATTTTCTATTTTACTTGAAATTGCAAGTGGTGATCCGGAGATCAACCTTCGCAAGTAAAAAACAAATCAACTTCTTTCAAGTTTTCCATTGCACATATATTTAAGAAAAGAGACATTTTCTTGATTTGCCGTGAAAGGCGATTTTTTTGGCATTTATAGCCGATTTTGGCGTTTATAGCCGATTTACAATTCTTATCAATAATGAAAGACAAGAGTTGTGATTTTTGTCTCTTTTAAAAAAATACAAACTACAATGAAAAGCAAGAAAAGGAGGATCTAACTTCTCAGGAGATTGTGGGGGACCCGTTCAGATTGACGGTCGCAAGCCATATGTGGACTTCGCCATCATCCATGCAGATGAGAACAGAGGATGCTATTGATTCATTTGGCTTGGCTATAACCTCAGGTTTTTAGAGGACAAAGACCAAAAGGAGGTCCTATGTCCAATAAAAAACTAAGTAGACGGGCTAAAAAGCCACATCTAAGCCATTAGAGGCAGAAGGAGAAAGCAAGGGCCTTGGGGGGGGGGGGGGTACCCCCCAAGGGACTTTTGTCACCTTGTAGCAGTGGTTAGTGTAGAACTTCCGCAGAGTTTTCTCTCTTTCTTTCTTTGAATTTCTGTGCTTTTTTCTGATCCGAGATCTGTCTTGTTTTTCCGATGATCTTTGTGATTTTTCCGATATAGAATTCTTTGGAATGCTCTCCTATTTATAGGCTTTTAGGTAGCCATTTAGGAGGATTTATGAGCCTTAATTGTCATAAAGCTACATAAAGGGAGGAGTTACAAGATTGAATTCTTTATTTTGTAACTCCTTTTTCTTGGCTTCTGATTGGCCGGAGGAGATCGAGGGCTTTTAATCGCCTTTAATCGCCATGATGGGAGGAGTTTCATGGGTTAAATGCCATAATCTCTTGACTTGTAACTCCCGAATGCTTGCTTCTGATTGGGCCGTCCAAAGAAATGGATTAATGACTGTAATAAAGCTAGTCAATTAATCGCATTAAGTGGTCGCCGAGCAGCTGAAGAGTCGCGGGCCGTGCCACGTCTTTTGAGATTCTTCTGTTGATGATCATCGATGGATCTTCATGTAGATCGACATCAGATGATCATGTAATTTCAGGTGTTTGTTGCCAACAGCGGGTCGGTGCCATCTGTCCTGTCGATTTCTCGATCGGTCGGGTAGAAAGTACACTTTTTGGTTGACCGGTTGGCGATCAATGTTGATTTCGATACTCTTGATGATTGACCCGTGATTTAGACGGATGTCAAAGGATTTGGTGTCTCAAAAGTATGAATTTTGAAAAATACCAGAGGTCGGACGCTTCGAATCGCGAAAAAAGGGCAAAAAACGGGATTTCCGGGGCCCTCCCGGTGGTCCCGGGCTCCAGGGTCGCCGGCGACCCTGGGCCAGGTCAGAGGGGTCTGCAACCCTGGAGGGATTTTCCCCCTTTTTGTCCCGTTTTGTGTCCGTTTTTGCTGTTTTTCGATTCTTTTTTCTTCTGTATTTTTCCTTGACATTTTTTACCATTTATTGGCCTAATTTCCCTATAGAAAACCTGATGAGAATTCTTGCATTTTATTTTGCAAAGTTTCCAATTTTCTAAGAAAGCCGAAGACTTTGTCGCGCAGAGCTGCCGATTTTCCGTCAGAAGCTGAAACTGGGTCAAACGATGTCAGAATGACCTGAAATTTGAGGTGAAGCCTCCTGAGCAATAAATAAGACCAACCATAGGCTTTTGTTTGAGTTTTGAATCCGTTTGGGGTCCTATCACCAGTAGACTTGCTTTTGTCGCGATGAAGATGTCGCGGCTTGATGTGCGGTCAACCGATGTGCGATTGACTTGAAATTTGACAGGGAACCTATTGGAGTCATTTTAAGATGATCCATAGGCTCTGTCTTGAAAACCATGGTCCCGGGGAGCTTCGCCGCCGAGAGGCCTGATTTGGCTTCCGAGCGTCAAAGTATGGTCAAATGTTGTCGAAATGACCTGAAATTTGACGTGTAGCCCTTTGTAAGCATTTTGAAGCCGTCCATGTGCTCTATCTAATGAGTGATGGCCTTGAAGGTTCTCACCGCCGAGAGGCTTGATTTAGCTATTCGAGGGTTGATGTAGCGTCAAAAGTTGTCGGTTTGACTGGGAACTTAACGTGGAGCCTTTTGGATGTATTTTGAGACCATCCATCGGCTCTGATCGAATATTTGGTGTCTCCGATGCTTTCGCCGCTGGGAGCTCCTTTTTAGCTGCCGGAGAAGCGAAGTTAGGCCAAATGATTTTGAAATGGCCCGAAACTTCTTGTGTACTCCTCTTTTGGCTATCTTGAAGGATCTTGCAATTTTTGTTTGATTCTGACAAGATTTGATTTTTTGGAAGTAGCATTGCCTATTTATGGCAGGTTGCGACTTCATGTAGCTTTTTGGATCTTGAAGAGGCAAAGTGACATTTTTTGTGTCAACAAATGCCCCCTCGAGGTACAGCAACGAGTTGCTTAACTTTTGTAGTCGATGTGCCTCGAAGAGATTTGTGAAGGAGAGCCTGTGACTTGACCAAGAGTCTTTGAGCAGTCTTTTTTCTGGTATTTGTAGCCTTTTGAGCTTCCAGGGGAATTTTTTGGTAGTGAAAGGGATCACATACCATCTCGAGGTAAAGTTTTGAAGATGACATCAGGGATGTGGATTTGGGTTTTGACCTTGTGACCTAACAGGCTGTATGTGGCAGGTTAGGGGGTCGGGTTTGGTTTTGACCGTGTGACCCAACAAACTGTATGTGGAATGTTGGGGGATCAATTTTGGTTTTGATCTTGTGACCTAACAGGCTGTATGTGGCAAGTTAAGGGATCAGGTTTTGGTTTTTGGTTTTGGTCTTGTGACCTAACAAGTTGTATGTGGCAAGTTTAGGGGACCAAGATTTGGTTTGGATTTTTGCAGAATGTCAATTTCAAGATTTTGGCTCAATTTGGTAGATGAGGCTGGATGGTTTGATTTTTGGAAGCTCATGGGGCTTGGAATTCTCTTTTATATGGTCGAATCAACTCAAAAGAGGCATGGAACCATTTTTGTATGCTCTTGGTAAGAGGGATTTCTTTTTGACTAAAAGCCCAAATTTTCTTTTAGTGCCTAGGTGGTCAAACCTGGCTCATATGGGCTAACCCATGGGACCTTAAGCTTTTGAAATGGCTTAGATCTCATATGGTGTCATTTTATAAAGAATATCCAAAAACATCTCCTTTGGATAGAGAATATCTAAGAATATCTTTACTTGGAGAGAATTTCTCATGTTCCCTTTATTTTGGGAGAGACTATTTTAAGATATCTTTCTTTGGGAAAGAATCTTTCATTGATCCTATCTTTTGGGAGAAAATCTCTCATTGATTTCTTTTTGGGAGAAAATCCCTCAAGATATCTTTCTTTTGGGAAAGAATCTTTCTAATTTCTTTCTTTTGGTAAGGTTACTAATTAGTAACACTTACCTCTTTCTTCTTTCCTTCTTTGGTTTGCTCTCTTCTATAAAACAAGGAGGAGGTTGGATCTCTTGCTCTTATTGCTTTCTTTTGCAACAATCCCAAGAGGGCTTCAAGACCAAGAATTCTTCTTCTTCAAGATCTTCAAGACTTTTCTTCTTCTTCTCCATCAATGGCTTCAAGTAAGTTCCCTTTTTCAAAAAAACCCCATTGTGGGAAAAAAAAAGTTCTTTCTTTCTTTTTTTTGTTCCTTTCTTTTCTTTTCTCTTTTTTTTTCACGTGTTTGCTCTTTTTTTTTTACACATTTTTTCTTATCTCTTTTTTTTATGCTTTCTTTTTTTCTTTTTTGCATGTTTTTTTTTCTTCTTTTTGTGGGCCGTACGGACAGATCCGTACGGATTTGGCCATACGGCCACGT
The DNA here is from genome assembly GCA_012931725.1 of Litsea cubeba. Taxonomy (NCBI): domain Eukaryota; kingdom Viridiplantae; phylum Streptophyta; class Magnoliopsida; order Laurales; family Lauraceae; genus Litsea; species Litsea cubeba. The sequence continues at coordinate 47,515,607 of CM022953.1, forward strand.
GGCATGTGGGCCAGCCCTCTTCTTTCTCTCTTTTTTTTTTTTTGTTTTCTTTCCCTCTTTTTTTTTTTGAGAAAGTTTCTTTTCTTCTTCTTTTTTTTTTTGCTTATCATGATAATGCATTTTTTTTTTTGCAAACCAAGATGTTCATGCATGTATTCTATTGTAAATGGAATTTTGTAGCATGATGTGATAGCATACCTGAAAGTTTTCGCAAATTTGGGAATTTGGAGCTCGCAGCGATGTTGAGCCCTTCCTGATTTTGCGGAGACTTTGAGGTTTCGAATGTTTGGAGTTTCGGAGCTCGTAGCAATGTTGAGCCCATCTTCAACCTTTCTATTTCTTTCGGGATAGTTCCTTTTCTTCGGAATTGCCCCGGCATCATGTCAAAATTTCGCCAGATTTTTTTTAGCGAGATTCTGTCATTTTGATGTTTGATCTTTTTCTTTTCCATCCTTTGCAGGTGGTTCTTCCAGAACGAATAAGGGTAAAGAGCCTGCTACAAGCGTACCTCGTCGATCTGCTAGATCTTCTAATCCGGTCGTTCAGCAGGCCTTTGAGAAGGTCCAGTATGTTGAGAGAAATCTGGAAGAGTGCGACTCCCTCAACAGAGATGAGATGAGGCAGCGACTGATCGCTCTCAAGGGAGAGGAATTCTATAAGATCATGGTAAGCAGTCGTGCATGGATGATGAAAGATCAGAGTGCTTTACCCAAGCCTACCTTCTTATTTGGGGATGTCGTCCCTGATGACACCAGAGGAGATGTTTTCAGTTCTCTTTCACAGCAGATGGTGAGAAGAAGAGTGTTGCTATCCGGTCGACGTTTGATCGCACCGTCTCGATCATGAGCCTTGCCCCCACGTGCTCTAAGAGGGAAGATCCTCCAAGCTGGGTAAATGTAATCAAGACCGGGGTTTTTGTTGGCGGTTCTCTTGGATATACGGAGAGGTCGCCGGCTGACATGGACCTGTTGATGCCATCCAGCGGCTACCAGGGCTCTGATTATCCGTCGGTCGATTTGAGACCGGTGGGCCTTGGTATTTTCAGCGGTGACGGCAGCAATTGGATAAAGCCTTTTCGACTTCGTGGCCATTTCAATGCTGACTCTGAGTGGAAGTCGTGGACTGATCGCATCCCGCTGATTGGTGGCGCCGTTTTGAAGGAAGCCAGGATTTTTGATGCGGTCCGCGCCTTTAGGGAGACCTTGATCTGTTCCGACGAAGCCTTCATGGCTGCGCTGGAGTCATTCCTCCCACAAACCAATACCTTCATTGTGACGAATGGTGAGATTGGTTTCTCTTTAAAGGAGCTGAGCGCCATTACTGGATTGCCCATCCTTGGCAAACTCTATGAGGAGTTTATGCCGATTGATAGCATCCTTGAGGAGCAGTCTGAGGAGTTCAGGCTTCTGTACTTTCAGCTCGTATCCTTCTATGATTTTTTGAAGGAGAAGGAGGGTTTGAAAGTTAGATCCAACAGTTGGAAGAGTTCTAGCTCTTTGTTCCCCAACTTTTTTGATAGCAGGGAGCCTTCTGATAGTGTGACCCAGGAAGCTGGGGCTCAGGATCCAAGTTCGAAGAAGATCTTGGCTATGCATGAAGAGTTGAGAGATTTTTGTGCGAGTACAAATGCCATATGTCCTGATATTGCACTGCGGAGAGATCTCACTGTTTACCTCACTTATTGGCTTGGTGAGGCTATTTTTGCTAGAGGACATGAAATGCACATCAGGCCGCATTGTATTTTTCCAGCTTGTCAGATGGCGTTTGAAGAGCAGCTTGCTTTGGTGCTAGCTCTTTACTCGTACCTGTGTACCAAACTGCAGGCTGCTGCTTTTTTGGTTCGGCTTAGGCTCCCTATGAATAGGGTATTTTTAGCCCACATCTTTTATTCGTGGTACGTGTACCACTGTCCTGGCTTCCACCGGCTGGGTGCCGCATAGGATGATGATCCTCTGATGATTCAGCTGGCTAAGGGCAAAGCTGTGTCCGAATCACTTTTGTTTACCCGCGTGAGGATCCGACGGTTCAGGGACGTCGAGATGGGGCAGTCTTCAGTGAAGCTTTCTCCGGAGTTGGGGAAGAAGGCTTTTGATTTTGGTGCCTCCCGAGACTCTACGAGGGCGGGGTCGGGAAGGCATTACTCCTTGACGAACGCAGAGAAGGAGTGGCTTTTCAGCATACATGTCGGCACGATGGTGTACCGTAGGCATCTTTTCGTCGACATCTAGCCGTATGTACCCTCTCGCTTTGCTTTGCAGTTGGGCTTTTCTCAAGGCTTTGTTAAAGCGCCTTCAAGCATGGTGAAGCGCTTTGGAGGTTTACAGGACGGGAGAAATGCATGGGCTTTCTATAGTGCTGAAGACACTACAGCCATGATCTCTTATCCTATGTTGTTGACTTCCCGGACTGCCAGCTTTGTGAAGTGGTTCGCGGAGAGCTTTTCGGCATATCGGGGGCTTTCCAAGAAGGAGCTTGATGTGAAGCTGGCATCTGGAAAGGGCCTTGGAAAGTCGGATGGCGTCCGGCAAGAGGAAGTTTGGGCCTTCCTTTCTGGAGAGAAGCATAAGATAGGCTTTCTCGGTGACCAGGGCGTCATTGGTTCTAATGCTGTTCGAGAAATACCTGATGAGGCTTTAGAGCAGCTAGAATAGGAGGAAGCCGAACTTGATGCTTGGATGCAAGCGGCACAGAGGCAAGCTTCCGTGGAGTCTACTGATAAGGGTAGACCATCTAGTGAGGACTCAAGTGGGAGACCTGACTCTGACAGCGGGGCAGGTTCTTCTAAGAAGCGAGCCTGCAGGAGTAAGAGGAAGAGGAGTCATCATCACAGCAAGGGGCAATATGAGGACTCTCCTGACATAGAAGTCCCTCTTACTATTAATGTGGATGTGCCAGTGGATGCTGACGAGCCTCCAAAGAAGAGAAGCCGAGAAGAAGAGACCGTTGGTGAAGGTATGATTCTTCTTCTTTCTCTTTCCATTTCTTTTCATGGGATTTTTCTAAGTCTTGATTTATTTTCTCTCCCTGCTGCTCCTCTTTTTTTTTTTAGCAGAGGAAGATTTGGCGATGCCTGAGGTTCCAACCGATGAGGTGGTGACGGATCCTGTCGAGGCACCTGAAGAAGAACCGAGGGACTCTGGAGTGAATCCAGAATCTCCAATTGGTATAACTTCTTCTTTTTTTTTTTGTGTCTGTGACTTGGTTTGCTAACATTTTTCTTGTCAGCTGACTTGCCACAGGATTCCGATGACTTTGAACCATCGATGGACGCAAATGTTGATGATGCTTCCGATGAGTTCATGGAGGAAGAGAGTGTTCCGCCAGTCGTCGAAGAAGGAATTTTGTAGTAATAACCCTGATAATGATTTTCAAACAGGATCATATTCATGCCTTTTTATGTTTCTTTGGCAGGTTTTGAGGTGACAGCGGAGAGTCCGTTGCTTCCCTCAGAACCAGAGTAAGGGATGCCAGAGGTCGATCCAGAGGTAGAGGCTCCCGGGACCAATTCTGACACCGTTGAGGAGATACCTCGTGCTGGAATTCCTTCTCCAGCAGCTCCAACTGGAAAGAGTTCTTTTGTTCCTCTTCCAACGGGGCATGACATGCGCAGCAGACCGACGGAGCGGGGCGAATCTTCAGCTGGGCCATCTCTTCTTTTTGCGAAGAAGGTGGTGGTGCGGGTTCTAAGCTCTTGGATTGAGACTCTCCTTTCTGGGCACTTGGATGCCGGATTTGGCATGATCCAGCATGCGCGGGAGATTCTCAGTGATGCCGAAGAGGCTGGTCTGGATGTCACAGGTGCCAGGGCGATCGTTGATAGGATCATTGCACTGGGTGACAAGTGGTTTGAGACTATGGGTTTTGCTGACGACCAGTTCTTCAAGGAGATGTTCCTGAACTCTGCTGATAAGGCTAAGTCTGGCCTAAATGAGGCTACACAAAGCAGGAAGCAGATAGTCCGAGATAAGAACTTAGAAGAGCTAGCCATCATTGGGCTGACACATGACCTTAACATCCTTGATAGGGAGTTCAATGAGGCCAGGAAACGTCTTGAGCATTTAAAGGCACAAGTTGCTGCCAAGTGGGCTGCTATAACAGAGGCTCGCGACAGAGAGAGTGCTCTGATTCGCCGGGTTGCAGATGCTGATCGATTCCTTGAAAGGAAGTTTCAAGAGGACAAACAATGGCAAACTGCTCGGGATAAGCTTCCCGGTGTGAAAGAAGGGTTACAGCCCACCCCAGCATCTCATGGCAAGTTCCTAAAGAAGCTTGCCTGGAATCCCTGATGGCTAAGGCCAAAAGTTTGCTTGAGGAGTTGAACTCTTGGCTGGAGACCATTTTTGGCTGAGCTCCTGATTTTTGTAGCAGAAACTATCCTGCTTTTTTTTTTGGTACCACATGCATTTTTTGTTACTTTTTTTTTGTTTTCCCTACGCTCACTTAAATCTTTTTGTGATGAAAGTAATTGCTAAATGGGATGCTTTTTTTTTTTGTTTTCCCTACGCTCACTTAAATCTTTTTGTGATAAAAGTAATTGCTAAATGGGATGTTTTTTTTTGTTTTCCCTACGCTCACTTAAATCTTTTTGTGATAAAAGTAATTGCTAAACGGGATTTGTCACACCCCGAAACCGGGCCCTGCAGTGATCCGACCTCGGGATGCGAAATTTTGGGATAAATTTAAAACTTTTGTTATATTTCCCAAGATCCGCGTGAACGAGGATAATCAAATTCCATCACAATCAGAGTATATTTTCGCGAAAGCTAAACATGGTGTTACGACTCGGAATCCGTGACCATCGGGTTCCGTGTCGCACGCAACCAATATCATAAGCCATCACATAAGCAGACTGGCACAAATCATAATCCAAAGAACACTGAGCTGGTAGTAACAAGCCTATTTATTTCCCACATATTCATATTACAATTAACAAATGTCTTAATCACAAACCCAATGAAAAAGGCTAACAAAGCCATACAAGTAAACCACTAAGTGACATACTACCCCAAGTGATTTTACGAGCTCCGGTGCCAAACTTGACATCTAGATGATATCAATGGGCAGCCTCTCACGTCAGACCGGCGGTCCCACCGCCTCCTCCGATCAAACACCTAAAAACAAAAAGAGAAGAAACTGGCACCAAACAAACAGGGTCAGACACGACGGTCTGGCAAGCAAATAAACAAGTAATATGAAAAAAAAAGATATTTATAAAATCTTATGGAATCATTGTAAATCCATTTAAAGAGTCTAAACCATAATAGCATTAAATCATGATAAAATGATCGAAATACCGAACATAAATATCAAAGTAAATAGATGAACAGACTCTGAGCATAAATATCTCAAAAAGATAACAGTCTCCGCAAAGCATTTAATAATTGGAAATACATTTAAAATCCTGAATAATGGCAACAATATGATAAATGATCAATTTCGTAAACATTAACCAATTCAAAGCATAAAGAGTATAAACAACAAGAACCATAAAACAAAGTAATACGCAGATAAAACATTGGCAACCACACCTAGCTATATTCTCCTATTACTGAAGTAACAAGAGCAGACAGAACCGTAGCCACTACACGTGGGACCGGAAATAGGATCAGAACCGTAGCCATACAAATCGGACCGGCAGATCAAAATCAAAACCGTAGCCATACAAATGGGACCGGCAGATAAAAACCGTTGCCATGGTCGGTACAGACAGAATCCAAGCTGTAGCTGGCGGACAAATTAAAGATCCCAAGCCGGGTGATCAGCCCGACATGGTGACCTAAGCCTAGTGGTGCCTTTAGTTTTTAAAACCCAAACCGATACAACTCAAACCATAATAATCCCTTTGGCTCATGGGCTCACACTACAAAGCTCTGGCCCCATCTTGCCTCGAGGTTTTGTTTTTGAAATCATAATCTCTTCGGCTCAGGGGCTCGCACTACCAAGCTCTGGCCCCATCTTGCCTTGAGGTTTATTTCCAAAATAACAGTCTTTTCAAAATAATAGTTTCATCGAAGAAATCCGAATGTGGCGAACCAGTCCAATCTCCTTTCAAATCGATTCGGAGAAAACATACGAATTCCATGGTAAACCGCTCAAATACACATCAAAGTGATTTGTATAAAATCATACGATCAATCCTTTCGAACATGGAAAACCACATGATTTTATAGCAAATCACCATGCTATTTAAATTAGTTCACCGAAGAATACAAACACAAATACATTCTCTACTTGAAATGGAATGGATAGTGGAGAATGACTTAATGACTTACCAAGGAACCATCTCAATACACATTTAACCTTTAAACATTGATTAATAAAGAGTATGTTTGATGCCAATGAAAATCCACAACATTTAAATGATAAAGTGCGTATTGAGACTCGAAAGGTTCCCGGGTAACTTCAAACACGACCATTCTCTCATTGATCCCATTCCCATTTCACAAATTCCAAGTATCATAATTAACCTCCAACTTTCATGCGCCTTCTATCAAATTAACCCCAAACTTTCATGGGCTTTCAAACATAAAAAGGGGATTAACGGACTACAATCGAGGAGGAGAAACGGGCTGAAAAGGGGCTAAAACGGGCCTGAAAAGAACCCCAAACAGTCTGCGCAAACAGCCCACAGAATGGGCCCAGACAGACCTGGGCTCGCTCGAGCGACCCAGGGTCCGCTCGAGCCAAGCCCAGGCAGAACCTGGTCCGCTCGAGCGGCCCACTGGGTCGCTCGAGCGGACTGGGCTCTGTCCCAGTCCGGGCCGAGTGCAGAATTGCACTCTTTGTGCATTTTTCTGATTCTTTTCCCCCTCTTTCTTCCATACTTATTTTCACAAGACTTGGACCCTTCCTTGACCTCCCAAACTCATCAAATCATCATTCATTAGCCATCCAATTAACCAAACAAGCACCCTTAAATCAAAACCTTTTTCTCCCTCTCTTTGAACACCAACTTTTAATACAAGGAAAACAAAATTGCAAATTAACTAAGGTGAAACCAAAGTTCCAATACATTTAAAGACAATAGCATGAGTGGAAATCAACAAAACATTGCTTCATTTATTCAAGGTAAATCCATAAACCATGAGGAGATGAGAACTTAACCATGAAATGCCATGAAACCAAACAAGAGAAATGAAACCATCATACTAATTGAACATTCCACTTGCCTCAAGTCAATTGGGAGAAATAAGACTCCACAACCCAAGCTCTAGGATCTCAAGCTCCCAATCTACAAAAAACCCTAAAATTTCCAAAGAAAACCCTAAAAATCCATTTTTCCTCAAATCTCCAAGGAAAGCTCTTGCATGAGTGATGAAAACACTCTAAATGAAGAGGAAAACAAAGATCTAAAGTTTGGAAAGCCATTGCTAACCTTGAAAAGCCCAAACGAAGAAGAGAAGCTTAGATGAGAGCCTTGCTCTAGCTCGAAATCTTTGAAAAAGGCATCTTTGGAAAGCCAAGAGAGAGGAGAGGAAGATGGGAAGATCAAATCTCCTTTTAGCATCCAAGAAGAATAGTTACATGAGGAGAGAGAAAGGGGCTGGGAGAAGAACCCTAGACTCCCTTTTTGTTGCAGGGAAAATGAAGAAAGGGAGAGAAGAGAAACCCATTGGTGGTTTATAAGGTTAAGTGGGCTGGGCCCCATGGGCCCCAATCTTCACAAGGCTGAAACTAACATTTGTGGGTCCCGAATGAGATCGACGAAGAAGACAAAATCGATCAACAAAATATTTATTTTCCAAAAAGTATATTTTCCCCAATTTTTGAAATTTTCGAAATTCATGGACAGATTAGTGTGAAAAGTCAATTTTGTCCTTTTTCTCGAAAAACGCATTTTCTGATCATCAAATCAAAATGATCAAAACATGAAAGTTGTTAAACTTCATAAAATGATTCAAAATACACCAAAATCAAAATTTTTAAAAATCAAAAGTAATTTCTCATAAAAATACATATGATATGGACCGAGTCAAACTAAAGTCAACGGTCTTCAAAATCTCCAAGGCTATGAAAAATCTAGTCAAACTCAAAAACAAAGTCAAACCAACTCAAATCTTGTTTAAAAAGCTAAACCACGATTAAAACAATACTAAACAGAGAAATTGGGGGTCGGGGTCTTACATCCTCCCCCCCTTAGAACCCATTTGGTCCTCCAAATGGTCTAAACCAAATCAAATAAAAAACCCAAAAGATGAAAGAAAACACTGACACCCTACGCTAAACCTCGGCAACTGAGATACCCTCCGATCAAACTTAACGTTGAGATGCACGGTCAACAACATTCTGATTCGGTTGAAGGCTTCAAACTATGCCACATATCTGTTCAAAAACATACTTCTCTGACTAAACTGGTGTTTGACAATTCTTCTAATCATCCTTGGTGTCATCTGTCATTCCTGTACTGGATCATTTCTTTTACTTACCTCGTCAGTCACTGTCAGTTCAAGAAACTGCAAGTTTTGTCTCTTCCTATCAGCTTGGAATTCCGTGCCTTAAGTTATACCGAGCTGTACACCATCTCCCTGACACTTGCATGAAGACGTGATCGTAGACATGTTTTCACTAAAAAATCTTCATCCCGAAAAATTCTGAAATTCCCATATGTTTGCTCTAACTATGTTTCTCGAATGCATCATCAGCTTCTGGCCTCCAAGTATATCGTCAATCCTTCTTCGTTCTGAAATCACAAACTTCAAATTCTATAGGTCTCCTGTCACTGACTTGGTCTGCTACAACCCAGGTGTCACACTACCATAACCCAAATGTTAAACTGCCATAACTTGCTGAGCTGTTCTATGTCGAAACTTCGCATGGCTTGTCTCTTCAGATTTCACTCTTCAAGTCTTCTACCCTTGACATGTAAGGCCGACCTTGAAAATCCAATCTGTGTTCACAACTCCATATTCCAAATCTTTCTGTGCTGTACTCAGAATTCCTGCCCACATCTGATTCCATCTACTTGTTGTTCTTGATCTTCTGCTTGATACTGTGTCATCAACAAAATAAACCTACCAAGCTGACATCATTCCCTGATAAGTTGAAACTTTCAATCCAAGTCTTGAATAATGTTTACTCTCTCATAGATCCACTTGGTTTCCAACTGAACCAGTACACCTCCTGACATCCATCAACCCTTCAATTCATATACTTCCTAACTCCAACCATAAGCTATTACAACTCATTCCATTCGATGCAAAACAAATCTTAAAATCTTAACATAAGGACTAAGACTATTACTTCGTTGAATTTCGTCATTTTAAAACATAGTAGAAACTGAACTTCCAAATTATCAAATAAAACTTAAATAAATAAATTTTATCAAAGTCTGAGTATGAAATAACATATTCATTTTGAAATTCAAATTTTCATACCCAAACAAATCATTGAAACACTCAACAATTTTAAATCAGGATTTCAAAAATAAATCAGGTTCATATAGTATGACTATATATTAAACTTTGCGAAAATCTACAAAAAATCTGAGTGTAGTTAAACACTAAACCTTGTTGAAATTTGAACTCATTTGTTCGTAAAAATCTTACGGAAATCTAAACAAAGTTGAGCATTTAAAACAAATGTAGGAAATCTGCATATAATATAACACAAAACCCTTAGGAAATTCATTTGTATAGCCAAATAAAATGAATCAATGAAATAGAAATTTCACATCGCACTTTGAAAAAGAAACACGATTTGAGTTACATGCTTTTAAAGACCAATTTATCCACTAGTCTCTACATTCCATCATTAAAAACATCCATCCATTTCCAACCAAACATATACAAAACTTTGAAATCACTAAGGTTTCGAAATGTAGATGTCAACATTTAAGAAAACTAAAACGAGAGCAAAATTTCAAGATCATTGTAAAGCAATATCTTAAGAAGATTAAACATAAATCCGAAACACAAAACCTTATGAAAACAAAATCATGTGACTCATGAAAAGAGTATAATAACATAGTTTATTTCAAAATAAGCCTTAAAGAAGAAACATAAATCCATTGTTTAAACACTGCAAGGATAAATCATAGACATTAAGAAAAACATAACAAAGGATGAAAACATCACGAAAATCGTTCTCACCAAGAAAAGGGACATCACCATAACGGAGGTATACACTTGCATTTGCACGTTGTCCAATCCAATACCTTGTAAGTCGGTAAAATCCCAAGGTTTCCTTTGCTGCCGAAAATTTATCTTGACTACAACTAACCATCCACTTGGTATTACTGCCGAATCAACTACACTGGCTAAGCTGCAAGGTACAGAAATTCTCACCAAAACCATGACAAGGCTCATTGAATCCGGAAAATCCCTGAGTTTCTTGCACCAACTTCCAACCTTACTACCTAGGAATCACTTCTCCCTTCGTAAAATCAATAGCTGATATGCCTCTTACAGCCCTTCATCCTCGAAAGATGGTCTGGGTTCACCCAAAAATCCACATTTACTTACCTTGGTGCGCTGCATGATGATCTTCGATTAGCTGAGAGGGGATCTTCGAATACTGCTCAAGTCCTACTTTGGCGGGCAAATGCACACGTCTTCTCTCATTAACCACAATGGAGATGCTGAAAGGCTGAAAATCTGCCGATGCTCTCCGAAAACAACATACTGAATCCACCATGTTCTCAGTCTCCATCACCAACACAGACAAAAGACACCGAACAAGAGTATGGAGACTTTAAATTCTCCACCACTAAAGAGGAAATTTGGTCATCCAAATCTCCTAACAACAAGAACTAAAAGAAAAGACAAGCAAAGTCTCCCGAACTGAAAGAAAAGCAGACTCAAATTCAAAGAAAACAAGGACACGAGAAAACAAATCGACACAATCTAACGAATCCTCACCACACGTCTTAATGTCTCTAGAGTATTTTATTTCCTAGAAACTAACCAGCTCTGATACCATTCTGTCACATCCCGAAACCGGGCCCTGCAGTGATCCGACCTCGGGATGCGAAATTTTGGGATAAATTTGAAACTTTTGTTATATTTCCCAAGATCCGCGTGAACGAGGATAATCAAATTCCATCACAATCAGAGTATATTTTCGCGGGAAGCTAAACATGGTGTTACGACTCGGAATCCATGGCCATCGGGTTCCGTGTCGCACGCAACCAATATCATAAGCCATTACATAAGCAGACTGGCACAAATCATAATCCAAAGAACACTGAGCTGGTAGTAACAAGACTATTTATTTCCCACATATTCATATTACAATTAACAAATGTCTTAATCACAAACCCAATGAAAAAGGCTAACAAAGCCATACAAGTAAACCACTAAGCGACATACTACCCCAAGTGATTTTACGAGCTCCGGTGCCAAACTTGGACATCTAGATGATATCAATGGGCAACCTCTCACGTCAGACCGGCGGTCCCACCGCCTCCTCCGATCAAACACCTAAAACCAAAAAGAGAAGAAAACTGGCACCAAACAAACAGGGTCAGACACGACAGTCTAGCAAGCAAATAAACAAGTAATATGAAAAAAAGGATATTTATAAAAACCTTATGGAATCATTGTAAATCCATTTAAAGAGTCTAAACCATAATAGCATTAAATCATGATAAAATGATCAAAATACCGAACATAAATATCAAAGTAAATAGATGAACAGACTCTGAGCATAAATATCTCAAAAAGATAACAGTCTCCGCAAAGCATTTAATAATTGGAAATACATTTAAAATCCTGAATAATGGCAACAATATGATAAATGATCAATTTCGTAAACATTAACCAATTCAAAGCATAAAGAGTATAAACAACAAGAAACCATAAAACAAAGTAATACGCAGATAAAACATTGGCAACCACACCTAGCTATATTCTCCTATTACCGAAATAACAAGAGCAGACAGAAACCGTAGCCACTACACGTGGGACCGAAAATAGGATCAGAACCGTAGCCATACAAATCGGACCGGCAGATCAAATCAAAACCGTAGCCATACAAATGGGACCGGCAGATAAAAACCGTTGCCATGGTCGATACAGACAGAATCCAAGCTGTAGCTGGCGGACAAATTAAAGATTCCCAAGTCGGGTGATCAGCCCGACAAGGTGACCTAAGCCTAGTGGTGCCTTTAGTTTTTAAAACCCAAACCGATACAACTCAAACCATAATAATCCCTTTGGCTCATGGGCTCACACTACAAAGCTCTGGCCCCATCTTGCCTCGAGGTTTTGTTTTTGAAATCATAATCTCTTCGGCTCAAGGGCTCGCACTACTAAGCTCTGGCCCCGTCTTGCCTTGAGGTTTTATTTCCAAAATAATAGTCTTTTCAAAATAATAGTTTCATCGAAGAAATCGAATGTGGCGAACCACTCCAATCTCCTTTCAAATCGATTCGGAGAAAACATACGAATTCCATGGTAAACCGCTCAAATACACATCAAAGTGATTTGTATAAAATCATACGATCAATCCTTTCGAACATGCAGACCACATGATTTTATAGCAAATCACCGATGCTATTTAAATTAGTTCACCGAAGAATACAAACACAAATACATTCTCTACTTGAAATGGAATGGATAGTGGAGAATGACTTAATGACTTACCAAGGAACCATCTCAATACACATTTAACCTTTAAACATTGATTAATAAAGAGTATGTTTGATGCCAATGAAAATCCACAATATTTAAATGATAAAGTGCGTATTGAGACTCGAAAGGTTCCCGGGTAACTTCAAACACGACCATTCTCTCAATTGATCCCATTCCCATTTCACAAATTCCAAGTATCACAATTAACCTCCAACTTTCATGCGCCTTCTATCAAAATTAACCCCAAACTTTCATGGGCTTTCAAGCATAAAAAGGGGATTAACGGACTACAATCGAGGAGGAGAAACGGGCTGAAAAGGGGCTGAAATGGGCCTGAAAAGAACCCCAAACAGTCTGCGCAAACAGCCCACAGAATGGGCCCAGACAGACCTGGGCTCGCTCGAGCGACCCAGGGTCCGCTCGAGCCAAGCCCAGGCAGAACCTGGTCCGCTCGAGCGGCCCACTGGGTCGCTCGAGCGGACTGGGCTCTGTCCCAGTCCGGGCCGAGTGCATAATTGCACTCTTTTGTGCATTTTTTCTGATTCTTTTTCCCCCTCTTTCTTCCATACTTATTTTCACAAGACTTGGACCCTTCTTGACCTCCCAAACTCATCAAATCATCATTCATTAGCCATCCAATTAACCAAACAAGCACCCTTAAATCAAAACCTTTTTCTCCCTCTCTTTGAACACCAACTTTTAATACAAGGAAAATAAAATCGCAAATTAACTAAGGTGAAACCAAACTTCCAATACATTATAAGACAATAGCATGAGTGGAAATCAACAAAACATTGCTTCATTTATTCAAGGTAAATCCATAAACCATGAGGAGATGAGAACTTAACCATGAAATGCCATGAAACCAAACAGGAGAAATGAAACCATCATACTAATTGAACATTCCACTTGCCTAAGTCAATTGGGAGAAATAAGACTCCACAACCCAAGCTCTAGGATCTCAAGCTCCCAATCTACAAAAACCCCAAAATTTTCAAAGAAAACCCTAAAAAATCCATTTTTCTCAAATCTCCAAGGAAAGCTCTTGCATGAGTGATGAAAACACTCTAATGAAGAGGAAAACAAAGATCTAATGTTTGGAAAGCCATTGCTAACACTTGAAAAGCCCAAACGAAGAGAGAAGCTTAGATGAGAGCCTTGCTCTAGTTCGAAATTGAAAGTCCTTGGGATCCTAACCCTAGAGGGGGGGTGAATAGGGTGAGCTACACTTAATGACTAATTATGACCAATTTTAACTTCTTTACAATTAACCTAGTCACATGTGATGATTAACATACATAATGCGGAAGCTAATAAACAAAATCACCACATAGCACACACACTATAACACAATGATTTATAGTGGTTCGGCCTCAATGCTACATCCACTACCGGCTTGTGTTCCTCACACCCCACCGGATTTCCACTATTATGCTTTTCAAAAGGCTAAGCAATAACCTCTACAACTATGCTTTTCTAGGCTAAGCAATAACCTTACAATGTGCTTTTATAGGCTAGCAATAACCTTTACACAATGCTTTTCTTAGGCTAAGCAATAACCTTAATACATAACGATTTCTCTCAAAGAAAGTGTCTTCACAAAACACTCTTATGAGATTACAATTTAAGCTCTAATAAATTGCCTCTAAATAGGCGGATATGAAATTGAAAACTAACTCACACAACACACTAAGAATTACAAAGATGATGCTATGAGGTGTGTGTGTGAAACACTTCATCAGATTAAAATTAAGCTCAATCTATTTTATGCTTAAAGCAATTCAAAAGTTTAATGCTCATAAAAGATTTGATTGAAGTTATATGCAAGATCACTTGAACAACTACAAAACTTGTTAATGATATGAAAATCAAAAGAATCAACAAGTTGAAATGTAAATGTTTAAGCCTAATCAAGTTGATGCACCGTGCTAGGCGATGTTGTTTCAAAAACAAAGGTTTAACCTAAGATTCAATGAATGAAAACAACAAAGATAATCAAACAGTTAATGAAACATGTTTATATACAATCAGAGGTTTTAACAAAACATGATTTAATAGTTTTAACACAAAACTTGGTTGAATCAAAGTGAGGAAATTCACATCACAATCTAAAACAAAGAAATTGAAATGAAGGTAATGGATTTACACGTCATAGTTTATATGCTACAAATCAGTTACCAATAATTTACCTCAAAGCATAAAACATATGATTAATAAAAGTAAATCTTACTTGATGATTTAACTTAAATGATCCAAGCTTTAAGCTTTACTAATGAACCCCTTATCTCTCTTAGTTCATCCCCTTTAATCTTCTCTCCAAACTCCACAAAGATGGCTTGGAACCGGCTTCCAAAATATTCAACTCTTTTCTCATGGGAAATGAACCCCTTTTTATACTCAAAAAGTTGAGTCTCTGCGAGTGCCCGTCGACCTGCACTTTCCCGGTCGACCTGGGCTTCAACGGGCATAAACCTGACCGTTTGAAAAAGGCTCACGGCCACTGTTTTCGGTCGAACCTGCAGTGTCTTCGGTCGACCCGGGAGTCCATGGGCTCGGTCGACCGGCCACACTGCGGGTCCGACCGGGTACCCTGGACCAATTCCCCAAAAATGCATATTTTGCATATTTTAAGGATTTTTTCCTTGGGGATTTTTTGGGCCACATAAATTAAGCTTGGAATCATGTTTTAAATCATTCTACGCGGCTTAAAAACATGAAACATAAAAAGCCAAAAATCATTTGAACTTTAAATCATTGGCTTGCCTTGATTTGTAAAAATCCTTTTTCAAATAAAATGCCATCCAAGATGAAAACAAAACATGCATGAAACATATGATTTACAAGATTTAAAACAATGCATGTGTAAAACCAGATTTCAAGATTTTCTAAATCAATGCATGTGTGTGAATTCAAATGATGAATAAAATGATGATGCATCCATCAAATTGCAATAAACAAAAACCTAACAATCTCCCCCTTTGCAATTTGTATGGCAAACCTTCAATATGTTGGCAAACCTTGCTCAACACTAAAAACTTCACACACAGTCTTCAGCTCCTCTTGCTGGACAAGTCTTGAAATCTCTTTGGAGCTTCTTCATTTAGCTGGCTCTAGCTTCATTCTTCAGTCTGCTTGATGCTTAGAGCTTGATCATTCTTCAAGCTTTCATTTCATCTTCCTTTCTTTGGCCAAGCAACTTCTTTAGCTCCAAGCTTTCTTCTCTTCATTTCTCCCTTTTGACCATGCACTCTTCTTTTAGCAAGATGTGCATTCTCTCTACCTTTAGCACTTTCTCCCCCTTAATTCTTTCTCCCCTTTTGCCATTAAGCTTGAGAACTTTCTCCCCCTTTGCCATTAAATTGCAAAGGTATCAATTGAAGAGGGGTACCTACACACATGAAACAAGGAAAATACCTTTTAGTAGCACCTGTTAACAAAGGAAATCGAAAATGAGGTAACATAAAGGTCATCATGCATGGGTAAAAAGCTATAAGGTATATCAGAGCCAATACAAGGGTGAATTTGATCAAAACTAATACTTCCTATGAAGTTTTTTTCACTCCCCCTCAATCCATATTCTCCTTTTGTCAAACTTTTGACAAGAATATAACTATTTGGTACAAGAAGAAGATGGTTTAAAACCAATTGAGGGTTAACTTCAAGTGAAGGATTAGATTTAATTGATAATAATATTTGACTATAAAGCTCAATATGATCAAATTACCAAAGTAAAGGGCAAGGTCATTGGGATATACTAAACATAGCATCAATCATATAACTATGAAAATCATATGCTATGAATATTTTTGAATCATTTCATCCAATCATAAAATATGACTATCATGTGCAAGATGAGTGAAATGAAGTTCAATCATGAAGCCTACCTCAACCATTAACCAACCAAGATTATGAACACATAAACATGGTGGTCATGGGATTTACCTATAAGTTCAAGAGAGGTGGCAATCATGAAGAGATTATGATACTAATGGAATGTGACATGGAACAAAAGACATATGACTATCAAGATCAATCCAATGTACACAAGGTCTATCACAAACTCAAGATATGATATCAATTGGAAATGATACTAAATGAAAATGATACCAATTGATTACCAATTGAACATGAAACATGATTAAGAGCAAGCATGTGACTAACACAAAAATTCCAACAAGCATCATAAAATGATTATTCATCACTTTTAATGATATGACTAATGAGCATAGTGATGAACAAGAGAAATTGCATAAAAGATATAACTTAGTAGACATGCAATTTTTCAAAGTGTCAAGATCATATGAATTCAACATCTAAGACATCCATCAAACAATAGATATAACTAAGAAATTCAAGGAATGGATTTCAAAGAGGTTCATATGATTCAACACTACTATGAAGTTGAAAACATGTATAAGAATGATATCAATAAGAAAAATACACATGAATCAACATCATACCATCCATTAAAAAAAATGACTACTAAGTATAAGGGATGGATTTTAGAGTTCTAGTATGGTTTCTACAAATGTAACTAATAATGCAACCATACAAGAAACTATATGATATTTGCACATCAAGAATGAAACTAAATGAGGCAAAGTTGCAAATAGCATATAACAAGTATTTTCCTTCTAAAACATATATTTATTAGCACAAGGAAATATACTCAAAAGAAAATGTTTCATGATTATAACTAACAAAGCTTGAAAAACATTTTCAATTCATACAATCTTCAAATCATTCCAATAAACAAAAACCAACAATGAGCATAAAGAGTATGATTTTGAAGATAACACTTTTTCAACTTGTATTTTAAAAGATATAACTTATTTGAAACACATACAAGTTGGTTTGTTCAAAACAATAATTTCCATATGAAAATATAACTTAGAAATCTATGGAAAAACTAAATTGTTCCAAAACATTTGTTTTCAAAACAAATCTTACTAATACATCCAAACAAATGACTTTTACAATATCAATTGATTATGAAAGATCTAGCTAATAAAAGCTTTTGAAATCATAATCAATTGAACATGTAGAAATGCAATAAAAAAAAGCAAATCAAACATGTGAAAAATATAATCAAATGATTTTGAGAACCATGATATATAACTAGAGAAGTACATGAAAACAAAATCAATTGATCATAAGGGAACAATGCATTTAAGAAATGTAACTTATGAAAGAACAAAAATGCAAATGCAACATGACCAACAAAAGGATTTAACTATAAAGATAGGTTGGTCAATGAGGTCCAAGGCCTTTAAGGTTTGTCTAAGTATCTAACTTTAGGAATCCACCTAAGGTCTTGAGATGGTTGATCTTTGAGGTCAAGTTTAGAGAGTCCCACCAACTTTAGGAGATTTGACTTGATAAATCTTAGATTTGGACCTATCCACCATGAGATTTGAATAATTTAAGCTTAGGTTGGTGATTAGTCTCTTGGGGTTGGTGAGATTGTTTCTTAGGGGATTGGTTCACTTTTCTTTTCTTCTTTATTTCCTCCCTTAATTTGACTTTTGAAATTTAGATTTAACTTAGCAACTTTATTCAAAAGTTCTTTCATGTGTTGAGTTAGGGGAGGACGATTGAGAAACCTTTGCTTGATAGAATCTTTTGTAGTTGGTTTCACTTGTTTAACCCTTTAGAATCTATCTTAGGAGACTCCTTTTTAATAGGTTTAACTTGTTTAGTCTTCTTGGAGTCTTCCTTGATTTTTAGTGTCCTTATGCATCAAAGAGTTTGATTTTACTTTCTTTGGTTCAAAGATGGGTTTAGGACACATATCTTCTTCTTTGTTTGCACTCAAACCTAAAATGTCCTTCAATGCCACAATAATTGCATTTAGTCATGGGCAAGGAAGTGTGAGTGCTAGAGAAGAGGACTCACCTTTCACAAATGTGTTGGTGAATTTAGGGTCATGTGAAATATTCCTATCAAATCCAAGACCCGTCCTATCTCTTTTAGATTTACCCAATTTCAATAACTTTTCAAATCTTTCTTCACTTGGGTAAATTTGCACTCATACTTTTGTTTGTAGGTTTCAAGTTGAGTGACTTGTTCTTTAAGGGTTGAATTTTCATTTTTAACTTTTGTAAGTTCATTTTCAATTCCCTTAAATTTGTTTAGCTCTTCATGGGCAAGTTTTAATTCAAATTTAACTTCATTGATAACATTAGATCCAAGTTCTAGAGTTTTATCTTAATTTGTGCATTAGATAAATTTTCCATAGAAATGGTTAACTTGGATTCTAGGTTGTTAATGTTTTCATCTTGCCTTTTTAATTGATCTCTTAGTTTTGAATTTCCTTAGTTAAAGATTAATCAGAATCTATCTTTGATTCTCTTAGATCATCTTTAATATTAGATAGATTATTGCAAAGGATCATGAACTTAGTATTCGCCTGCAACAATTGTATTAATTCTTCTTGTCTCTAAGTTCACATCTTTTGAAGCGACTATTCCTTGATTAGTCTTTTTAGATTCTTCTTTTATCTTCTATTCTTCTTAGAAAGCTCTAAGGATAATGTGCACAAAATCCTCATAAGCTTTTTCAATGTCATTATCATTTTCATCATTTTCTTCCTCTTTTAATTCAAATTGAGATTCTTTAAATTTCATTGTTTGAATCTCCAATAGTGGGAAGAGGAGGGGTCTAGAAGAATCTACCAAAGAAATCAACAAAGTCTAAACTAGTGGAATCCATTCTTATGATTTTCATGGAGGCACAACACTAGGGTTTTTAACTCTAGGGTTTTTACACCTAATCAAGAGTTCCAAACACTTGATCCTAATATAGAGCACGAGGCTCTGATACAATTGAAAGTCCTTGGGATCCTAACCCTAGAGGGGGGGTGAATAGGGTGAGCTACACTTAATGGACTAATTATGACCAATTTTAACTTCTTTACAATTAACCTAGTCACATGTGATGATTAACATACATAATGCGGAAGCTAATAAACAAAATCACCACATAGCACACACACCATAACACAATGATTTATAGTGGTTCGGCCTCAATGCCTACATCCACTACCGGCTTGGGTTCCTCACACCCCACCGGATTTCCACTATTATGCTTTTCAAAAGGCTAAGCAATACCTCTACACTATGCTTTTCTAGGCTAAGCAATAACCTTACAATGTGCTTTTATAGGCTAAGCAATAACCTTTACACAATGCTTTCTCTCAAAGAAAGTGTCTTCACAAAACACTCTTATGAGATTACAATTTAAGCTCTAATAAATTGCCTCTAAATAGGCGGATATGAAATTGAAAAACTAACTCACACAACACACTAAAAATTACAAAGATGAATGCTAATGAGGTGTGTGTGTGAAAACTTCAATCAAGATTAAAATTAAGCTCAATCTATTTTATGCTTAAAGCAATTCAAAAGTTTAATGCTCATAAAAAGATTTGATTGAAGTTATATGCAAATCACTTGAACAACTACAAACTGTTAATGATATGAAAATCAAAAGATCACAAGTTGAATGTAAATGTTTAAGCCTAATCAAGTGATGCACGTGCTATGCTATGTTGTTTTCAAAACAAAGGTTTAACCTAAGATTCAAATGAATGAAAACAACAAAGATGATTCAAACAAGTTAATGAAACATGTTTATATAACAAATCAAAGGTTTTAACAAAACATGATTTATAAAGTTTTAACACAAAACTTGGTTTGAATCAAAGTGAGAAATCCATCACAATCTAAAACAAAGATTGAATGAAGGTAATGGATTTAACACATCATAGTTTATATGCTACAAATCATTAACCAATAATTTACTCAAAGCATAAAACATATGATTAATAAAAGTAAAGCTTACTTGATGATTTAACTTAATGATCCAAGCTTTAGCTTTACTAATGACCCCTTAATCTCTCTTAGTTCATCCCCTTTGTCTTCTCTCCAAACTCCTCAAAGATGGCTTGGAAGCTCCAAAAAATTCAACTCTTTTCTCATGGGAATGAACCCCTTTTTATACTCAAAAAGTTGAGTTCTGCGAGTGCCCGGTCGACCTGCACTTTCCCGGGTCGACCTGGGCTTCAACGGGCATAAAACTGACCGTTTGAAAAAGGCTCAACGGCCACTTTTTCGGTCGACCTGCAGTGTCTTCGGTCGACCGGGTCCATGGGCTCGGTCGACCGGCCACACTGCGGGTCGACCGGGTCCCCTGGACCAATTCCCCCAAAAATGCATATTTTGCATATTTTAAAGTATTTTTCCTTGGGGATTTTTTGGGCCAATAAATCAAGCTTGGAATCATGTTTTAAATCATTCTAAGCGGCTTAAAACATGAAACATAAAAAGCCAAAAATCATTTGAAACTTTAAATCATTGGCTTGCTTGATTTGTAAAAATCCTTTTTCAAATAAAATGCATCCAAGATGAAAACCAAAACATGCATGAAACATATGATTTACAAGATTTAAAACAATGCATGTGTAAAACCAGATTTCAAGATTTTCTAAATCAATGCATGTGTGTGAATTCAAATGATGAATAAAATGAATGATGCATCCATCAAATTGCAATAAACAAAAACCTAACAGAAATCTTTGAAAAAGGCATCTTTGGAAAGCCAAGAGAGAGGAGAAGAAGATGGGAAGATCAAATCTCCCTTTAGCATCCAAGAAGAAGAGTTACATGAGGAGAGAGAAAGGGGCTGGGAGAAGAACCCTAGACTCCCCTTTTGTTGCAGGAAAATGAAGAATGGGAGAGGAGAAACCCATTGGTGGTTTTATAAGGTTAAGTGGCTGGGCCCCAATCTTCACAAGGCTGAAACTAACATTTGTGTGTCCCGAATGAGATCGACAAAGAAGACAAAATCGATCAACAAAATATTTACTTTCCAAAAAGTATATTTTCCCCAATTTTTGAAATTTTCGAAATTCATTGACAGATTTAGTGTGAAATGTCAATTTTGCCATTTTTATCGAAAAACGCATTTTCTGATCATCAAATCAAAATGGTCAAAACATGAAAGTTGTTAAACTTCATAAAATGATTCAAAATACACCAAAATAAGAATTTTTAGAAATCAAAAGTAATTTCTCATAAAAATACATATGATATGGACCGGGTCAAACTAAAGTCAACGGTCTTCAAAATCTCCAAGGTTATGAAAAATCTAGTCAAACTCAAAAACAAAGTCAAACCAACTCAAATCTTGCTTAAAAAGCTAAATCACGATTAAAATAATACTAAACAGAGAAATTGGGGGTCGGGGTCTTACTTGATTTGATCAAAAGCTTGTCATTTTGTGAAAATCTTTTGTCAAATGATTATTTTGGCATGAAAGCCAGATTTTTGTTTGTGGCATGGAAGCCGATTTTGTGGCATTGATAGCTGGTTTTGGTGGCATCTATAGCCGGGTTTTTTGAAAGCCAATTTTTTTATTTTGTGGCATTGATAACCGATTTTGTTTTGTGGCATTGATAGCCGATTTTATTTTGTGGCATTGATAGCCTGTTTTGGTGGCATCTATAGCCATTTTGTTGCATTTATAATCGGTTGGTTTTCAAAAATGCAAGTATCGACTAAAAGTCGCCTCCCTACTGAATGTTCTTACAAGTATCGATGGAATGTCGCATCCTTGCTCATTCGGTTGCAAGTATCGATGGAATGTCTCATCCTCGCGGATTTGGGTGCAAGTATCGATGGAATGTCGCATCCTTGCTTTTTCAAAAATTTTGGTTTTGCGGGTACCGACTTGATGTCGTTTCCCCACGATTTTTGAAATTTGTGGTTTTCTCGAACCTTTAGGTTATGGATATCAACTGAAATGTTGTGTCTCCTTGGTTTTTTAGGTTTTTTCGAACCTTTGAAATTTGGGTTGTGGATATCAACTGAAATGTTGCATCTCCACAGTTTCTTGGATTTTGCAAGTATCAACGAAATGTCGCATCCCTACGAGTTTGGAAGTGTTGAACGTGGTTCGCATGCTTCCGATTTGTGCGAGTATCGACTAAACGTCGCTTCCCCGCGGCTTTTTGAAAAACCATTTTTTTTTAAAGACACGAGGGTCATAAGTTTTGACCTAAAACCATTTAGGCGGTAAAAGGTAGGGTGGACTAGGGTGGAAATCCTTGAATCCGGATTTTGTTTCAAACCATGAATTTTGAGTTCAAGGGTTGAAAATTCTGGTCAAGTTAGGGAAAGGTTCCTAAACTTGGATTTTTGAACAATGAAACGATGAAAGTAAGCATTGTTTAAATTTCTAGAAATTTCAACATTTGACATGAAAATTCTAAAAAAGGTGGGTTTAGCGAGCGTGTACCTGGAAACCGGTTTTGGCCGTACAGGCATTGCTCGTACCCAGTTGGGTAAGTCTTCAAGGGTAGTACCGCTTTAAGAACTTGCCGTTGATGGGCAGCATACATCTGTCACCTTCCATGTTTAGGAGTGCGTATGCGCCGTTGGAAAAAACCTTGTCGATAACGTAGGGTCCCTCCCATTTTGACTCAAATTTGCCTTTAGACTTGTGAGCGAAGACCATTGGTCTTTTTACCGCAAGAACCAAGTCACCCTTTTTGTAGGCACGTTGCCTGACCTTTTTGTCGAAAGATCCTGCCATGTGTGCTTGGTAAAGTTCAATGCTTTGTTGAGCTTCGAGCCGTCTCTCATCGAGATTGTCCAGCTCATGGAGTCACAATTTGACATTGCTTTCTTGAGTCATGTTATTTTGCAAAGATACCCTCAAGAAGGAATTTGTACTTCCAAGGGTACGACAGCTTCGCATCCATAGACCAAGGATAATGGTGTGCTATGGGTTGGTCCTCGAACGGTGGTTCGATAGGCCCACAAAGCTTCAGACAGTTTGTCGCTCCAGTCTCTTTTATGACTAGAGACCATTTTTTAAGGATTTTGCAGAGTGTCTTGTTGAAAACTTCTGCTAATCCGTTTGCTACCGGATTGTATGGAGTCGAAGGACAGCTTTGGATTTTATATTTGTCGCAAAACCTGTAGAATCGATGATCCCGGAATTGTGGTCCGTTATCATGGACGAATCTTTTGGGTATGCCGAAACGACAAATGATGTTGGTGCGCAGGAACTGAAGGACTGATGAGGTCTTCATTTCGTTGAACGCAAATGCTTTTGACCACTTGGAGAAATAATCTGTAACGGTGAAGATGAAGCGATGACCTTTGCTCGAAGGGGGAGAAATAGGACCTATGATGTCCATACCCCAGGCTTCGAAAGGCCATGAAATCACTGTAGGATGTAGCCATTCTGGAGGCATGTGAATGTAATCTCCATGAACTCGGCATTGTTGGCAGCGCTTAGCAAATTGCATTGCGTCAACTACCATGGTAGGCCAGTAATAACCTAACCTTTTTATCTGATCATAGAGCTTGGGACCAGCCTGATGAGCTCCGCAAAGACCAGTATGAACTTCTTTGAGTGTTTCTTCAGCCTCTTGTTATGACAAGCAGCGTAGAAGTACTCCGTTGAAGGATTTCCTGTAAAAGATTTTTGAAGCAATATCCAAATGAAAGCTTGGGGTTCGCCTTTGGATGCTTACCCGTTCTTTTGGATCTTCAGGTAGGATTCCGAACATAATGCAATCAATGAACGGATCCCTCTAGTCGCCGATTGAAGTTTGAAGGATTGAAATCCGACTTCCAACCACTTGGTGGCATTCAGCAACTACTTGATGTGTGTTAAGAGGAGGAAGGATTCTTCTTTTGCACACTGTGATTTGCATATTTTCCCCTTCCTGGATTGCCATAGATGCGACAAGTCCAGCCAGGGCATCTGCACATATGTTTTCATCTCTACGAATGTGGGTGATGTGACAGATGTCGAACTTTTGCAGAAGCGATTGTGCTTTGTTGTAGTAAGGCAGTAATCTAGCTTCCTGACTTCAAATTTCTGATGCATATGGTTGACGATCAGTTGAGAGTCTCCAAAGAATTCCAGCATGGTGATACCGGATTCGATGGCGAGTTCTAATCCTAGGATCAGAGCTTGATATCCAGCTGCATTGTTTGTGCATGGTTCCAGTAGCGAGAAAGCGTGTGGAGTCATATATTTGTCGAGGCTAACAAAGAGGATGCCAACTCCCGAGATCAGCTGTCTTTTTTCATTTGTCCTGGTTGCACCGTCAAAGTACATGTCCTAGGAAGCATTTTGTGAGAAAGTCTCCACATTGTAGACTGGTTCGTCTGGGAGATCATCTCTGAGTGGAGAGTCTTTAGGCAATGGATGCTCTGCGAGGAAGTCCGCTAGAGCTTGCCCTTTGATTGCCTTTTGTGGTACATACCTAATATCAAATTGTGACAGAAGGATGAACCATTTTGCCAGTCGAGCATTGAGAGAACATGCCTTTGTGACAAGGACCTTCAAGAGGTTGACCCTCGAGACCAGGTAGACTGTGTTGGAAAGCAAGTAGTGACGCAGCTTTTGTATGGCAAACATCACTGTAAGACATTCTGTTTCGACTGGAGAGTAGCGATGCTCTGCACCTACTAGCATGCGGCTGAGGTAATATAGAGCAGCTTCTTTTCTTTGATCATTTTCTTGTGCAAGCAGAGCTCCCAAAGAGTGATCAAGGGCTCTTGTGTACAAGATGAATGGTTTTCCAGTGGTAGGAGTAGCTAACACTGGAGGTTTTGTCAGGTATGACTTGATATCTTGGAAAGCAGCTTCACAGTCAGCATCCCAGACAAAGTTTACACCTTTTTTCATCAACCGGGAGACTGGACGGCATTTCCCCGAAAGATTGGAGATGAACCGTTTGATGTAGGCCAATCTCCCTTGAAGCCCTTTGAGTTCTCTCAAGGTTCTTGGAGAGGGCATTTCTAAAATGGCTTTGACTTTTATGGGGTCAAGCTCTATTCCAGCTTTCCGAACTAGGAATCCGAGGAACTTACCCGATGAGACGCCGAAGAAACATTTCGGAGGATTCATTCGCAGTTTGTGTTTGCAAAGCCGGAGGAAGACTTCTCGAAGGTCTTCGAGATGATCTTCTTTTCTTTTGCTTTTGACGGCGAGGTCATCAACGTAACATTCAACCGTCTTGTGCTGCATATCTTGGAATATCTTCATCATAGCCCTCTGATATGTGGCACCAGCATTTATCAGACCAAATGGCATGACAGTGTAGCAATACACGCCAAATGGGGTCCAAAAAGATGTATGTTTTTCATCTTCAGGATGCATCTTTATCTGATTGTAGCCAGAGAAACCATCCATGAATGTCATTCGCTCGAATCCACAGGTATTATCAATCATTACCTCTGGTATGGGGAGCGGAAATTCATCTTTAGGGCATGCGCCATTCGGGTCTCTATAGTCAATACAGACCCTGATCTGCCCACTTTTCTTTGTCACGGGGATAATGTTGGCCAACCATTCAGGATGTTGTTCCTCACGGATGAAGCCGACGCTTTTGATTTTTTGAACTTCTTGTTCAATTTTATCCATCACATTGGGACGGAATCTTCTTTGGCCTTGCTTGACAAGCTTAATGTCTTCTTGAAGATTGAGTTTGTGGACTGCATATTTGGAGTCTAAGCCAGGCATTTCAGCGTAAGACCATGCAAAGCAATCAACGAACTCATGAAGAAAGGGGATATACTCGGGTAACTCATCATCCTTTATATTATTGCTTATGAATACAGGACGTGGGTTATCTGGTGTTCCCAAGTCTATCTTTTGAACAGGATCTTCTGTTGGAAGGTTCGAAGGTGGTTCCTCCACAATATTTTCAGAGGCTTCCAGCTCAACGAAACCTTCTGGGGTTTCAAGGGCATTTCCAGACCAAGGTTTTGTTCCTTCCACGGGTCTTCTTGATCGGCAATTTTCCCAAGGCTTGCTATGAGATGATCCCAATCGCCTTTTGAAACCGGGTCGAAGTAGGCTACTTCTTTTGGAGATGAGGGTTCTTCTGGGTCAGAAGACCACATGTCTGTACCATCGGATAACTCCTCTTCATTCTCAGAGAAATCGTGCCAATTGGATGAGCTTCCTGGATCTTTGTCAGGTGACTCATCGAAGAGATATCCAGGGATATCGATGTCTTCATGGATACGAGATGTTGAGGCTTGGTTAGTAAATTGACTTTTAAGCCTTTGTGTCAACTATCTCAGGGGAGTGTCGGGATCATACCCTAACCCGTGTGAAGACTTTTCTACATAGCCGTAGAGTCTCCAATCTTCCAGCTGGCTTTTGTTCAAGACGGGCCCCAATGGCGTGAGAATACCGCGTCCTTCTCCCAAACCGACTGGGTTTTGAGCATCATAGCCCATTTTCTTCATAATAGCTTGTGCCACAGAACTATATAAGGATAGTTGAGGCATACCTTCATTTTGGAAAGGTTCAGGCATGGAGTTTGATGAAGAAGCATCCGATCTATGGAAGAAGATCGATTTTTCCTTTGCTAAAGTTGCTGGAACAACGAAGGAAGCTGACGTACGATCTTCTATGTCAGAAGTTGTCTCCATTGGAGTTAGAGCAGGCTGAACTTGCTGAGTGTCAGCTTGGCTTGACGATGTGTCGTTTTCTGGCTCTGAATCCGTTTCTTGCATGATAGACACGAAAGAGACAACAAATTTGCCCCCAGACTTTTGCTTTGCCTTTTTCACTTTAGTTGTGATTACCGAAGGCTTTGAAGGTTTGAGGGAGATGATGAAGGGAATTTGAACGCTCTCTTCGGATTTACCGGATGGTTTGTTTTTTTCCGATGATTGTTGAGGAGCCTTGCCTTTACCTTTCTGGAGATTTTCTGCAAAGGGTGTTGTGTGCTTCTCCTTTTCTTCTTTTTCACCTTCATACATTTGTGAGTCTGCAAAGTGGACTTCTTTACCTTTGAAGGGTTTTCTGTCCGTAAAGACTCGATGTATCATGCCGTCGTCGCCAACAAACTTGATGCATTGATGTAGAGTTGAAGGGACAACACCATTCTCGTGGATCCAAGGGTGTCCGAGAAGGATGTTATAGCATGAAGGGGTTTTTATTACGTACACAGTGACCTCAAAAATAAGATCACCGATCGCAACTTGAACCTGATTTTTGCCGATAGGCCTTTGAGTACTCCCATCGTTTCCAAAGATAGATACAGATGTGCGGCTCAGCTTGCTGGTTGGGATGCCCAACTCTTCAAGAGCCGAAGTGGAGATGAGGTTGAGTGCAGAACCTGGGTCGATCTGAACTCTGTGCATAGGCATTTCCTTGATGTACCCTGTGAAGTACAGGGGTCGGTTATCCCTTGTTTCGCCAAGTAGGAGGTCGTCCTTTGTGAAGGTGATGGTTGCACTGGCTGTTTTTTTAACCAAGAGGCATTCAATACATGATCCCTCAGTTTTCTTCTTTTCTCCCTTTGAGGAAGTTTCTGAGTTTTTCACCCGGTAATCCATTTCAATTTGGAGGACTTGCGGGGCATGTTTGTCGACATCCTCATTCAGCTTTTGTAATTCTGAAATGAGATTATCACGAGTGTGCGGAGACATTCGCAACAAATCTAGGATGTGCAGACGTGCATGTATGTGCTTGAAGTTTTCAATCAAGTCGAACTTGAAAGCCACCTTAGGGCCTGCATGTTCATCATTGTTGCCACTAGGGGCGCTTCCAACATCTTTTCCCGAAGGATTTACATGTGTAAAGGAAGATTGGTTGTAATTTTTATGGTAGTCCCGGCCAGAGCGATTGCCTTTACCAACTTCGAGAGCTTCTTGAGAAGGGTCTTCATTTGGAAGATTGTCTTCAGGATCAAGAGGCTGTCGTTTTTCATTTACTAAGGATGTATCTGCAGCAGAGTTGCCATCCTCAGTGATTGTGTTGTACGAAGCATTTTTCGGGAGCAAGTCCTGAACAACATCTAGCAACCTTTCTTCTTCGTTGACGAATTCATCCTCCCAAGCATCAATAGCTGGGAATTCTCCAGTCAGAAAGGGTGTGAACTTTGAAGTCACAGTCTCAGGAGAAGAAACCTGAGAGGGTGTTGTCTCAGTGAAAGTCACGTGAGATGAGGTGGCTCCAGAAGATACATTGCTAGGCGCCGCCGGAGTATAAGTGATCTCATCAGATGATGCTTCGGAAGAGCTATAATCCCGAATTATCACATTACGGGAAGCTCTGACAGGAGACATTGCCTGATCAGAGTTAGACTCATCCTCAGATGTAAGAGGATCGTCTATCCAGCAATTTTCTCCATTTTCAGGAGTTAAGGGAGGATATACCTGATGGTCTTCATGGACTTCAGGCTCTGGATTGCGAGGAAGTTCGTTGACGGGGTCTTGCTCTTGTTCTAGACCGAGACGCTGCAAGATCCTTGCATATTCTTCAAGATCAGGCATGGGGGCCAAATCTTCTTCTTCATCAGCTCTTTGTGGCTTAACATGGTTGATTTCCACTGGAGCAATGAGAGGTGCTGGGTCAGCAGCATTTTTCTTGTACAGACTCTTGATCTTCTTCATCATCAGACCAGGATCCTTGTGGCTGTAGGGGGTTATACCAGATTACTAGCATAAGATGAGTCTCAGGAACCCATTCTTCATCGGAGAGGTATTCTCCTGTTTCAAGGGACTCCTCCCACTCATCTGTGTAGTTGGATTTGAATCCATCATCGGTGTCGCTGGACTCGTATCCATCAATGGAGAATCCAACTACTGAATTGCAAGAGTATGATGCCTCCTGCGTGGCTTCTTTGAATTGAGGTGGTATGAAATCACTGAGAGTGAATTTTCTTACCCCCTTTGAAGTGTCTGGAAGGGATGTTTTGTTTGCCTCCAGTTGAAGCGGTAGAGGAAGCCTCTGCATTTTCTTTGACTTCTTGTTTTGGCTGGGTCTTCTCTTGCCGTTTGAGCTTGAGGAGATATTTCCTAGCCTGCCTTCGCTGTTGAGCTATAGGCTTTGTTTTCACGACCTCCCAATTTTCATCTTCCAGGAGATCGGGATGTAACCCATATGGGTTATCCGTCTGGTGTCAGGTAAGGAACCAGTTCTCGGACGCTTGGATTGAGTTTATCACCTTGAAGGAAGTAGTGATATTCTTCTTCGGTGATTTTGATGTTTGTCCACATGTCACCATGTTGGTGGAGGTAGACCCATAGTTTTTGTCAAAAGTGATGACTCCGTTTTTCCACATCTCGTTTATTTTCTCCCCCACAACGAAGCATGATTGAAAGGATGCGAGATCATCTGATGGTATGGACAGTACCGAGGATCGTTGGTTTTGCCAACATCACCCGGTCTTTTTAGTTCAGGCAAGGTGAGCTTGCCGTTTGCCACAAAAGCCCCGAAGATTTCATCAACATCTTCATCAAACGGGTATTTCTTCTCTACTCGTTCTTTGAAGGCATCTGAGAGTTCAGGTCTCTTACCAGCAGCTTTGTTTTCAGCTTTCTTTGGTGGCTGAGGAGCTGACTTGGTCTGCACATTGAGGACCTCTTTCTTCTTTGGTTTAGAGGTTGCAATGGTGGTTGGCTCTTTTCTTGATGATTTCTGACTGTTGATGTCTTTAATCACCGTTTCAGCTTCCATGGAAGCTTCTAGGAGTTCTCCCAGGTTCTTTGATTTGTTGCCGATGATCATGGAGCGAATTCTAGCTCTCATGTTGTTTCGGCAGATGTCGACTAGCGACGCTTGTGGCAATACATCAGAGCATTTGTATGCCATTGCTTTCCACTTGTTGAATGAAGTCATATGTTGACTCATTCTCCCCCTGTTTTAGGCTGCACAGCTGAGCCATAGTAGCGGGATGATCGTCACCTTTGAAGTGAGTTAGGAAGCGTGTCTCTAGCATGGCCCAATTTTGGATGGAGTCCTCCAGCAGAGTGGAGTACCAATCGATGGCCGTACCTTTTGGGTACTTGCAAAGAGGCGGATCTTGAGTGCATCTTGATCCGCGATTAGCTCCCATCAGGATCTTGAAGTGGATGACATGCTGTCTGGCTGATCCTTTCCCCGTATATGTTTGGAGAGTAGGATGCTTGAATTTTGTGGGGAATGGGACCGAGTACATCCATAAGGATATGGTGGCTTGATCCCATGCTCCTTGAGTATATCCTCTTCTTTTGCTTTGGCAAGGATACTGTCTACGTCCTTTTTGGTAAGGGCGCGTGACTCATTTCTTCTCCATTTACCCTCATCGTCTTGATGATTCGGAGGAAGTTCATTGTTCGCCTGATTTTGGAAGGCGAGGAGAAGGTTTTCCATCAGAGTTTCAATCCTCTGTTGGCCTTGTTCCAACTGCTGGATGCGGGTGATCGCATCATCTTGAGGTGGATTGCGGGGTGGTGGCTCAGAATTTGTAGCCAAGACGTTCATCCTTCGTGATTCGAACGAAGAAACTGTCCTGGTGACTGAGCTGGGGCTCATTCTTTTTGAAGAAGAGCTTAAGGAAGGATCACTCTGCCGTCCTTTGCTTGAAGGAGCAGGGGATTCTTCTGAGTGTTCTTCTTGTCCTGGAGACGCTGGCGAGTCATCGGATGTCGAACATGGATTTGGATGCTGACTTTTGGCGTCTTCTGGTTTTTTCCAATCATATGGACAGCAGCAACTTGTTGGGTCTATCTTTTTAGACCCATTTAGGAGAGATTTAAGTGTAGGAGGCTGGGGTCCTTTGCTTCTCTAGTCTCTTTTGCCGATACGACACGCGGCGGCGTAATATGACGAGCAACTTGAGCCTTCGGTCAGCTCTGGCTGGGCTTTGACGATAAGGATGTGGTCCCTCAGGCGCAAGCAGCCGAGCCTGTCTTCTTTGTAGCTGGGGAAACGATAGGATGCGAACCCTGTCCTTCGCCTGTTGCAGCGAAGCTTTGAATTTTTGGAGTTCGGCACCTGTAGAGATGAAGGGTCAAACTGCAAGTTTGTAGGCCTTAGTAGGTGCTTACAGAGGCCTTGTGATGCATGACTTGATTTTGGGCTTGTAGGAACAAGCTGGCTCATGCTGGGTTGACTTGAGAGTCAGATTGGAGATGGGTCTCTCCTCATTCATGTAGGCAAAGAGGGTACAACTGGTTCTCCTGAGTGGGGCAGGAATGCTGGCTTGGTGGATGTTTGGGACCTTCTTTGTTTTGGTGAAAGGTCTTGGGGACCAAGTCTTGGGATAGACCTGGTCATTTGAGGGTTGAGGCTTCGTGGGGCTGCCATTGTTAGTTTTATGGACTCAATCCAGTAGATGATATAATAAATTTATTAATTTATTTATCAGTATATTTCATGCTTTTCTTTCATGAAATGAATGGTGATTTATTATATACTTGCACATAACCAATACGAATGACATGATGGTTCATGAGATGAACCGGAGTCCATAGGTATATTATAGTAAAAACATGTGTATGGATGAGATCCACATACGGGAGACATGTGTGGCAAATCTTACACTTAAAATATCTTCACAACCAGTGATGAGACTGGACAATCTCATACTGACAAGGTTGCAGCACTTTGATCACTATGAGATAGTGTGATTTTTCTTGATCATCAGAATGTGAGATTCTGGATCATAGTGCGTGGTACATTGGATGTATTGAAGGACCATGAGAAGCACCTTATAAACACTGTCTTTACTTTAAGGTCTGCTCTCATAATTCCCTAGCAATAGGCTCTCAATCCTGAGACATTAATGAACTCAAGTTTCTAACTATCATTTGCTTTGAGTCACCAATGAGTGAGGCCAACTGTAGGTCAACACCTCGGTGATTTGGGTACATGGCGTAGAGCTGTGGGAACATTCAATGGTCAAGATGGAATCTATCTCTAATATCCCCTTGTGCCAATTAATGGATTTATCATTGGTAAGTGCGCACCATTCCGATTAAGAGTTAATTGGAAAGGTACCTATGATCATTATAATTAATTGGGGCTCAAGGATAATAAGATATGGAGTTAGTTTGGAAGACAGGTCCAATTGATCCATGGATATTGATAGAGGGGTCTACTTGTGGTAATGTGGAAGTTTAGGGTCTTCTATGTAATATTCATAAGACTGGAGTTCAATTGCATTTATATAGTGGAGTTATTTGCAATTAACTGTGTGCCCGGATTACACATGAGATGTAGGGTCACATGTCCCAGTTGGAGCCCGCTTTCTAATGGAATCCCTAGTGGTTCCCCACGCTAGCCCAATTATTAGAAAGTATCTAATTATAGTTGAACTCTAAAAGGGAAAGTTACTATTCTATTTGAAGTGAGACTTCTAATAGTGGTAATAGTAGAACTTACTCATTCTAGTAGAAGTGGGACATCTATTTTAATTAGAAAGGAATTGGAAAGTTACTAATTATATTTGAAGTGAGACTTCTAATATGATATGGTAAGTTACTAATTAATTAATGGAAGTAAGACTTCTATTTAATTAAGAAGAGATAGTTACTAATTTTTGGAAGTAAGACTTCTAATGAAAATTAGTAAGTGGGGCTTGCAAAAGCTATAAATAGAGGAGAGGAGGGCTGGACGTCCCATGCATGCTCCATACATAGGGATTCACGCCCAGCCCTCTCTAGTGCAAGTGTTGCACGAGTTTTTTCTTCTCTCCCTCTTCTAGTTCTCTTTCTAGTTCCTCCGTAGAGTTCCTAGTAGTTTTTTCTTGGAGATCCCACCATCTTCTTGAAAAAAAGAAGAATCTGATATGGGTCATAGCGTGGAAGATCAAGAGGTCTTGGAGATCTATATTTGATTAGTGAAAGCGTTTCATCATCAAAGAAAGACGCAACTTCTCCATTAGAGCACAACCGAGCTCCAAAGGTATAATCAACTTCCTTGCATGTTGTAGATTATTATGGATGCTTGTTAGTTGCTGTTTCTATCTTCTAGATAGATTGTATTTACTGATCATGATGGCTGAGATTGAGGACTTGGATCTTGGATTGGGTTTTATGGCCTTCTGGATAGTTGATCCCCTGCATCAAGTGGGTCAATAAGTTTTTGAAACCTATTCTAGAGGCCCCACCTATTTCCAACAGCCAGGGCTTCGGGCCTTCTGGTGCACGCCTTTGGTGTCACGGTAGTGACACGTTGAGAGGCGAGTTTTCTACTTCTTGGAAGGAGCAGTTTGTTCCTCGGGAAGTGGGACTGGCTCTCAGCGTCCCAAAGACAATAGTCCGGGGAGTCGAGGTCGACCCGGAGTTCAGAGAGTTGCCGAAGGAGTTGACGCTTCGGCAGCTGATGGGGCGCTTGTAGGTGCGCGTGGTTTGCTTCTGTTGAAGATCAAGCACCATTGCCTTCGACGAGAACAAGCACCAACTTATGCTTCAACAGAAGCAAACCACACGCACCTACAAGTGCCCTATCAGCTGCCGAAGCGTCAACTCCCTCGGCAACTCTCTGAACTCCGGGTCAACCTCGACTTCCCGGACTATTGTCTTTGGGACGCTGGGACCATTCCCACTTCCCGAAGAACAAACTGCTCCTTCCAAGAAGCAGAAACTCGCCTTTCAACGTGTCACTACCGTGACCCAAAAGGCGAGCACCAGAAGGCCCGAAGCCCGTGGCAGCCCCACGAAGCCTCGACCCGCAAACGACCAGATCTATCCAAGACTTGGTCCTTAAGACCTTCACCAAAACAAAGAAGGTCCCAAACATCTACCAAGCCAGCATACCTGGCCCCACTCAAGGAGAACCAGTTCTACCCTCTTGCTTACATGAAAGAGGAGAGACCCATCTCTAACCTAACTCCCAAGTCAAACCAGCATGAGTGCTTGTTCTACAAGCCCGAAATCAAGTCATGCATCACAAGGCCTCTGCAAGCACCTGCTAAGGCCTACAAACCTGCAGTTTCGTCCATTTATCTCTGCAGGGGCTGAACTTGAAAATTTCAAAGCTTCGCTGCAGCAGGCGACGGACCGGGTTCGCATCCTATCCTTGCCCAGCTACAAAGAAGACAGGGCTCGGCTGCTGTGCCCGAGGGAGCACATCCTTCATCGTCAAAGCCCAGCCAGAGCTGACCGAAGCTCAAGGTGCTCGTCGTATACGCCGCCGAACGTCGTATCGGCAAAAGAGACTAGAGAAGCAAAGGACCCAGCCTCCTACTCTTCAAGTCTCTCCCAAATGGGTCGAAAAAGAAAGACCGAACCAAGTGGCTGCTGTCCATATGGTTGGAAAAACCAGAAGACGCAAAAGTCAGCATCCAAAATCCATGTCCGACGTCCGATGACCCGCCTAGCGTCTCTAGGACAAGAAGACATTCAAAAAATCCCCTGCTCCTTCAAGCAAAGGACAGCAGAAGTGATCCTTCCTCAAGCTCTTCTTTAAAAGAATGGCCCCAGCTTAGTCACCAGGACAGTTTCTCGTTTGAATCACGAGGGATGAACGTCCTGGCTATAAATTCTGAGCCAACACCCCCCAATCCACCTCAAGACGATGCGATCACACGCATCCAACAGTTGGAAACAAGGCAGCAGAGAATTGAAACTCTGATGGAAAACCTTCTCCTCGCTTCCAAAATCAGAAGGCGAACAATGAACCTCCTCCGAATCATCAAGACGATGAGGTAAATGGAGAAGAAAATGAGTCACGAAAACTTACCAAAAAGGACGTGTCACAATATCCTCGCCAAAGCAAAAAGAAGAGGATATACTCAAAGCGCAGGGATCAAGCCACCTATCCTTTATGGATGGACTCGGTCCCGTTCCCTACAAAATTCAAGCATCCTACTCTCCAAACAATATACGTGGAAAGGATCAGCCAGACAGCACATCATCCACTTCAGATCCTGACGGGAGCTATCGCGGATCAAGATGCACTCAATGATCCGCCTCTTTGTAAGTACCCCTAAAAGGTACGGCCTTCGATTGGTACTCCACTCTGCCGGAGGACTCCATCCAAACTGGGCCATGCTAGAGACACGCTTCCTGACTCACTTCAAAGGTGAGGATCATCCCGCTACTATGGCTCAGCTGTGCAGCCTAAAACAGGGGGAGAATGAGTCATCATATGACTTCATTCATAAGTGAAAAGCAATGGCATACAAATGCTCTGATGTATTGCCACCAGCGTCGCTAGTCGACATCTGCCGAAACAACATGAGAGCTAGAATCCGCTCCATGATCATCGGCAACAATCAAAGAACCTGGGAGAACTCCTAGAAGCTTCCATGGAAGCTGAAACGGTGATTAAAGACCTCAATAGTCAGAAATCATCAAGAAAAGAGCCAACCGCCATTGCAACCTCTAAACCAAAGAAGAAAGAGGTCCTCAATGTGCAGACCAAGTCAGCTCCTCAGCCACCAAAGAAAGCTGAAAACAAAACTACTGGTAAGAGACCTGAACTCTCAGATGCCTTCAAAGAACGAGTAGAGAAGAAATACCCATTTGATGAAGATGTTGATGAAATCTTCGGGGCTCTTGTGGCAAACGGCAAGCTCACCTTGCCAGAACCAAAAAGACCAGGTGATGTTGGCAAAACCACTGTAGGTGCAGAAAAATGATGACCCACAATAATCGAGGTGCCTTACAGGACTTATCCAAATGAAGAAGGTAACCTGCTGCCTGGAAACCTGAAAGGAGAGAGCAAACGGTCAGAGGACCCTGGCCTGGGCGGCGCAAGGCTCTCCGATGCCTAAGGCAGGGAATGAACTGGAACAAAGGAAGGAGAGGGAGAAGAGAGATAGAGTAACGGCTCCTTAGGTTGGATTATGCGTACCTTGCATGTGAAATGAGGCTCTATTTATAGACGCCTGGACGATATCTTTGAATGATATTTTGGTGTGGGTCCCGTGACTTGATAGGGAAGTCATCATCAGCCCACAAAGTAATAAATGCGGTCCATTCCAGCCCACTCTGCATTTAATGCCAGTCGGATCAGCCCACATCGTATTAAATGCGCATCTTGTTGGGCCAGATCGTGTTGGACGCCTTTGGCGGTAGGGGTACCATCGGATCCGCCCTCGGGCCTTGCCCTGATTTGGCTTTAGCCGCTGGATGCCGTCCTGTCAGGGATCTGGCAGAGATTGTGGACGGCTGGATGTCGCGTCTGTCTCACTGGCCCGCACCCCTATTCCTTCACGTGTCTGATGACGTGGGGGGGTGAAGGGCGCGAGTGGATATTCTTCCCTGCTTTGGTTTTCGTCCCGCTCCTTCGGCCGAGGCGGTGCTTTCAGCCGAGGCGGGCACCTGGGGTAGCCGAGCTCGGCGCTAGCGGCCCGGACCAGCCTGGCTTCGGCTGGGGCCCCTGTCCTGGTAGCCGAGG